>CM046882.1:467032635-467447635 GCA_025667525.1 Glebionis coronaria | reverse complement strand
TTAGAATAGAATGTAAGGATTTGGGGCTTCTTTGCTACGCTACTTCACTATAAAAATCCTTTTTTTTAGTCATATATAAATAGAAAGATAGATCCATCTATCCTATCCGATTTCGATTTTCATTTTTCTATAGAATCAAATAATATATAGAATTTCATTCTATATCTATCTATAAACAAAAAAGATATATATAATCTTTTGATTTTTCCAATTGTTCATTCATGGGGAGAGGAAGAAGCAGATAGAGCAAAGGCCTCCTCTTTCCGTTCGCTCTTCCCGAAGTGAGCGAATTGCATGTAGAGATCCGTAGGGGCTTATAGTTTAATTGGTTGAAACGTACCGCTCATAACGGTGATATCTTTCAACTCGAAAGTTTGACGAAGAAGCGAAAAAGGCCTATTATATATATTCGATTTTTTTTAGTACAAGGGCTTTTTACTAGTCAAGTGGTAAGATAGGGCACTATTCGATGAATAAAACAGATTTTAGGAAAGTGGTTCAGGTAGCTCAGCTGGTTAGAGCAAAGGACTGAAAATCCTTGTGTCAGTGGTTCGAATCCACTTCTAAGCGGGCCAAGGGTCCAAAGGCCGGGAGCGAGCCACTTAATAAAACTGTCATGGTTGATTTACGTGATTCTAATCTCTAGTTTAGCCTATCTAACCTGGGATTTTCTTGATGGTTCGAAAAGGGGAGGGTATACCTATTTTTCGGTACGGGCTCCTGAAGAGAAAATACCTATTATCGGTACGGTCACGTGAAGCTCTCTATACCTATTTTTCGCTATGGTCTCCTAAAGATCTACTACATCAAGTGTCTTAACCCATGGGGGACCCTGATAAATGACAAATGCCATGAAACAGCTAGGGATATTAACGAGTTTATTCACTATCATTTCTTCCCCTTTGTCGAAGCAAAAAGGTTAGCACAAATCTTTGGAGAAGAGAAGAATCGACTTTGCTAGTAGTTCCCCCTTGGTGCTTACTCCCCCTTACTTGGGGCACCAAGTAAAAGAGCTAAGGTGACATGCTACACAAAGGTTAGAATAAAGAAAAGAAACACCAATGTATATATGTGCACTACCTACTAAATAAATTGAGAGGGAGGAAGAAAAAAAATCTCAAATTAGAAGTAAGTATTTGCTAAGTATGTCCAAAGAGTGTGTGTTCACAACATCAAAGTTTAATTGGTGAAATAGAGGAAGAAAAGAAACATCCAAACCATTGAAATGATTAAAATGTCAAGGGGTTAAAAATCTAGAAATTATGGAATCACCCATAAGCAATTATAGATTTTAACCATGATCAACTCTTAACAAATGTATGAAAAAGAATTAGCGAGAAAAGGATAACACGCATAACATTCATATTACACAAATATGAAAGAGCATACAAGAGAAATATTCATATACACAATATGAATATTAAAAGCAAAAAATGTGGAAATTAAACCACAAAGCATAAACTACTCTAGTAGTGATAATCTTCCAAGATTGCTTAAGTTTTATTGACTCAAACAACTAAAGTACAAAATCTGCCTTAGTTGGAAAAGAAAGACGACGAGGCATCATTTAAAGTTTTGTTCACAGGAACGAAAACTTTGAGAGGAGGTCGAGTGAGGAGGAATTCAAGGAAATTTAGCTTGTCATAAACATGAGCAAGTTCAATTTGTTGAAATCGACAACAAGCATACGAGGATCCATGACGCAAAACGAAGTCGTTAGATGGGGGAGGACCATCAAGATGAGAGTTTGGTGGAGAGAGAGAAAATGGATAAGAAATGTTTTCACAATGCCCAGTGAGGTTTGGGAAAGAATCTAGGTCATTTAGTTGTGGAGTGTTGAAAGGTTTTGGTAGTGGTGGAAGAATTTTCTTTTCTCCGGTAATTGGACTTATAGAGTAAGTCTCATTCCAATATTTAATTGGAGAGAAAGAAGAATTCTTAGAAGGTTTGGGAGAAGAGGAATCATTCTTGATCCAAACGGGTCGAACCGAGATTTTCGGTTTCTTTGAAAACTTAGAAGAATAAGCTTTAGGTTGAGAAGTTTGTGACAAGGATATGTCAAAGGAATGGAAGAGTTAGGCATTATGAGGGAAGAAGAAGAGAACTCCCAAAAGAGAAGAATTTAAAGAAAATAGACAAGGCAAAGATTTGAAATAAAAACAAAAGGTTTTAAGGAATGCTTAGCCAAATTGGGTAAACAAAGAATCTTGACAAAGACAGTGGTCAAAGAAGAAAGACCAAAAATATACCAAAAATGGGCTTGCTGTCCGCAGTTCCTTAAAGGGACCGGCGGTTCCATATCGATATGGAGTCGCACGACTGCTATGGAGACGCATACAGTGGACTTGAAACCATGATTTTTTTAAAGTTTTGAAGAAAAATAAGACTCTTTCAAAAATTTGCAAATCTTGGATTTTTACCTCTTTTAGCACTAGAATATGCTAGGGTGACAAAATATTCAGATAACATTTTGAATCAATTTTAAGTCAAGTTTTAGAGGTTGTGATAGATTTAGGTTCAATTTTAAATAAATTAAAGTTGATTAATGTGACCACATAGGTTGAAACACATAAAAACTAAATCCATAGAACATCTTCATGAAAAACTCATGAAAGAAAGGAAATACAAGAAAAGAAATAACAACTAACTAATACAAAGTTAACTTAAACTAGTTCTTGATAGCATAGTCTTCTTTGGCTTGACTTTCTTACAAAAACATTTAATTTTGAAAGTCATCATTCATCTCCTAGGAGGAGGAGGATTAGCAAATAGGTTCAACAAGAAGCTTTGCAACTTGATGTGAGCCCCAAGCATCTCCAACCTAAGGATATCAATGAGGTGGAAGTTGTTCAAGAAACAAGGACAATTGGTTCCATTGTGCATGAAAAAGTCAAACAAGTGTGGATCACCCAAGAAGCGGGAAATAGGAACGCCTAAAAGTAGCGTGTTTGAGGGAGGATGAGGTGGTGGAGGCATGGTTTCCAAAGGTGATATGTAGGCTAAAAACAAAGGGAATGCTTTGATGAGGTTGAGATTGAGTATTCACATCCAAGAGAGGACTAGGAGTGAAAGGTGAGGACAACTCATTCATTCTTGATTGGAATGAGGAAGATGTAGAACCATGTGAATGGTTGGTACCATGAGTTGAGTCGGTCTTGTATGGAGCAAGGGGTGGTGAAAGTGATGAAGAGATGAAAATAGGAGAAGTTTCACTCTTGGGTTTGTGAGAAGATGGAGAACCAAGTTTAGGAAACTTGAATTTCATCTTAAGGTTTCTTTTGGAAGAGGAAATTTTGGGAGAGTTGGTTGTTCTAGTAGATACCATGGTTGTGAAGAGGTTTAGAAAGAAATTTAAGGGATGAAGAACAAGATCAACAAGGAGGGTGTAGAAACTAGAAGGGGGGGGGGGGGGTTGAATAGTTTCTAGTTAGTTTTCAAAACATTTCGGCTTAATCCACTGTGTGCGGTTCCTTATGTGTACCCGCGGTTCTTTATAAATAAAGAACCGCCAGTCCATTTAGGGAACCGCCGATAGTGAACTTAACCTTTTGTTACATGTTAAACTTTGACAACCTTTGTATCAAATTCTCGATCAAGCTTGACTGGATATGAGATGTGTTTGATTGAAAGATAAATACTACAAGTAAGTAAACATACAAACACATCAAATCAAGAGTACATTAAGCAATAGTCTAAACACTAAGCACACACGTACTAAGCATAAGCTTTTCCGCAACTAGGATGTTTAGACTAAGTGATGTACACTTGACCACAATCTAAACACGAAGCACACACGTACTAAGCCTTGGCTTTTCCGCAACTTAGATGTTTAGATTATGAGATGCACACAACACACAACATATAAATGCATCTATAATAGTAAGGACATAAATGTAAAGGAAAGTACCGACACGATGATTTATAGTGGTTCGGTCACGAAGCTCCTCTTCGCCCTACTCCACTCCTCGAGTACACCTTACTCGAGAGTTACTTCACTAGTAAACAAAACTCCTTTCAAGGCGGAGAAAACCATACACGTCGCTTACACATTTCCGACACTAAGCTAGATGTCGAGTCCTAATCTTAGGTAGGACCAATCTACACAACGTTGCCCACTTCACCATTTAACGACACAAGGCTAGATGTCGAGTTCTAATCGAAAGCTAGAACCAATCTTCACGACTCTTCACTTTGAAGCTAAGTGAGAACTTCACACAACACAACTACTAATCACTTTAAAGTTTAGTGAGAACTCACAAGACACAACCACATCACTTTAGAGTTTAGTGAGAACTACCTAGACACAACCACATCACTTTAGAGTTTAGTGAGAACTACCAAGACACAACCTAATCTACCCACTAGTTATGTTTTATGGCCCAACATAACAAACCTTGTGTTTTATGGCCTAAACACATAAACCATATAGATCTAAGCACACAACACTTAGATCTATAACTCTAACACTATATCCAAGTACTAACAAGACTTGGATCTACACAACTAACACCTAATCCAAGGATACCCATCACTTGGATATTCTACCCTTACAAACACATCCAAGTGTACCCATAACTTGGATCTTCTACATATACATAGTAGGAAGACTATAATCATGACTTGATCTAAAGAGATCTTCATCATGCTATGACTCTAGACACTAACACTTCACAAGGGTGAAAGTGTTCTTCCCACTCCTCTTGAGGAGGATGAGGCAAATGAGGAATGGGATGTTGGAAGGTTTTTGTGTGTTTTTTCTCAATGAAAATGGAAGAGAATAGTCTTCTATTTATAGCCAACTCTTGCTTTGGAGAGCACCTTTTTACCCAATGGATAAAAGAGTAGACTACCCATTGGATAAAAGAGTGAACCTTATATTCTTGGAGCCCAAATTCAAAATTCAAAATTTGAATTTATTTTCTTCCCTCCATCTTCTAGAAGTAAATTCAAAATTTGAATTTTGAATTTATTAGTTTCCCTCCATCTTCTAGAAGCTTCTAAAAATCTTGAGTAGGCCTAAACCGGCTTGACTGCCCGCGGTTCTATATCTTCTCGCGGTTCGATATCTCTAAGGAACCACATGTTCTATAAGAGAACCGCGCGTCGTTCTTGTCTTTCATGACGAATGTAATCTTCAAGGTGTCGAGAGAAGTATACATAAGTATGCTTGAGTGAATACGAGTACCTTACATTTTACATTATGTATTGCGAGTTATACGTTTGTCATCACCAAAACATAAAGGGATCATCTTGATTAAACATCGTAATGTTTGCACTAACAATCTCACCCTTTTTGATGATGACAAACAAGTAAACCGTAACGCATAGTAAAATGTGAAACTTACTCGTTTACACTTCATTCTCCCCCTTTTGTCGAATCAAAAAGGTAGTCAACGTCTTTGAAGAAGAGAAGAATGAACGTCGAAAGAGGACACGTCCAAAGTAGTAGTCATCGATAGCACGTATTTGAAGAGGAGAAGAATTAACGTCACACGAGCTTGCATCCGAAAGGTAGTCTTCATTTGTGGAGGAAGATTGACTTCGAGAGAATATGCTCATTTAAAGAAGCAGTGTAAAATCTTAAGAGCTGTGAACAAATTAATTTACTAAAATAACCCCCTTTACACCCCTAATATCATGTTTATATATAGCCTTTTTGGAGCATAAAAGGCTACGTAATATATGCAAATTCATTTAACATCCTTGATCATGCTATACTTTTATGTTTCTAAGTGTATGAAGTGAATATACATGCATGTCTTGTAGGTATATATGTATAATTGAATTTTCTTTGTTCGTTATTAACGTGTGATGTTGATGATATTAGTTAAGGCTAGATCGTGTTTTAAAATACAATTGACACGGCTAGTAATATAGTGCACATGGTGCTACATTGAGTTTGTGAATATATTCGTGATATTGCTATTTCAATATAGAACGCACACCATTGGCAGTATTTTAGAGCGTATAATAACATGTAAAAATAACTTTGTTATTTATTTGCAGAGTTTTTTATTTAAATATATATATGTCTTTTTAAGTCATTTTACACAATTGTAATTACAGCCACTGTTATATTACCAAACGATTTTCTTTAAAAAACAGCTACTGCACTGCTCCTGCTCACTGCTACTGCTCCTTTTAACAAACACAACCTATATGCGGTTAGTCTATACTTAAAGGAAAGAAAACAAAATTAACACTAATATCAGCGTTTTAAAACTTGAGTTGACCCGATTAAACTGGTTAAATCGTGAGTTGATCGAGTGACTAAAAACCGGTTTAGTCGAAAACTCGATTAAACTGATTGAAACGTGATAGATTAACCAGACGAATTTAAAATCATCAGCTTATACGAAGAATTAAGGGTTAAGTTCATATATTGGTAATATACTATCCATCATTTACACATCTAGGTAATGTACTATTTTTATTACTAATATCGCTATAAAAACCGGCTAAACTTTTCCAATATAGGTAATGTGACCGGCTATCACAGGTTAGAACTCGAAATTAGGAACAAACGCTTCATTTTTTCTTCTCCTTCATCTTTTCATCTCGAACAAACGCTTCATTTTTTCATCTGGAACAAATGCTTATTTAGTTTTTTCAAAAAATCTTAAAAAAACAAGAATCTATACTCGGATATGAAACCAATAACCGAGATCCATGTAGCTGCATTTACCATCTAAATGTCCACGAAGGGTTCCGTTAGTAACATATTTTAGCATGATAATACGCTCACCAGCATGATCGATGTAACCATAAAATCTTACTAGATTTAGATGCTCGATCTGTGATAATGTTATAGCTTCATTTTTGAACTCCAATGGAGCCCCGTGGTCATAATTGTCCTGCCACAGAAAAACGTAAATAATTAATAGATACTCTTTAATATCCCATGTAATTTGAATTATAATGCTTTTCTATATAAAACTTTTATATATTCCAAATACCATAATGCTGATAACTTGATCGTGTTGCTTTAGAATCACAAGATTAGATTCTTGAGTGTTATTTGACAAGCACACACGTATTAGATATTTATATCACACATTAGCAACCAATTTACAAGCTAAGAATTTGTTTAGGAGTATATTTATTTTCAATTTATCGAGGTAGTAATTATTTTGTTCCAAATTTCGAGTTCTAACCTGTCATAGCCGGTTACATTACCTATATTAGAAAAGTTTAGTCAGTTTTTATAGTGATATTAGTAATAAAAATAGTACATTACCTAGATGTGTAAACCATGGATAGTATATTACCAATATATGGACTTAACCCAAGAATTAACTCGGCCACTTTTGCCGTTGCAAATTACCGGCGGTTTATGAGTGAATCTTTGATATTGACTGTTTGATTCTTTCTTCGGTGCTAATGAATGTTTGATTGATTGATTCTTTCGTCACCTTTTGAACAATACATAACAACTGTATCAATTAACCCCAACACATTAAAAAAACTCCAAAAACCCAGAAAAAGTCAAACCAAAAAACCTCTTGACTTTCCTTCATAAAAAAAATCACCGGCTTCCTTCCATTATTGGCGGTCACTCAAACCAAACAAACAGCCGAATATCTCACCTCATTTGACTCCATCCATACATCCAAAATCCACCCGCCACGTGGCAATTACTGGACCCCACTCACACCCAACTTAAACAATAATCTCCCCTCTCTTCCTTTATCATTATTTCCCCCAAAAGATTTTTATAAAAATCATTTCTCCTTTTATTTCTGTTTCTTTTATCAAATTTCGTTTCATTTAAAGCTTCAGATCGATTAGGTAATGATTAATTTTTGTTTTAGTTATGTTGATTATGAGTTTAGAAATGTTTTTTTAGTGATGACGTCAGCTTATTAGTTTTGATTTTTGGTGTAGTTTTTTTTTGAGGTGTGAATCGATGTCTGGACCACTCGATCGATTCGCGAGGCCTTGTAAGTTTTTACAATTGTGTTTTTTTAATTACTGTAGCTAGGTTATGATTTTTGTTTTTTTAATGTTGAATTAGTGTGTTTGGATATGTAATTTTAGATATTTTAAGATTTTTTGTTTTGAACTGCTGATGAGATATTTTAGGATTTGTTTGCGTTAAATGGCGAAATCTGATGAAGTTAAGTATGCCGAGATATTTAATAATCTGATGGAGCTAAAGAGTTGCGGCTCAGGGGGTGTTCGTTTCAGCTTATGAAGCTGTTTGTTTTAGCTTATATAACTTATGTTTATTTTGGCTTATATAACATAAGCCTCAATTTTGTGGCTTATTTAGAGACTTATTGGCTTATATAAGTTTATTATGATATAATAGACTTATATAAGCTCATAAGTCTCCAAATAAGATTAAAAATTTGGGGTTTATGAAATATAAGCCGAAATATGGCTTATTTTCGGCTTATATAACATAAGCCCTAATTTTGTGGCTTATTTGGAGACTTAGGGGCTTATATAAGTCTATTATGATATAATAAACTTATATAAGCCCATATTATATAAGCCAAAATAGGCATACGTTATATAAGCCAAACCAAACACCCCTATATGTGGGCTGATAAGCTTATTTGATTTCGTCTTATATTTCATAAGCCCCATTTTTTTGGTTTGTTTTGGGATTTATGGGCTAATATAAGATTATCATATGGTGATAATAAACTTACATAATCCCACAAGTCTCAATGTTGGGGCATATGAAATATAAACCAAAATCAAATAAGCTCATAAGGTTGCATACAAGCTGAAACAAACACCCCCTCAGTTGGTAGCAACCTCTGCAAAAGCCATGCGCCCAGCGGAGAGATTTTGTGGATAAAAGGTCAAGGGTTCGAGTCTCGGCTCCCCCTACTCTACTCTAGTTGGTGCCCCACTGGGGATGAGAATCGCTCTATTTCTTGTGGGGTGGAGAATGGCTGGTGCTAAAAGGCACCTGAGGTTCAAGGTGTTCCAACCAATTCACACCTTTTTGTGGATTTAATTAGCGGATGGAAGTTTGTTGTGATCACTATCGCTAGACCTTCTAACAAAGAAAGTAGGAAAACTTTTCATCTAATACCAAATATTGTTAAAGAAATGAAGTTTTTTGTTAAACATGTTTGTATAAAAACACGCATGGGTATAAGCATAACCAACACAAGGTGGTTAAAGTACTATTATTGATGCTTGTTTTAGCTTCTAAAACATGGTACTAAAGTCTAAAGGGTATGTCTAGGAAATTCCGTTTTTTTAACAAACACCTCGTGCTCGATGGAAACGTTTCGTTCTATCTTTGTTGGAAGGGGTAATCATAGTTAACCCCAAAGGGGTAGAGGGTAGACTAGTGATGGGGTTTAAGATTCTCTAGTGGAGACATAAGTTTAATGTCAGCAGGATGCAACTTTGGGCCTGCTCTCTTTCTCTCTGGCATGTAGCGTTGTTGGTTTTATAGTTAATTGATGAATTAGTGTGTTTGAATTTTGGTTGTCAGATTATATTTTAGATATGTTTAGGATTTGTTTTGTTGAATGCCACAACATTTAACAATCGGATTAGAAGTCTGTTGTAATCAGTGTTATTTTTCCTTTCAACAAGTATTGTAGGGAAACTTTCCATCTAATACCAATTATTGTTAAAGAAAATTAAATTGTTTAAACATAGCTCTACTGAAACACGCATCGGTATATCCACATCAAGTTGGGTAAAGTAACATTATTGATGTGTGTTTTAGCCTCTTAAACATGGTACTAAGACTATGTGTCACAAATCCTGATATTTAACTAAACATGGTACCAAGGGCTATGTGTCACAAATCCTGATATTTAACTAAACACTTGCGTTGGATGGAAAATTTCTGTTCTTTCTTTGTTGGAAGGGGGAATTACATTGATGACGGCAAGATTTTAAGTAATTATTAATTGGTTGGCATAGTTAAGTCCTAAGGGTAAACTAGTGATGGGGGTTTAAGATTCTCTGGTGGAGACCAAGTTTAATTGCTGTAGGATGCAACTTTCCGGGCCAGATCTTTCTGGTGCATAGCTTAGTTTGTTTCGTTGGAGAGGACTTTGCAATTAAATAGTCATGTTTTTTGACTCTCCCGAGCTAGCATGAGCTCAGCACTGCCTTCAGCATATTGATATTCGGGACTGGTCAACATTGTCGCTTATCAAAGTGTTGCACTAATGGTTGACATAGCTAATTTCTTGTTGATCTCAGAATAGTTTGTTTCAATTAGTATCGATTGAGTATTATATCTTTGTTACACCACATCCGTTAATAATTTCTAAGTGGTGGAGGTCTTTTATCAGGCCAATTTGCTGATTTCTTGATCTTCTGAATGTGATTTTTGTTATTTGATTCGAGTATGTGAATAATATATTATCCATAGAAGTAACTGGTATCATTTGTAGGATTTGACTAGGTGTAAATCATGTTCTTTTTTGATGCAATAGAAATTTGATAAATCAATTAACTGGATAAACTAATACTTTTTGTAGGTCCCGATTCATTAATTTATAGATAATCTAGTATCTAACAGTTAATACGTAGTAACTCTTTACCTAATAAATTTAGGTGCTCCCATGAGTATTAATTTATAGAGTTTTTACTGTATTTTATAGGCTTTGAGGGGTCATCCGGCAATGATGAGAGACCAGATAGAAGAGAGAGATCAGAGAGAAGAGAGAGAAGAGAAAGAAAGTCTGATTTCGAAAACTCAGAGGACGAGAGGAGGACAAGAATTGGTTCGCTGAAAAAGAAAGCATTAAATGCATCTACTAAGTTTAAACATTCTCTCAAGAAAAAAGGCAGTAAAAAGAAGACCGATGGACGAGTCAGCTCTGTCTCTATTGAGGATATTCGAGATGTTGAGGAGCTACGAGCTGTTGATGCATTCAGACAAGCACTCATTCTTGAAGAATTGCTGCCAGAAAAACTTGATGATTATCATATGATGTTGAGGTACTATATCTTCTGCATTTATGCCGTACTGTTGTAGTTTATCTTTATATTTGTGTCTACACGGCTTGTTACTGGAAACAAACTTTATAGGGTGTGGAGTACATGCTTTAGTTTCATATGTTACTCTGACACCATGGTCCTCCCATCTCCATGCATGTGCTCCCAACTTCCCGTTTACAGCTTTACTTAAGCCTATAAAATACAGTAAATAGTTTTGTCCTTCAAATATTCATGTTTTGTCCTTATCGTTATGCTTCTTGCTCACTGCGTATCTCTGCTCCCTGTTTTTTCTGGTCTACTTCTGTTCTTCCTATCTTATTTTTTCTCTTTTGGTTATGCTCCATACGCGAAGCTTGTCTTTATGATTTTGTATCTGACAACACAGATGGTCTGAACAGAAACTCCTGGATGAATTACACCGACTAGTAATGGTCCAAATTGTGTTTTCCTGCTAAATATTACAGTATATAACATATATAGAATGTACACATAAATACATATATAATATTACAGTACATGCATGAGTTCAATAGTTCTTAATATACCGAATCTATTTCCTCAATACATAGTTCTCTTCCCTGGGTTCTAGGTAGTGAGTTAGTGACTGAAGCTAAATACCTTAATCAAACATTTCTCTTGACCTTGATGTTTTATGAACTTTCAATCTGTAATGTACAAAAAGAAATCCTAGTGCAGATGAAAATATATGCTTCTGAACAGAATGCCTTACAATGAAAATTTATCCAAGTAATTTGCTTCGTTTTTAATAGAACTCGGTGTGTGGTTACTTGTGTCTGTACCGTCTATAATTTATGTCACGACTGCTAATAGAGCTACCCCTTTCGAAGATGACGATACTTTTGCTGTTTCTTGTTCATTGCAAAAGAGCTATGCAGTTTTGTCAGGTGCATTAAACACAAGGTTTTGTGAGTTCTTAAAGCAGATTTGGCAGTCGTATGCGCTTAATCAATTTTAGATTTGCTTTGGTTATTTCTTGTTGTGCATTATTATTTCTCAGTGACAAGCTGCATTAATACATACGTTAAAACATGCTATTCTGGTCATCTATAAATGTTTGTGTTGATGGTTTATCTGCTTTAGGTTTCTGAAAGCAAGGAAGCTTGATATTGAAAAGGCAAAGCAAATGTGGGCTGATATGATTCACTGGAGGAAGGAATTTGGCGCTGATACTATTATCGAGGTAAATAGTTTCCTGGATATTAGAAGTTGCTCTATTTGCCCTATAAAAAGTTGTGATTAAACATTAAGAATGATATTTTATTAATAATATGGTATTGTTGTATTTGTCTCGTCTAGCTTCTTAACTTATTTTCATTGCTCAATCTTTTCAGGACTTTGATTTTCCAGAGTTGACTGAAGTTCTAAAGTATTATCCCCATGGTAATCATGGAGTGGATAAAGAGGGAAGACCTGTCTACATAGAAAGACTAGGGAAAGTTGATCCTAACAAACTCATGCAAGTTACAACCATGGACCGATACGTAAAATACCATGTGCGGGAGTTTGAGAAAAGCTTTGCTTTTAAGTTTCCCGCCTGTTCAATTGCTGCCAAAAGGCATATAGACTCTAGCACAACCATTTTGGATGTTCAGGGCGTGGTATGTTCATCTTTGTGCTGTATTCTGACGCACACTAGTAATATCTTTCTGTAATCATTATTAATATTTTGTTTTCATTTTGAATGTTTTAGGGGCTGAAGAACTTCAGCAAGAGTGCTCGTGAACTAGTTACTCGGCTACAGAAAATTGACGGTGACAATTATCCTGAAGTAAGATCAGTCGCTATATGAGCGAACTTTTCATGCTTTGTTTATCTTTACTATCAATAACGAATTACTTTTTTTATTCAGACACTCCATCAGATGTATATAATCAATGCTGGTGCTGGTTTTAGACTGCTCTGGGGTACTGTCAAGTCATTTCTAGATCCCAAAACGGTTGCCAAGATTCATGTATGCTTGATGTTTTTGCTGTTGTGTGTATAAAAATCAAAACTTTACTGTATAAGCTTGTTGAGTGATATGATTTTGTTTTTGTTTTGATCTCTTCTCAGGTTTTGGGCAACAAGTATCAGAATAAATTGCTTGAGCTGATAGATGCCAGGTAATCCGACTATATATTAATATAAACCTTCCTTTAAGGCGTGTATGGTATGTTTGAAACATTGTTGATATAAATACCTGAAAAAAATGTTATGTTTTTCAGTGAATTGCCGGAGTTCTTAGGTGGCACGTGTACCTGTGCAGATCAAGGGGGCTGTTTGCTATCTGATAAAGGGCCCTGGAATAATCCTGAAATTATGAAGGTTGATTACTGTTTTCAAAGCATTTCTAAGATTATTCTCATTATTACTTTGTTTTTCTTCTTGTACAAACGGAATACTGAACAAACTGTTGTGGGGCACTTTACTGTAGTTGGCTCTTAATAGTGAAGCACGACGTGCCAGACAGGTGGTTAAAGTTTTAAATAGTGAGGGAAAGATTGTTGCATATGCTAAGCCTCAGCTTCCTTCGGTAGGAATATCAAACACTAATAAATTTGTTTATTTGTGCTTCAAGTCTTGAACTGTTAAAATTTTTTTTTAATGTTATTTTGTGCAGCTAAGAAGCAGCGATACATCTGCTGAGTCGGGCTCAGAAGCTGATGATATTGCCTCGCCCAAGGCAATGAGGAGTTATTCACATCTTAGGTTGACTCCAGTTCGTGAAGAAGTGAGTATTCACCTCTAACCTTTTTTAATTACTGTTATGAACTTATGATCCAAGTGGCATGTATTTTGCTTTCAAGTATTGAAACTGCATGTGCCGTATATGCTTTTAGTTACACTTTTTAGTAACTATTTAAGTTATTTCGTGTTGTATAATAGGCGAAGACAATCGGAGCTACAAGTTTTGCTGGTCAGTTTTCTGGATATGATGAGTATGTTCCCATGGTTGATAAGGCTGTTGATTCCGGATGGAAGAAAAAACCTCCAACTCCAAAGCCTTGTGACCTCAAAGGTTAGATAACTGTGTTTAGCATAGTGTTTACAGTATGTAGATAAATGAGCACATAGGCACATGGATCGCCAAACCATTAGTGATTTTTGATCTGGTACGATCGTTCCCAATCGCTGTACGGTTGCGATCTGGATCGCCGGGGTTCGCGATCTAGATCGTTAACTTTGGCGTTCCGGTCAGCGCCGGTCAACGATTGTCTGTAATGATTTTACGGTGAAATGTTTTGAGAGAGAGAAAAGGAGATTTGGAGAGATAAAGAATTGTAACGGCTGTGAAAGAGATAAGAGATACTAGTTGACCTATTAACTATATAAGTGGCTTTTAATTATTTTTTGGGCCAACTATTTGATTACATATATGGGCCAAATTATTTAACTTAAGCTAATATTAATTAACTTGTATGTTAAACTGTTATAGTGAGATTTTGCAACATTTGTAAGAGATATAAAATTAAAAATATATTGAATATAATCATACATTAATAAAAGTTTGTAAATTTGTATATATATACTTGTTAAACTCATATAAGTATAAATATGGTACTCCGTTATATCAAAATTTGGGACACCGTACCAAATTATACGATATATCGAACCAAAGCGAACCGGAGCGTACCGAAATGAGCCTACCCCCGCTCGTACCGGATTTGAATGACCCGCAAACCGCATTCCCGTTTTGCCATCCCGTACCGAAGCGTACCGCGTTCCTGTGACTATGAATGAGCGTCTAAGACGGATTAACAGCCCAAAACTGATCAACAGGCCTTACTGAATTTTTCATGAACTTCTATTATAAAAGTTTAAAGTGTTTTTACAGATTTCTTATGCATTAAAACTATTTTTGTGTAAATTTTGACCCGTTCTTTTCTACGCTACTTTATGGATATAAACCATTTGACACTTCAAAGATGAAACATGACGAGAAACAACCCATTATTAAGTACGTGGGTCGATATTGGCATATTTAGCTTTACAGTATTTTATTTGTATCACTTGTGCAAGAGGTAAGTGGTTCCAGTTGTTGTTTCAGGAACACTTGTTGAACCAACTGCTCAAAAGGGTCCGGAAAAACTTCATTTACAGATATGGTTGATGCTTGTGGCCTTCTTCATGACCATTTTCACCTTCTTTAGTTCAACGATAAGCCGTGTAACTAAAAAGCTTCCTGATACAACATCCGAGCATGCACAAAAGACTCAGGAATTTTCCTTTGATGCATCAACTAAGGAGGAATTTCGGCCTCCATCACCAACTCCTTCATTTAAAGAGGCAGAACTTCTCAATTCTGTTATGAAAAGATTAGGTGAACTTGAAGAGAAGGTTGACACACTCAATGCAAAGCCGTCAACGATGCCTTATGAGAAAGAGGAATTGCTAAATGCTGCTGTTTGTCGTGTTGATGCTTTAGAAGCAGAACTTATTGCTACCAAGAAGGTAAATATTTAACATTGTTCTCATTCCTTTGGTTCACACTAGTATGGCGTAATTCGAAATGGATAGTTCAAAATTGCCCCCTTTAATATTTGGCCAATAAGATTTTAACTGTTATACTTCTGTGCAGGCCCTGCATGAAGCTTTGATGAGGCAAGAGGAACTACTAGCTTACATTGATGGTCAAGAGGAGAAAAAGTTCAGGGTGAGTTGAAAATGACTTTTAATATGTTTATTTAAGCATAAACATGAGATGGTTTATTGACGCAATTTACTTTTGTATTCGCAGAAGAAGAAATCTTGCTGGTTTTAGTGTGTCAAATATAAGGGTGTGTATGCTACTGTTTCCTTTCTCACGTTCTCTTTCGAAAATACTGTATACAAACATGTTGAAATTCACGCGGAAAACCTGTTGTTCTAACCGTGTCGACTTTGAGAGGGATATTATACGTGTTAAAATCTGCTATGATTATTTTAAGCCCATTTTGGTTTTAAGTTCACTTTGTTCATTAGATTTTCTTGTCAAACCGAGTTCACCTTTCTACTTCCCGGACATTAAATACAACCAAATGCAGATGTCTTGTGTATGCATGCGAGAGCTCTTTTAATACTGCATTATAAACGTTGGTAATGTCATTCTTAAAAGTCCTAATGTTCTCTAATTCTTCTAAACTACGATGTCCGAGCCTGCATTATACATAGATAAAACTAGTACCTTCTTATACATGGATAAAACTAGCATGATACAAGGGTCGAGCTTTACCATGAGATGTGTACTATACACACATTAGCTATAAGGTCAAATTGAGCAGGATGCATCAGTATTTTAAGTAAAGTATCATGTAATGAACTTCCATAATAATCGATCCCAAATGACTTGTAATGAAAGTCCTTTGCTTATGATACATGTTCATGCCAATCCATCAAATTCCATTTAGTCTGAAGTCCAAATACATCCTTGTATGCTCATTTGAACCACATACAACCTTGTCAAATAAGTTGGCACATGTGCGTCCCTCTGTACACAAGCTAATTGCACCGTTCGTCTTCCGAGATGTATGGTGGTTTACTAACGGAGGGATGTACTAATGGAGCACCGTTTGTCCTTAGGGATGCAACCACATGAATGTATTTTGGACTTTACTCTTCGGAAGAAACATCAAATCAGCTTACATTGAATATAAATTTATTGTGGTATTCGTTCAACCATTTTATCTAAAGATAACAAGTAATTTTTGGAATATCATAGCAGTGATTTTTGTTATACTTTGTGTACCGCGAGTAAACTATATGATAGCAAAGCATCCAGAGAGTAACAAGGCCAAATTTTATTAAGTAGACAACCACATATGTGTAAGGAGTTGCGACAGTGATATATGTAAAGTCATCTGTAAATCAAATATTCATTCACATATCAACTTTAGGCAGGTATCATCTGGTATGACATTGGGTGCATAGCTCAAAAAACAAAGAACTTTTTCTTCCTCCTTTTCTTCTGCTTCTCAAGGTACGCCACTAGCTCTTGTTGATGTGTTTGAGACTCGGTTAGAGTCTGCATAATCAAATAAAGAAAAGGTCAATACTTTAGCGATCACACTAAGTTAGCTTTGAATGATCTCTGTAGATTATTTTTGCTTGCTCATGTGCAAATAATCATCCATCTTGGCAAATGGTTGAATAACAACAGCTAGTTTGTCTTCCATTATCATGTGTGTGATTTATGATCCAACAGTTTAAATGCTGAAAGACGTCACCGTACTAGTTGTTCATGAACAGATGCTTTAGAATGATCTACAAGCATTTCTGTTAAAGGTGGATATTTCAATCTATTTTTATGAGAAAGAGTATACTAAAATGAAAGGGGTCAAATGGGTTGTGGTAATTCATATTTAAATGCTTAGAATCTCCTGTATCATTTCATATTGACTAAACGTGCATAATAAAGTTTGCTATTTTTACCAAAATACTTTTGCTGGTTTGGCCGGACTGATATTTTTGAAGGGGCAACAAGTGTTTAGGCCCTCTAAGGACGTCGTTTAAGGGTAAATGCTGGTCCTGTTTTGACATGCACATAAACAGTATTTGGTATAAGTTTTGATCTGAACCAACTGTGACCTATTTACCTAACTTGAGATTTTGCGCCTTCAATTTCTGTATTTGATGGTAAGTTGGGTTCACCTATGATGGCCTAAAACAGCCTGCTTGTTTTGATTTACGTTATTTACTAAACAAGAATACATATACAAAGTACCTTCTTGGCCGCAGCAAGCTCCGTTTCCAAGGCATCAACACGTTTTAAAGCATTATTAAGCAACTCTTCTTTATCAGGTGGAAGCTCAGATGACTTCTTGTTCAGAACTAAGATCTTTTCCTCCAATTCGTTTAAGCGATTCATCAAGGTTTGGTACTCGGCTTTGGATATGGTGGATGATTGCAATCTTTTCTTCTTTCTATTTACCATATAATCTTCTAAAAAGCCAGTCGAGTATAAAGTGGCATTTGTAAGCTTTTTCGGCATGCTACCAGTCAGACGGATGACCATCATAACTCCCATCATCAAGGTCATCATGAACGCTAGCAGGCGGTTGGTTATCTTGCTAGTTGATGTAACCTTGCAAGCATCAGTATCCATATCTGTTGAAAGCAAGAATTTAAAATTTTGCAAGGAAATTCTTTTTTTTAAGTGACTTTATTTTGTTACACGATGGCCAAGAGTGTTAAAGTCATCTCTCCGTTTTGATATTACATAAACTGTTTAGCATTATTTAGTAAATCAACATGTCAAAAATTGTCAGGTTGGCTTATTAATATTTTCAAAATTGAACAAAAGACCTTCTGGTCTAGCGCTACGGGGTTTTACCCTCCTAGGCAAGGTCTCAAGTTCGAGTCTTGTCTAGGGAAATAGGGGTTTCCTCCCGCGTGTGTAAAGGGAAGGGTGCCATTGCCTTCTGGGCTGGACCCAACCTGATTGTGTGGGCTCCGTTAAAAAAATATATATTTTCAAAATTGACGAATGGTTGGTAATCTGTTACAGTATTGTTTAGCAAGTAGCCCTCCTAAATATAGTAAAATTACACTTATAATCTTATACAGTTTGCATTATATGACCTTCATGACATAAATGATTTTACCTTTCTGCCCCGGTTTAGAAGAAGTTGCATCAACAGCCTTGTCAACCATGTGCAAGCAATCTTCAGTCTCATTCCCACTTCTGATGTTTTTGTTTGTAGGATCCTAAATATCATTTTAAACAAAACTTCTAACGAAGAAACATATAGATAAACTGGAATTCGGAGTCACTTTAACAAAACTGAGTTTCATAATCATGCATATGTTGATTTCCCTCCACATTTTTTTGGAAAGAGAGAGAGAGAGAGTTTCAATATGAATGAACAAGCTAACTTACTTCTTCACATACAGAAGGTAGATGTCCTTGCTTCATTTGTTTGGAAGCTATTTGCTACATTTATAGAAGAAAAATAAAATGTAAACAGCAAAAGAAAAAGGAAAACAAAAAAGAGCTTTTATGAATGACTAAATACGTAGGATACCTTGTTAGCGCATTCATCCTCAGAAATGATTTTTTCTTCTGGGACTTCATGCCCCAAACATTTGTGTTCACCATTGCGGACCATCTATAAAACGAATAGACAATACTTAAAAGGAAAATTTATGACTTGAAAAGAAGAAAATTTCTTTGCAAAATGAAAATAACCTTCATGATATCTGGATCTTGCCATGGACCTCTATCAGAGCGCATACAACCGCCTCTATCTTCGCAGGTACACGTACCACCCAAGAATTCTGGAAGTTGACTGCCAACATAATGTATATTGCATAATGATGACAATAAACGACTAAGCATTACCTACCATGGATATGGGTTAACTGAATCGAATGGGTTAACTTTTTTTTGCATACACCTTTTTAACATATTTGAGACACAAGTTAGCTAAAGAAAAAAGAAAAGACATGATGGACACAATGTTTTCCAGGTGAATCCACCCGAACCGTTTTGACCTAGTAATAACCAACAACAAACTTGACCCACCTATCTTGTCACATCTGAAAACGGAACTTATTTAAAGAAAGTACCTCGCATCAATGATTTCGAGGAGGTTGCTCTGGTATTTGTTGCCTAAAACCTAGTAAGAAATGTCATTGACTTTGTCAAAAGTCCAATAAAAGTCGCCATTTTCTATAGTAAAAAACTTTGGTATATACTTTACATGAATCTTAGCTGCTGTCTTTGGGTCAAGGAAGGATTTCACTGTGCTCCACAACATCCTAAAGCCAGATCCCGCGTTGATTATGTACATGCGACATAGAGTCTATGAGGCAGATTAAAACTAAATAAATAGGCGAACATGTTTTTGATATAACTAGACGCATTAAGAAACATCAGATCATTAACTAAAGATTATACCTCAGGATAATTGTTACCATCAATGCTTTGTAGACTTTGGATAAGTTCCCTAGCAGCTTTGTTCATGCTTTTGAGCCCCTGCGGTATTGCCATGCAAAAATTTAATTTACTTTATCATCACATATATCTGGACATTAGTGGGTATAATAATAACTTACCACTCCTTGTACATCAAGAATGGTGGTACTCTGATCAATGTGCTTTTTAGCAGCAATTGAGCAGGCTGGGAACTTATCACTAAACGCCCTTTCAAACTCCATTACATGGTACTTAATATAACGCTCAAGGGTTGTGGCTTGCAAGAGCTTGGTAGCGTCTACTTGACCAAGTCTTTCAATGTAGACAGGTCTCCCATCTTTATCAACTCCATGATGTCCATGAGGATAATACTCAATCACACTTTCTTTTTCTTTGAACTCGAAATCCTAGACAAAGATGTGAAATGGAAATCATTAAAAGTCTAAGAATATATCATTCTGCTATTTAGCGAATGTTCGTTTTTGATTGTATTCTAAAAACTACCTCCATTATGGTATCTGCACCAAATTCTTTTCTCCACCGGAGCATATCTCCCCACATTTGCTTTGTCTTCTCAATATCAAATTTCCTGGCCTTTAAAAATCTGTAGTGTCATGCCGAAACTAGTCAATTTAGTATATGGGTTGACATGGAAACACTTTTTGCCCATTTTGAATATGTACTTAATTGATGAATACTTATGCTTATAAAAATGATTTTTACAACAAAATCTAGAAGTTTAAATAAAATGATTAAGAAGGTTGTTTGCATAAGATAATACTTCGGACAGAGTTCCCTTTTGACATGTTCCCTCTAAGCTAAGTTTTTAGTTTTGACCTGTTTTCCAATTAAGAAAACACAAAGCAACCATTCATAAGTTAACGGGTTAAAGTTGCCGCCACAACCTAAAGCTGAAGAACTAATGGTGTAAGATCCACTCATGCTGAAGTACTATACACGTTACAAACTGGTTTGCCACTTTTTGATACAAGAAAAAGAGAAATGGTAGACTAAAAGGAAGTTGAAAAGGTACTAATCATAGAAAACTTTTTAACCTTAACATGGTATGGTAATCATCATGCTTTGGGGGTAGTAATTCCTCCATGATCAAAGCTTGACGTAAAGCATCAACCACCTTCAATTCTTCTGCGTCATGGATATCTTCAACCACAATAGACCTGACTTTACTGTTCTTTCTTCCTTTCTTGGCGAATGAAGTTTTGAACCTCTTAGATGCACTTATTGCCTTCTGTTTTATAGAGTGTCGCTTTGACTTCTTTTCATCATCAGGACATTCTGAGTCGAATTTATCCATACCTACATAAAAATTATTAGTTACAGTGACTAATGTAATGCTACATGTTGGATAAATTCATTAGTTGTCCGGACCAAACATGAAATTTGCACTGAAATTGTTTTAACCTATTTCTTAAAACAACAAAATTGTAATTTATATTAAAGTTCTCACTAAAAGGCAACGGGCAAAGGGCAAATGGGTGAAAGAAGAATAGATAGAAAACTTAGGATAAACCATACTTGATCGATTGGGGTGGTCAAGAGGTCCGTGCATATGGTCACTCATGGTTTCAGCTTGTAAGTTAGGTTCCGGTGCCAAATGTATGGGCACTGTCAAATGCCTGTACCTTTTCGTCAACCACACACGTGTTAGAAAAGACACAAAATCAACCAATGACAAAACAGTTATAAGAATCAAACGGTAATGGAAACCTAAAATATCATACCAGCTCTATCACATACGTGCGCATGCTGCAATGCCGGATCCACATAACCATAAACACACAAAATGTACATCCCGTTAGCATTTTGATCAATTATCATAATCTTTTACTGAACTAAAAATCATGATTACCCGTACATTTCAAACAAATAATACCGATTTCTTCCATTTTGTTGGCGATTCATACAAAGTTTCGGCTCATATTAAATCACATGCTCATTACACCAATCAACCAAAGCATTATTTATCCAGAATGAACGCATGCAAAGGATATGAACACACGCATAAAACCAACAAAATTGAAGCATAAACTAATTACCATTGACAATTGAATTTTGCAGGACCCCTTGGACAGGAAGAGGGAAGGATGTTTTAAAATAGCATAATCTCATCACCCATAAAAAAAAATCAAATCCCTTAAAATTTTAAAACCACCCATTAGATATTAGGGGGAATTGAATTTCATATATGCTGTTTTTATTTATTTTTAATTATATTTAATCAACTATAGTTCGAAACGAAAAGCCACTACATAAGAAATGGGCTTTAATGACGAAAATTTAGTGACAACATTTATTCGTCATCATTATTATGGCCTTATATATATAGTGACGAGAAAGACGCTTAATTTAGGACGTCCAATGGTGATTTATAAAGAGGTTTATAAAGTTATAAAGAACCATAATGAACATGTATTTCAAGTTTATGTGGCATGAAGAGGTGTAACATTTTTTCATAATTTAATACATTTGAATATATGAAAGGTTTATAAATTTAGAAGAAGTTTATATATAATGGAAATAAGTTTATAAAACAAAAATTTTGTAAATTAATGTTATAAACTTTTTAATTTTTTTATCATAGAAGATGCTCTTAGTAAACACTTAATTTAGTACACTCTCCTTACATATCCTATTAAGACCCAGGTTTTAAAAGCCTCGTAAAAGCTTCGCAAAAACGCGAGGCTTGATCTCCACATCACGAAATAGACCGCTGCTTGAGCTTAAGCTCCTTAAATGATGATAAGTGGAAAAACATGATAAGTCGCGATACACCGAGATGTATGAAGGCTTTTTTTAAATTCAATTTTCATAAAAATCGTATTTTTTATATAAAAGTAGAAAAGAGAGTACATACACAAATAGTTTAATATAATATAAATATATAAATTTACATATAATTTCATGTTTTGTGACACTTTAATTCACGCCTTAAAAACGTCACAATTCATCATGGCTCGTAAAAATACGAGACTTGATCATACCGCCACGACACTTTCACACTATCTATTATCTTGACTAAAACACACCAAATACACTTTCTGTTTTTTGTTCCCCATATTCTTCTTTTTGATTGTTAGATTATTTTTTTTGGAAAGGTTGAAAATGATTATTATTAAAACTAAAATAAAGATAAAAACAACACATAAAAAATGGTCTAAGAAAGAGAACCCGTAAGAAACACTAAAACGGTATTAGTGCCCGCTCTATAAATATAATACGAGAATCAGCAAAACCAAAACAAAAGACACGAAAAACAATCAACCGATGGTGAGTGATCCATTAAGCCAAATTAAAAGTTTTATTAGAGCATGGTATCTATTTGATATCCAAAACACAGCCAAAGACTGATATCAAATGATTCTCTAATGAAACTCTTAATTTGAAATGTCTTCGTGTAGAATAATGTGATTTTTCTGAATGTTCGCCTCTTTCCATTATATATTGTCGTTTTTTATTATGTATACCAGTTTGGGCACAAATTTAAACCTCCTTTCCATTATTGTCCTCCTTTTTTTTCCAGTTTAATCTCCTTTGTCTAACAATGCCAGTTAAGCTTTTTAGCTTTACGTACAGTTGGATCGTCACATCCATGTAGTGCTGTAGATTGGTCATTCGTGTCGTCAAACGTGCCACCATCTTCATGGTTCATTAGTAAGCTGGTCCTAAGGCTGGGGGGAGTGGTGGGTTAATCCCACTGGTGAGTCCAAGGTGGCAAAACCCACCCTATGAACCCTACCATAAACCCACGCGTGGGTACTATTCCAAAACCCACTACTTGTCAATTACTCACCCCTGTGAGTTTTACAAGTGGTGGGCCCCACTGTTTTTTTTTTTGTTTTTTAATAGATTGTGAGTGGGGTTTTATTAGTGGGGTATTTAATGGGGTATATTTTATATAAAATGAGGGTGAGGTGGAGGTGAGTTTTTTTTTCCTTAAGAACCTTGAAAGGTGAGTTGTGGGTGAGTTGAGGTGACGGTGGGTTTTTTTGGTTACCACTCCCCCAGCCTAATGGAATGGACAACACACTACACGTACCATCTCAATAATCACAAGCGTGCTTTTGTACTTAAAGTAACTGAATACGAGGTGCATGTGAAACGTGAGCCGAATAATACTGGAGAAAAAGAAAAAGAAAAACCCTACACCCTATCTCTAGTACAGATAATAGATTACCATGCATCTTCTTTATCGTCACATCTTCATTAATTTGTCGAACAGTGTACATCTATCCTATATCTATCATAAGACCATGGGTACGGTTGGCTGTTAAACAGCGCCGTCCACCCCCAGCCAGCAAATGGAATGGCGCAACACACCAGCTTTGGTGCCAAAGGTGCTGGCGCCAACAAAAGTTGGCGTTATGATTTTTTTTTTTCATTTTATTTAATAAAGAGGGTATATATGGCCCCCTTATATCACTTTTTACTCCTATGACACCACTTTTTTTATGGCTCACTACTACCCATAAAATGTGGTGCCATACCAATCTCGTGCCATAGCCTACATGTCAGCTATGACACAACTTTTCTCTACCACACCACATTACTACACCACATGATACATGAGTATTATTTGTCTGGTGATTTATGCCTTTTATTTAGTTTCTTTAAATAATGCATGAGTATTATTTTTATGTATGTTGAAGATTATTTTTTATGTCTACACTTTATTTACTTTTCTTATTTTAGTTTTCTATAATAATTTGTTAAATTATTCTCAAGTTAAGTTTATCTTATAAAAATAAGGCTTGGGGTTTATTGTATTCAGTTTTTGAGTTATGAATAAAAATTACAGACTTTTAGTCTTTTGTTAATCAACTTAAATCCATGTTAAAGTTTATTGTTCGATTTCATCCAAATAATCAATACTCTTGCATCACCACACCACTGTACCCTCTAAAACATTTACTTTCGTATGCTTACATACGTAGAATTCAAGCTTTTACTTATGAAGATATTACAATGGGATTCTATTAATTTATAGCTTTATACTTATCCTACATAATAGTATGAAACTTTCACTATTAAACTTAAATAAAGACCAATGAAAACAAATATTAAAATAACTAAGTATTACAAATGAGGAATAACACAAAGTTAAATTGACCTTTATTTGTGTATTCAATCCATTTGAAGACTTCTATCGAGATCCATCAAAATTACACCCAACACTCACCCCGTGATCTAGATGATCTTGACCCGAGGTCCTTTATCTCGGTCCCTTTTATGATCATCCGACATCCACCTCGGTCATGTCCAACGTCTTCCCTAGCTTAACCCGTTTTGATTGTTTACAACACTCGTAACATGTAACACAACATCCCGTTAAATACGTTTGTTACCATCTCAACTTTTACCGAATTCAAGAGTCCACGACCTCTTCCCGACCACGTCCAAAGCGACCGATTTGAACTTCCATTGCCATAATGTTCCCACCGTGTTGTTTCCCCATTCCCTTCTTGTCTTGACGAGCATACATTTTTTGACTAATGCATTTTTGTGAGATTCTTCCACTAATCAACAAAACAAGGTGAGCACCACCTTTATCGTCTTCTAATGCCTGCAACACGAACCAAACTCAAAGCCCATTGTTTTGATTTCCTCCCGCTCATCTTTTCCGCACGTTTGATTCTACCCACGACCAAATCGATTATGGACGGAGCATCCTTTCAATACTTCTACTTGTGATCATAACCTCACAACCTATTACATATTCACTCAAGCTTGTACAAAGAGCACTTTTTCACCGATCAAGAAAGCAAATCCACCCGCTTATACCGTTTCTTTCACCCACCAAACAAACTGAATCAAAGCCACCAACTTTGATGTCAACGATGTGTTTATCATGCATCTTCGGTTAGTGTCTCGTGACAAAAAACCCGAAGCTACAACCCCTTTCTGATCATACATTTCCCACAGGAATTATTCCACTGATAAAGAAGACAAGCTACACCCTCTACAGTCGTTTTGCACCTACAAAGCGAACAAAATCCGAAGCTACCTGCTTTGACATATCTTTTCTGTTCGTTTCTCACTCCCGCGTGTTAGTCTCTTCAAGATGGAAAAATGATAAAAGATATCTTACACCACTTCCACGAACAAGGAAGTTGATCGACAAAAAAAACCCGAGCGCCCCTTAAATACAAAACCCAGTTCCCTGCTGAGTCTGCCCCGCAGCAAAGGGCTACAACGTTTCTTAAATTTTTTTTAGAACGACAAATGTTAGTGGTTAGTGGGTCGAGTCGTGCAATGACATCCATGTGGCATAATATCTTCTTCGAACCCTCGCCTAGTTATGTTAAATTCCTTATCCGCTTCGCCTAGGAGGCCCTTGGCAGGTCTTGAACCCAAGAACTCCAAGGAACCTCCCCTAAAGAAACGACTTAGTGAAACCTTAGTGGCCAACTGACCTAAGCCATTTGGTTAGATACCAAGTGTAGAATTCAAGCTTTTACCTATGAAAATATTACAATGAGTTCCAATCAATTTATAGCTTAACAATAGCTACTATACACAATAACATGAAACTCCAACTATATAACTAAAGACTAATGAAAGCAGATATTAAAAGTACAAAACCAATATTCTAAATGAGAAATAACACAAAGTCATATGTCCTTTATTTGTGTCTTCAATCTCATTGATTTTTTTTATCAAGACCCATCAAAATTACCCAACAACATATAATCAGTTTCATGGCTTGCACCACTACTTCACATTATAACGTGTCCATCATCTTAAAAGGTTGGTGCAATTGAAGTATATGAACTCAGTAATGGAGCCGAAGAACAGGATCAGAGGACACATCAAGCGAGGGGTTAAATACATAACATTATTTAAAAAATCGACCCGGGTCTACTACGACGAGAATAACACTAGTTATAAACTAAGGTGCCAATGAAAAAAAAACTAATGGTTTCAAGTAATTTATTTAATTTAGAAATTAGCAGGGTATCCGCGCGTTGCGGTTGCGGGTACCAAGTAACATAAGTTTCTGTCTGTAATATTTTAATTTTATATTTTTCTTACAACGACATCTTTAAAAACGACAATTGAAAGTTCAAGTAACTTTATCTAATTGTATAGCCTAACCGATGGTGGCTTCGGTTTCCAGTTAAACCCGTTGGTTTGGTTATGTATTCAAAACTATATACACCATCATTTTATGTAAACAACATATACATATGTTGTTAATGCAATGATGCCTAAAATCATTTCTTGCATTTTTCGGTCTTGCTTTGTTTTGATTATGACAATATATAAAAACAAGCATCTAGCAAAAACAACGAATGTCGAATTTTCGAGTTCAAGTATTTTCCATTTCATCTACAATCACTTAAAGTATGAATACACAAGTTTTTAACCTAACTAAATGATCAATGATTAATTATTTTCTTAAACCTCACTTTTATTTTTAAGTGACAAAAGTTTTTAAATAAACTTTATGATTAAGAAAATGTTTTATTAAAAAGAAAAAAAAATTTATAAATAGGATATTCCAAATAGATAAAGGATATTCCCTTTGGGTAAAATCTGCACCAGTTGGACTTTTCCCACTACA
The DNA here is from genome assembly GCA_025667525.1 of Glebionis coronaria. Taxonomy (NCBI): domain Eukaryota; kingdom Viridiplantae; phylum Streptophyta; class Magnoliopsida; order Asterales; family Asteraceae; genus Glebionis; species Glebionis coronaria. Next base: position 467,420,231 of record CM046882.1, on the reverse strand, counting down.
AGGCAAAAAGGAGCGTACTCTAGTGTACGCGGTTCCTTATAGGTACCAGCGGTTCCTTATTGATAAGGAACTGCAAGGGGCCAGATAGAGCCGTTGCCTCTTTCTCTTATAAATAGTGGAGCATTTCTAGATTTTATTTCACCTCTTTTGCACACACATTCTCAGATTCAAAACCCTTGATTTAATCTCTTAAATCCTTGGTTATTTGGTTGATTATACTTGTTTAAGAAGTGAATCTTTCTCCTCCCATCTCATCCTCTAAAGTGCAAAGAGAAGTACACTATCATCCTTGAAGTGTTGTGTCAAGTTCAAGATCTACTCAAGATCCAAACTTTATTTCATTATTGTGTATTTTTGAAGATCCAAATTGGTGTATAATTTGAAAGTTATGGTTAATACTTAGGCCTTAAAGTATATTGGTGTATAATGGTCTTAGCTAAGATTAGGGCTCGACTTTTAGCTTAGAGTCGGTAATTGGTTAAGTGACGTGTAAGGTTTCTCCACCTCAAGGAGCTTGTTGATAAGTGAACTCTCGAGTAAGATACTCGAGGAGTGAAGTAGGGACGAAGATAGAGCTTCGTGGCTGAATCACTATAAATCCTTGACGTTTGGTTTGATCTTTTCTTTCCTTATCTCTTTACATTCTTTATTCATACTTGCATCTACTTTGTGATTATTAGCTTAGCAATACTATCACTTGTTCATATTGTGCATAAGAAGGTTTCAAATAAATCACTCGAATCTAGCTTTTTCAAAAGGATTTTTATGAACCGATTTTTAAGTAAAGAAACTATTCAACCCCCATTTTAGTTTCTACAATTGGTATCAGAGCCTTGGTGATTCAAGCTTTTGAAGTATATTGTATTTTAAATCTTGGATCGATCTATGGACTCGAACAAGTACTAAGAAGGGCAACTATGCAAAGGACCACAACTTTTTAAAACCGATAGTTTTATTTATTGGAAAAATAGATTCGAGACTTATGTGAAATCAAAATATTTTGATCTTTGGCATGTTATTAGTAATGGTGACTTTTTACCCTTACACTATAGTGAAGTTTCTAAAAAGAAAGAACTTGTCTCCATTGAAAATTCAAATGATGAAACTAAAAAGAAACTTGCTAAAAATAATGAGGCTAATATGGTTATTTATAATGCTTTGCCTAAGAAAAAGTATGAAAGGATTTTTATGTTTAAACCGCTAAAGAAATTTGGCAAGCTCTTTTGATAACTCACCAAGGTAATAGTCAAGTCAAAGAAAACAAAATTGATCTTCTTGTTCAACAATATGAACAATTTGTCATTTTAGAAGATGAAACTATTGATAGTGCATTTGCTAGATTTAATACTATTATTACTAGTCTAAAAGCACCCGATGAAGATTTTCTAGCAAGAACAATGTTGGGAAGTTTCTTCGAGAGTTGCATCCACAGTGGAGAGCTAAAGTCACGACGATTGAAGAATTAAAGGATCCCACTACATTATCACTTGATGTACTTGTTGAAACTTGAAAGTTCATGAGATGATATTCTTGAAGGACTCAAAAATTTTCAAGAGCAAGGGTGAAAGAAACTATCTGGCACTTAAAGCCAAGAAACTGCATAGTGATCATGACTACTCATCCTCCGATAGTGAATATGAAGAATATGCTATGGCGGTTAGAGACTTCAAGAAGTTCTTTAAGAGGAGAGGAGAATACGTGAGACAACCTAGAAACGACAAGAAGCCATTCTCGAAGAACCGATTCGTCAAGAATGACAAAAGTGAAAGGAATTGCTATAGATGCGGTGATCCGAATCATTTAATCGGTAAATGTCCCAAACCACCTCGCGACAAGAATCACACGATGTTCGTTGGAGGGTCCTGGAGCGATAGTGACGAAGAATGCGAGGAAAACGCCAAAGATGAAAAGTGTCTCATGACTCATTCTTCCAAAGAGGTACATTTCGAAACCGAATACTATAGCAATGATAGTTCTTCCTTAGACGACTTAGAATTAGAGATTCAATATGATAATCTATGCAAACTAAGTCTAGAGTTCATCGAAAATAATAAATTGCTAAAATCAACTAGAACTAAACTTGAAAACGAGATTAGTGAGCTAAAAGGTAAATTAGCTAAAGTTGAGAAAAACAAAGAAGTTGATTTAGGCTGTCTAAATTGTGAAAATATTAGACAAGAAAATGAAAAACTCAAGAGTATATCCATTAAGTTGGAAATATTTATGAAATATACTAATGCTCTCGATGACATGCTAAGTAGATAAATTCACTCTAATGAAAAACTTGGTTTTGGTTTTAATCCTAATAAGCATCTACTAGTAAAATCAAACAAGTAAAGTTTTTAGAAAAAGTGTCCACTGTCCACGGCTCAAGATAGCATGCCACGGTTCCTTATAATTATGGAACTGTAGGAAGAGGTATTGAGCGGCAGGCAGAAGAGTCTAAATTCGATAAACAAATTTTTTTTGAAAAATATGTTTTAGATAAAAGGCCAAACACCTAACCATTAATAAAGTTAAATTATCAATTATTGATGAAAAGGAGCTAGTAAGTTCTATAAACCTTTAAGTAAACCTCTTATAGGAACGAAAGATGTAATGAGAAAATTAATTACTCCTCCTCCGAGAGTGAGAAATGATTCAAGGCCTAGAAGTAGAACACCCGCACCTAAAAACAATGATCATTCTAATTCAATACTTAGAAGTAAAACATCCACACCTAGAAACAACAATCATTCTAGAACTAGGCCTAAAACACATAACAAAAACAATGGACAATAAAATACTCCGGTTAATTGGAATAATTTTCAACAACAATGCTTTTCTCCATGGGGTATGTGTCATCCATTCATGCATCCCAACAAAATGCAAGGGATGTTTGGAACTAATATCTTTGGACCCATGAGATATTGGGGACCAAATATTTGATTTCTTGTGTTGTTACCTAGATATGATTGGGGATTGATTTAGAGCCCGACGAGTGGATTACGGATAGTAGTTGCTCTAAATACATGACGACAAATCGAAGTCTATTCTCTACTTATAAAGCATAGAATGGAGGTAATGTCACTTTTGCTAGTAAAATACGTGGTAACATCATTGGTAAAGGTATGGTCTCTCTTGACTCCATGACCATTGAAAATGTTGAACATGTAGAAAACTTAGGTTTTAATTTACTTAGTATAGGTCAAATATATGACAATAAGTGTAAGGTCATCTTTTCTGAACATGATAACGAAATCGCAAAAGATGGAAAAGTCATTGGAAAAAGGTGTCAGAAAGCATGAGCTTTATGTCATGAAGGTTAGTAGGAATTCTAGAGACAACATATGTCTTGCGACTTTAGATGAGATCTCTATTGTTTTTTTTATTTTTTTTTTTGGGTAAAGTGAGATCTCTATTGTTTGGTATATGAGATTAGGTCATGGAAACATGTGTTTCATTCATTCTCTGGCGTCATGGAAACATGTGTTTCATTCATTCTCTGTCACTTTTGTGATGCTTGCAAAGTTGTGAAGCAAGTTCACGCTAGTCACATAGCCAAGTGTTTAGTGTCGACCTCTCGGTGCCTAGAGCTCCTACATATGGATCTATTTGGACCTTCTGCCATACGGAGTTATGGAGGTAACCTTTATAACCTAGTAATAGTTTACGACTATTCTAGATCTATTTCAAAGACATGCAAGGAAGAAAGCACAAAAGCAGCATGTTTCACCATTTGCTGAAGAAGTCCCTGCTAAGCTATGTGGGAGTCTTCAGTAAAGAATGATCATATAGATGGGCTGCCACCAGTGATGAATCATCTGAAGAAGGCTCTCCAATCATCCATCTTAAAAACAAAGGTAATCACACACTCCATGAGAGACTCATTAAGTCTGAAGTAGTGACTCAAGAAGATATCAACAAAATGGTCAAACTTGATGAAGCTGAGAAACTGAAGAAGTTAAAGCAAGATCTGTACCATGAACTTGGAGAAGCAGTGGTGGAGAATATCTACAAAAGGAAGATGTTGTATGAAAAATTATGCTTGAACAAATTGAACAGACGAAACCCTTCAGCAATAACAAATGTGGATATGCTCACCATCAAGGGGTCTATTGAGCTGAAGTTTTATAGGGCTGACAACACTGACATATTGGTAGATTTTCAAGCAAAACATCTATCTCTTACTGAATGGTTGGACATGGAACAGAAGTTGGCCAAGAAAATGACAAAGAGGTGGATAAAGTTTTAACGAGGGATTCTCATTCCAAGAGAAACCATGACAATATGGGTGAGTTCCTCAACATTAATGTTGAAATTCCACTGGAGTAACAAGACCCTATCCTGGAGCTGAACAAATTTGCAAATCAAATTAGACTTAGATTTGGTGATATCTTTGTCACCACAAAGAAATATAAAGGATTTGTTTAGTTTCAAGATCATCTCTCTGGCCATGTAGTTGAAGAACCTGAACTGGGGATGATCTTGTTTAATCATCCAGAAAGACAAGACTTTGTGGGCATCAGTGATCTAGAAAAAATGAATAATGAACTTCTTTGGAATGTATAGAAAGTCTTCTTCAACCATAACAGAGGTCTAGGGTTGACTGAAGGTGCAAAGACCTTCAGCCTATGTCTACTAGGAGTTGTGGACATAAGAAACACGGATCCACTGGTCCAAACCCTAGTAATTGAAGGACTTAGAGCTGAAAAGCAATAAGATATTCTCTTGTACTTTTGTTTTGAAATTTGTAATCTTTTTATGAGTGAATGAATATCTGACGTTTATAAGTATTTTAAGTTTTAGTGCAAGTAAGAAGAAGTTGTTATGCTCACTTACTACTGACTTAACTTAGGATATTTGTATATCCAAATCGGGGGAGATTGTTGGGTCCGTATTTAATGACACTAAAGCAAGTTTGAGTTTTGAATATAAAATCCCCTAAGTATTGCGTGTTTAGCAAAATGGTGGCTCTGATGAAGCATGACCAGAGGAACAAAGATTCCTACTGAAGAATGTTGAATAAATTTAGCCTTCCTCTTCTAGAGAACTTAGAAGACAATAAGTCTTTGCTTCAATGACCAGGCAGTCTAGTTGCTGAAGAACAAGTCCTGAAGAAGGGCTTTTAGTTCAGTTCGATATGAAAATACCAAACTGAATGATGTTGATCTCCTCTAGGATACTGAAGACACGTCAGTCATCATGATGGTTTAAATTAGGCAGGAAAAAGATATGATTTAAGTCAAACAAGAAGGCAGATCTCATTGGGAAAATGTTGCTTATAAAGATAGTTATAAGTACAACCTTTAGTCTTTTCCTAGTCTGAATATTCAAACCTCATAATGATTATCACGTAGGACATTCAACCACCCACTTAATAATCAATGCATAGTCATTTATGTAGCCCAATATGTGTTTCCTATAAAAGGAACACATCTAGGAGAGAATCGTCTAACTCTTATACTCGAAATATAGAACTCTTCCAAGAGCCCATTCTTTTCTAACATCAACCTGACCATAAGGTGAAAAGCTTATGAACGTTTTGGTTGAGACTTAAACTCATAACCTAGGTTTGTAGTTTAAGTAGAGGAGATCACCCAACATTGTCATTCAACCACTTTTCTATTCAGCAAGCAAAGTGGGTTATAGATTCTTTATCGAGTTTTTAATAAAATGTCTATACGTTGAAAAGTATTTGGTGTTGTTGTTTTAATCGTTTAAGTTTGTTATTGATTTGTTAAAACAACTCACTTGAATCTTATAAGCAAGATATTTCTTAAGGTTGATAGTAGTATTGTGTTAAAAGGGACCAACACGTAAGTTTCTTTTCACACCTAACAAGTACTACGTATATGTCGAGCACCGCTTTAGTTATCTTATCTTCTCTTACCTTACTATATTATAAAGCATTTGAAAATTTTCTATTTTTAGAATGTCTGAAAATTAAGACATTCAAATTTGGCTTTAATAGAAACACTCTTTTTGTAATTAATCGTCTATCTCTTTTTGTAACAAACTTTTGTACAACCTTTTTAAAAAGCCATTATCGTTGAAATTAAAATATCTTTTTATTTAATTACTTTTTTCATAATCAAATTTCACTATATTTCTAAAAACTTAAGCTTTTTGATTCAATATTGATGTAGCGAAAAATAATGAGATAACAAATTTGGATCTGTTGATTCTAATGAATACCAGAATCAATCTTCCAACTATCATTGATTCAATAGAATACCGATAATTAGGAAATTCCAACAATCGTTGATTCAAACGAATACCGGTTATTAGGATAAAAATCGAACAATAAACCCCATACCCGAGCTTAAGTCAATTAACCGAAAGAAGACAAAAAGTCTGTGATTTTTATTAATAACTGCATAATAATGAACCAAAGTCTTAGATTTATAAGAATTGGGGAAAAATGATAACAATATTATTCCTAGAAAACACAATATAAGAAAACTAAATAAAAGATACCACAAAATAAGGAAACTAAATAACAAATTTATTCTTATTCTCCTTTATCATTCTCCCCTTCTTTGAAAAACTCGTCCTCGAGTTTGCTTTACTCGTCCCTTGTACTCGTTGCATCCAAATTTGTATCTCTTGCATCAAATTCCTTTTCTTTATAATGACTCGACCTGGAACCTTGATCGTCTTAAAACCCAACTTATCGACCATGATAGTTTGGATCACTGAAAAATAAATATTATCAGCCACAAGTACAACGTCTTCAATGATGTCTTCTTCCTCAATGACATCTTCAATATCTGTATCATAAACTAGCATCGATTCTTCTTCATATTCATCAAATATCGGAGGTCCTTCATAATCCACCCTCCATGCCATAATCTGTCCACTCATCAGAACGTGAACCACCACTATCATCTTAATCAAGAACTTTGTCTCTGATACTAACTGATGTAGCGAAAAATAACGAGATAACAAATTGGATCTATTAATTCTAATGAATACCAGAAACAATCTTCCAACTATCGTTGATTCAATAGAATATCGATAATTAGGAAATTCCAACAACCGTTGATTCAAACGAATACCGGTTATTAGGATGGAGATCGAACAATAAACCCTAAACCCATGCTTAAGTCCATTATCCAAAAGATAAAGACAAAAAGCCTGTGATTTTTATTAATAATTACATAATAATAAACCCAAGCCTTAGATTTATAAGAATTGAGGAAAAAGATAACAATATTATTCATGGAGGTGTTTTGGGTGGAGAAAGAAGGCGTGTTTCGATTGGTACTGATATTATTCACGATCCGATTATACTATTTCTTGACGAACCAACTTCAGGACTCGATTTGACTAGTGCTTACATGGTTGTAAACGTGTTGCAGCGTATAACACAAACCAAAATTATTGTTGTTATGTCTGTACATCAACCGAGTTATCGACTACTTGGTTTACTCGACCGGTTATTATTTTTATCTCGTGGATAGACGGTCTACAACGGCTCTCCAAGCAATCCTCTTTTGTTTTTCGCGGATTTTGGTCATCCGATCCATGATAAGGAAAATCAGACTGAGTTCACGTTTGATTTGATTAGAGAACTCGAGGGTTCTCCTGGATGAACTAAAAGTCTAATCGAGTTTAACAAATCGTGGTAGATTATGATGCGATCGAGACAAAACACATTCATAAGCGATGAAACGGCTACAAATGGTTTATAGTTCGAAATATTGAATCGCGTGGTAAATTGGTATTTGGTGTTGCTTATAAAGATAGTTTGAGTTCCATGGTTCATAGTTTTGGGTGGAGAAAGAAGGCGTGTTTCGATTGGTACTGATATTATTCACGATCCGATTATACTATTTCTTGACGAACCAACTTCAGGATTCGATTTGACTAGTGCTTACATGGTTGTAAAAGTGTTGCAGCGTATAACACAAACCAAAATTATTGTTGTTATGTCTGTACATCAACCGAGTTATCGACTACTTGGTTTACTCGACCGGTTATTATTTTTATCTCGTGGATAGACGGTCTACAGCGGCTCTCCAAGCAATCTTCTTTCGTTTTTCGCGGATTTTGGTCATCCGATCCCTGATAAGGAAAATCAGACTGAGTTCACGTTAGATTTGATTAGAGAACTCGAGGGTTCTCCTGGATGAACTAAAAGTCTAATCGAGTTTAACAAATCGTGGTAGATTATGATGCGATCGAGACAAAACACATTCATAGGCAATGAAACGGCTACAAATGGTTTATAGTTCGAAATATTGAATCGCGTGGTAAATTGGTATTTGGTGTTGCTTATAAAGATAGTTTGAGTTCCATGGTTCATAGTTTCGCTAATTCGATATGGATGGAAATACTTGTTTTGTCGAAACGATCGTTTAAGAATTCTTGGAGGATGCCTAAGTTGTTTGGGACAAGGTTGGGTGCTGTTATGGTAACTGGTTTTATTCTAGCTACAGTGTTATGGATTGGGTAATGATAAATGGATGGATCAAATGCAAACCAGTGGCGGATGCAGGAAATTTTAATTTGGGGGCGCAACTTTTTTTTTTGATGATAGCAAAAGCGAAAAAACTAGAATCCGAAAATAAAATTGATTATTATAACTTAAAAGTTAACGATTTCTAGGTTTTATAGTGTTAAATATTAGAATTCAATGTGTGAGTGGGGGGCGATTTGAAATTCGAGTGGGGGGCATTTAAAAAAAACGCTCAAATTTAAAGAAAAAATACACTAAAATCTCGTCTTTTGGTCGAGCTATGGGGGACGCCGCCACCCCGAACCTATAATGTATGTCCGCCTCTGATGCAAACTCTATATATCAAATGAATTTTGATTTTTAAAATAGTTAATGTAATGACGTGTAAATGTAAACGGTTATAATGGTAATATTGTTACAAAACAAACAAGTAAAATTGTAAAGTTACGAGATAAAATAGTACATGTTTAAAGTGTACACAAATCAATAAGTATGATGCTATTTTATATCTTTTACCCTTTTATTAACTTTTCGTTTTTCTCATTTTTTGAGTGTTTATTTTATTTTAATTCTTTTTTACCATTTCAATCTTAGATACAAATTAACACGCAAAAATAATAAAATTTATTACCTCAAAAATCGTCATTGAATATCCGTCGTCGCATTACGCAAATATCATACTAGTTCACATAAAGAGGTTACACAATAATACTTGTGATGATGAAACACTATATATTAAAAAAATAATTTAAAAATCAAAGCTTTTGCTTTATTCTTCAACTGAAACCCAACATTTGTTTTTCTTGATTTCATTATAATGTCTAGTTAAACAGATTTTAACGAATTATAAATAAGTCATACATGTTACACTAGTACTTTATAGTGTTGAGTTTTTTAACACGATTAATAAACGAGTCACATTTAGCTACATCACATATAAAATGAATCATGCGCTTACAAGTACACGTACATACATAGCAATAATGTGTTAATTTATGCTCTTTTTGTTGGTTTTCCTATTTATAGTCTACATATCCTGATGATGTTAAGACCATTTTGAAGATTCAAATAACAATGTTTGATTTCCAAGCCTACTCGTTTCGTTTTTTCATATGCCTCATGTGCGCCCTTTTCATTTGGGCAAGGTTTTTTAAATCTTGTGGTGCTAAATGTCGATATCCACCAACCCCATTCGGCCTTCCGATTATTGGACACCTCCATCTTCATTTCTTTAATCCAATTCCTCATCTAGTTTTTCGCAAGCTTTCTTTTAGACACGGGCCCATTTTTCGTGTCTTTATGGGTTCTTTGCCTTGTGTTGTTGTTTGTTCACCAGAAATTGCTAAAGAATTCCTCAAAACCAATGAAGAAGCCTTTTCAAATCGAACTCGAAGCTCCACTCAACATGCCCTTCTTTATGAATCAGAAGACTTTGTATTCACTCCTTATGGACCCTATTGGAAGTTCATGAAGAAGATAGTTACGTCACAGTTGCTAAATGGCAAAACACTTGACTTGCTCACTTCAGTTAGGCATAATGAGATAAATCGTTTTATTAATTCGTTATTTGGAAACGCAAAAACTGGCAAGTTTGTGGATCTAAGTGGGGAGTTCGCAAAGCTGACGAACAATGTGATATCAAGAATGGTTATGAGTAATAGATGTACAGAGAAGGAGGGCGAAGTGGTTAAAATGATAGCCGATATAACTGAGATTGTCGGCTGCGTTAACATTTCAGACTATGTATGGCTTCTTAAGACTCTAGATGTGCAGGGGCTGGGTAGAAAGGTAAAGGATATTCATTTAAGATACGACCTAGTTATAGAGAGGATCTTGGAAGAGCATGATGAGGCGAGAAAGCATAAGAGCGCTGGACAAGTGGTGAAGGACTTTCTCCACATTTTACTTGATATCGAACAAGATGAAAGCTTGGAGATAAAGCTGACCAGAAAGAACATTAAAGCCTTCCTCTTGGTAACATTCTTTTGACATGAAACGTTTATCATATATATATTTTTAGGATATACGTACAATAGTAATGAAAATTGCTAATCTAGCGTCTGGCATTCTTGTTAGGGCATTTTCTAGAGCATCGGCCATTTAAGCGTACATTATTTACATATTTCATCCATCCATACCTCTCACTAGATATCTTTTTCTCGTTTCATTGCAGAATTTACTTGTTGCAGGAACAGACTCTACCGCAGCTACCATGGAATGGGCAATGGCAGAACTTATCAATCATCCAAATATCATGAAAAAAGCAGCACAAGAAATCAATCAAGTTGTTGGCGAAAATAGAATTGTACAAGAATCAGACATACCAAACCTTCCGTACCTCCAAGCAATTGTGAAGGAAACGTTCCGTCTCCACCCATCTGTCCCAATAATATCAAGAGAATCACCACAAGATTGCACAGTGGCAGGATACCTTATTCCCGCAAAAACTCCAATTATTATCAATGTGGTGGACATCAACATAGACCCGAACCATTGGGAAAACCCGCTTGAATTCATACCTGAAAGATTCCACGAGAACATGTTGGAAGTGAGAGGACAGCATTTTCACCTGTTAACATTCGGTAGTGGGAGGAGGATGTGTCCTGGGATATCTCTAACCCAACATATTGTACACACAACTCTTGGTTCTATGATTCAGTGCTTTGAGTGGAAGGCCGGGAAAGATGGGAACTTATCAATTGTTGACATGAAAGAGAAAAGTGGGCTCTCGGTTTCTAGACTAAACCCTTTGGTTTGTGTTCCTGTTGCTCAATTTGCTCCAATCCCGTTGTCAATGTAACAGCTTAATTATAACTATGTAGTATGTTCTTTTCATTTAATAATGCTTGCTTGCTCTATGTATGCTTTTGTGAAACTAATTGGTTTAAATTTGCACTTCCAGATGTGTGCATATTTATTCATGGGCTAATGACTTAAAAATGCATATACCTTAACATTTTTTACCGTTCTGTGTAGTAATCTTTTTTTTTCTTCCTATATTATCATTAAACTTTGTGATTTCGTACATTGTGTGTACCCGGTGACTTGCTTGACTGATTAGCAGGTTGCCTTAACGACCGTTAAACTTTTTACTACAACGTTAGTCTTTTATATTAACGGCAATTAACATACACACTTAAAATTTGTTTTTTTCAAAACAAAACGTAAAACCTTAGAAAAAAGTATATAACTTTATATTAAAAATTTCTTTAAAAATAAAATTTACGCATGTCTTAATATTTTTTTTAAATATTACTATTTTTAAACATGTTTTAGTTAACTTTTAAAATTATTATACAAATCATATTTTATAAAACTTAACTTTTTTTACTTTATAAATCTTAATTTTTTGCAGTAAATCATACAATTTTTTTTTAAAATCTAAAACTTTCAAAAGTGAAAGTCAGTACCTTTTTTTACAAAAAAAGCTGAAATTTTTGAAATTCTTCATTACAAAAAATGGTATCTTTTTACAAAATTTTAAACTTTTCTTATATTTATTTTATATAATTTGTGTATATATAACTTTTTTTAGAATGTTTTTTTACGAAATAATTTGTTTTTTGCGAAAAAACTATCTTTCTTTTTCTAATCTTAAAATTTTCAAAGTAAAAAAACGCACTTTTTTTATAAAAGTTTTGGAACCTTCGAATTTTTTTTTGCAGAAAATCTTACTATTTTTAAAAAAAATTAAAGTTTTCAAAACTAAAAGTCGTACCTTTTTACAAAAAAAAAGAAATTTTGATATTATTTTTTTTAAAAATTGAAATTTTTGAAATTATTTTTTACAAAAAATCGTACCTTTTTACAAAATTAAAAACATTTATTTTTTTTCTTTTATATAAATTGTGCGTACATATATATTTTTTCTAAAAAGATTTTACGAAATATATTTTTTTCGCAAAAAAATTGCTTTTCTATTTTCCAAAAGATTTACTTTTCTTTCAAATTTTTGTAAAAAAGTATGACATTTAGTTTTCAAAACTTTAAAATTTTAAAAAAATAGTATGATTATTAGCAAAAAAAAATTCGAAGGTTCCAAAAACTTTTTTTTTAAAATGTGCGGGTTTTTACTTTGAAAATTTAAAGATTAAAAAACAAAATTCGCAAAAAAAAAATTATTTCGTAAAGAAAGTTTTCTAAAGATTTTTTTATATAAACACAATTTATATAAAATAAAAATAAGAAAAGATTAATATTTTGTAAAAAAGTTCGATTTTTTTTGTAAAGAAAATGAATTTTAAAATTTTCAGTTTTTTGGTAAAAAAAGTACGAGTTTTACTTTTGAAAAATTTAAATTGTAAAAAAATAGTATGATTTTCTACAAAAAAATTACGATTTATTAAGTATGGAAAAGTTAAGTTATTTACAAGTTAACTAACACATGTTTAAAAATTAAGATTAAGATTTTTTAAAAGTTAACTAACACATGTTTAAAAATAATAATATTTTATTTTTTTTTATATATATATGCGTAAATTATATTCTTAATTTTTATATAAAGTTACATACTTTTTTTAAGGTTTTACGTTTTATTTTAAAAAAAATTCAAATTTTAAGTGTTTATGTTAATGGCCTTTAATATAAAGGACTAACGTTGTAATAAAAAGCTTAACGGTCGTTAAGGCAACCTGCTAACCAGTCAAGCAGGTCACCGGGTACACACAATGTGCGAAATCACAAAGTTTAATGATAATATAGGAAAAAAAAGATGGCTACACAGAACGATAAAAAATGTCAACTTAGATGTATTTTTAATTTATTAGCCCTTTATTCATCCAAACATCATCATGTGGGTTAATGGTTTCTGCATTTTTTTTATCAACTTCTATAACTCTAGAATGAATTTTTCAATAAAGATGCAAATTATAAAAGCCTTGAATATACTTTTCAGTTTGTCATAATCATATTGTAACTTTTGGAATAGAAAAAGATAATACATATATCCAGACATTAAACCAACATGCGATTTCAAGAGGGGTAACTGCAAATATTTGTCCCTGAACATTTTCAAATATGTGAAAAACCCTTGAGACGAGAGGTCATGCAAAAACGCCCTTAAACTATGCATTTTCATGCGAAAAAAATCATTGAGCGTTAAATCTCATGTGAGACCATTTTCATCCTTTCACCTCCTCTCTTCAGGACTGCATCCCCCCCCCCCCCACCCACCCCCCCACACACACTCCCCACCTTTCCCTTGTGCAAATTTTGTCCCCGAGACCATTTTCCCGCCATTAAAAACACGCGTGTTATACATTTATCTATCCTATATCATAAAATATTTACATTTATATGGCTACATAAATTTAGTTGTATAGTAGGGCTTGCATCCTCACTTCACATTATAACATGTCCATGAGACTATCAATATATATAACGCGTTCCAAGCTCCATACCAAGCTAGTAAGTATGTAAGGGCGATAGGGAGATTGTTAATGGCAACCAATATGACTCCTTAAAGCTGACACACACCATATCTTAATTAACTAATATGGCGATAGAGAGATTGCTTTATTTTATTAATGAAAAAGGGGTTTGAGAAAGCTTGTGTATTATTTTCTTGGTTCTCTCATCGAGTTGAAGGTCACTACTTGTGCTTAACAATTCAACGAACAAAACAAACAAACAAATACGAACAAACGATGCATAAGCTTTTATTCAATACCCAAAGTTACAATTCGAAAGCTACCAATAAAACTAAAACAATTAATCTCTAGTTATAGGCTAAACAAACTTAATGGACAAGCTAAACAAATTTACTAAACAAACCCTAAAGTTTAACTCATTTTCCAACAATCTCCACCGTGAGTTTTACGAAACTTCAAAACAAACGAATCTTGGTCTTCATATTCAAATATCCAAATACCAAATTCCAATCACTCTTGAGAGTTTAAGTCACCTTTCGAACAATCTCCATCGTGATTTCAACTCCATTTAAAGCTTCAACCCAAATGAACATTCCGTCTTAATACGGAATTCCAAACGAGCGAACGAATAACTCTTGATATGTTATTCAACAAACGAACGAGTAACTCTTAATATGTTATTCAACAAACAAACGAATTTATTATCCGTAATCAAACAAATTCAAATTAGTAAATAATTCTACGAACGGGCACAACTTCAAATGCCTCAAATATGATCCGGATAATACGAATGACCCACTTATGACATAAGATTTACGGTCCAAACAAACGATTGAATAAACGATCCAAACAAACAAACGACTGAATCTGAAAACGGTCAACCAAACAAACAAATCGCCCCAAACGATCTTCACCAAAGACTATCAAATTCGAGCAACCAAACTCAAAAACCCGACGAACGCGAAATCCCAGATTTTTCGAACGATCGAACAAATTCTAAAACACCCAAAATCGATTCTCAAATTTCAAACGATCACTCCATCGTAATCGACAGTCCTAAATAATACTTAAACCCAACGGCTATCCATAATTCCAAATACAAAAGTATCAAATTTCCAAACTTATCCAAAAGTTCGTAACCTAAAAACTAAACGTAGCTATCCAAAAAGTCGATCCACCACCTTAAACCAATATTCCAAATTTTGCCAAAATCTTTTAACCAAAACAAAGTCTGAATCTAAACTTGTGGGCCCAATTCAAACATATAGTCAAATCTCAAATACCAAACGAATTCCCTTCTAAATAACTCTAACAATGGTCGATCACTTTCTTAATCTAAAAACAATAACAAACAATCGTAGCAACAAGGGCTCCACCAAAAACAATTATCTTCAAGTAATACTCATGTCAAAACAAAGGATTCCCCGAAACAAAATTAAAGACGATCGAAACCAACGTTTTTTTTCTTTTTCCTCTTCATAGCGAATCGATATAGCTCTGATACCACTTGTTGGATAATTCAAACGAACAAAACAAACAAATAAATACGAACAAACGATGCGGAAGTTTTTATTCAATACTCAAAGTTACAATTTGAAAGCTACCAATAAAACTAAAACAATTAATCTCTATTTATAGGCTAAACAAACTTAATGGACAAGCTAAACAAATTAACTAAAAAAAACCTAAAGTTAACTCACTTTCCAACAAGAGATTGTTAATGACAACCAATATGACTCCTTAAAGCTGACACACGCCATATCTTAATTAACTAATATGACGATAGAGAGATTGCTTTATTTTATTAATGAAAAAGGGGTTTGAGAAAGCTTGTGTATTCTTTTCTTGGTTCTCTTGTCGAGTTGAAGGTCGCTACTTGTGCTTAACAAAGAAATTGCGTCGGGTTCTTGTCGTAATCGTCCAACAGTGATCATCTCTGTTGGGTTTAATCTTGATGGGTCACGGGTCAGCTGGTATGGGTCAGTATGTGGGCCCAATTAGTGTGAAGATAAAAGTTGATAGGTATCAAAATGCATGGCAAATGACCAAGATTACACATTTGTTTTACTGGTTATTTGTTTACCCATTATTCAGGAGGACATGGGAATATAGTATACCCAGTCACCCACGTTCCATTTCATACATGGTTTGTGTACTTTAGTATGTTAGTATGTAGTCGATAAATAGGCAGTAGGTTTCATATAAAATGTATCCAGTTTCCCTTTTTATATAACAAGCAAGTATTAAAACCCAATCGCTGTTTTGATTGGTGTGTTGCCGAGGTGCCTTTCTCGGGGTAAAGGGGCTGAATTCCACACGTGGTATCAGAGCGCAGGGGCTCACGCCTGGTGTCTAGAAAGAAAGAAAGGGTCTGATTATATGTAATCAGGCATCGAAAGTTAAAGGCAAGCGGCAAGCGGCAAGTTTCTTGATCACAACGGGTGACGAGAAGAACGCAACAAGAACACAGTCTCATGGACTGTGTGAAAGAATAAAAATAGCAAGGAATGTAGCAAGAAAGCAAGCTGCAAGATTGATCATTTGATGATCAAAAGCAAGAAAGGAGCAGCAAGTTAGGAAGCAAGAACATTGTCGCATAGCCTATAGCAAGTAGCAGGCAAGACAACCGTAGAAAGTAGCAAGCAAGAAGGTAGTCGCATTGTCTGTAGCAAGTAGCAGGCAAGGCAACCGAAGCAAGTTGAATGTTTCATGTTTGTAGCAAGTAGCAAACAAGAAAGAGAGTCGACAAGCAAGGTTCGACAAGCAAGAGTCGACAAGCAAGAGTCGACAAGCAAGGTTCGACAAGCAAGGTTCGACAAGCAAGGTTCGACAAGCAAGAGAGTCGACAAGCAAGCAAGAATCAATAAGCATGAAGAAGGAATTGGAAAGAAGCAACAACGAGAAGCTAAGAACAAGAGAGAAGCAAGCAAACAAAAGCGACGAGCAACATGAGCAAGGAAGACACGTAATAAATCAAGAAAAGAAAGAAAGAATCACATGTAATAAATAAGCAGAAAGAGAAGGAGACCGAGAAAGAGACCATGCTCGTGATTATGATCGAAAGAGCTGTGGTCGAAAGAGCCGTGAGAGGCATCAAGATTACGGGGGTGAATGTTGGGTTTAATCTTGATGGGTCACGGGTCAGTTGGTATGGGTCAGTATGTGGGCCCAATTAGTGTGAAGATAAGAGTTGATAGGTACCAAAATGCATGGCAAATGACCAGGACTACATGTTTGTTTTACTGGTTATTTGTTTACCCATTATTCAGGAGGACATGGGAATATAGTATACCCGGTAACCCACGTTCCATTTCATACATGGTTTGTGTACTTTAGTATGTTAGTATGTAGTCTATAAATAGGCAGTAGGTTTCATATAAAATTTATATGTATTCAGTTTCCCTTTTATATAACAACCAAGTATTGAAACCCAATCGCTGTTTTGATTGTTGTGTTGCCGAGTTGCGTTTCTCGGGGTAAAGGGGCTGAGTCCCACAACCTCTATGGTTTGGCATACATACATTATCCCTGACATGAAAAGATAGGTCATTTGTTAGTGGTTGCTTTTCTATTGGGTTGTATAAATCGAGCAGACTATCGTATTACATAATATAATTTAAGATAAATTGTTCAAAGGACACATATAATAACTTAAGAAGTATTTTAAACGTGATGGTATGAGACTTGAGACTTGAGATGTGTGATTTTGTATTATTAGTTCTGCCAACTATCCCAATTTTCTGTCTGGTTCAAGAATTATTGTTGATACAAAAGTTGGATGATCCTAGATTTACCCGAATTAGGCTTAATTCGGGTGCTTGGGTTCCGGCTCCTGCACCAAGTGAACTTCGGTTTGGGATCCTGCACACTAAAAGTAGCACGCTGTTAGGCTTACCGTGGGAATGTATCCCACGATTAGACTCCGGCGTGAGAGTAAGTAATCGGTTTAGGGTTAGTAATCGGATGAGATGTGAGAGTGAAGAATATGATACCTTTGTGGAACCCTTGGTGGTTCCTTATATAGGCGGTAAAACCCTAGTGGGCTTTTATCGAAGCTTAGTCCCTAAGTAAAGGATAAGTACCATAATTAGCTTGATTATTATCTTCTAATTATAGCTAGTGTATATCCTCTACTTTAGGGTAAATCACAATCTTAATCAAGTTGTGATACTGTCTAACCCTGTACCGGCTGTGCCGGGCCGTGAGCCGTATATATCATGTGCGACTACTGTTTATTCAAAGCCCGTAAGCTCATATGACATTAATCCAACCCATTAGTGATGGGCCCGATGCGGGTAGTACACGTGGGCCGAGTTCATGACTCTGTTGGGGACTATACGTCATCATGTCCCCTAGTCCAGTTATTACAACCGTAGGTGTAACCTCTAGAATAATAAATACCCTGTCTGGGTTGTATAAAAAACAGCTGAACAGAGAATGCGCCTGACCGGGAGAACATTAATGATGGCGTTAATGATAGTCAAGGTAAGGTCACATTTGAAAAAAGTGCAACAGGCGGGCCCCCACAATCGAGCCACATAAAACAACATAGGAAGTGACCCGTGGGCCCCTCTGATGTTCCAACTGCACCCTAAATCCTATCCGTTAGATAGACGTAGTGGATGACACGTGGCAGTCATCTAACTAGCCTCTTGAACTGAGGCAACCCTATAAATAATCGTGTGTGTGATTGTGCACACACACAGTTCACACTCTTCTTCCACCATTGTTGCAATCTTCTTCCTCCTTCTACATTCATTCCACGGATATCCGTATTACCAGGTTAGATCATCACGCCCTTCTCCATACTTCGATAAATCATGGTGAAAGATAACCCCATTATCACGAGTACTCAATGTATTGTCTCTGGAGAAATTTATTGATTTATGTTCTGATTACTATATCCCTGAAAGCGTACATCCCACCTATCCGGGTGATGATGCAACTATCACGGATGCTCTGGAAGGGAAAATAGGTGTATACACACGCCTGTTTGACTCGACCAACTACTGTATTCCCTTATCTAGGTTCCTTGTAGATATCATGACATACTATGACTTCCACATAACCCAGTTACATTGTATAAGCGCATGTAAAATAAACCAGTTCGAGATAACATGCCACACATGTGAGGTTGCCCCAATCGTAACCTTATTTAGAGTCTTTTACGCCCCCCAAATGGTAAACGGCTGCCTGTCGTTCAAAACGGTCCGCAACTGCCCCTATGTGTTATAACAAGGCAATAGACTCCCTTAAGAATTGGTACGACTGATAATTTTTTGTAGATGCCAAAGTCTTCCCCACCCCCTTCGTTCTCAAAACCTCTGTCCGGGTAGATTATCCGCCCCACCGTACATATTTCCATAAGGACCTGCCTGAGAATTTTTTGTGTTTGGTAGGCATCAGCCGTAACTACTACGACAGGGCAGACAAAGTCTTCCTGAACAACCGTGGAGAGGGTGGGTGCACTTTGATAATACTTTTGTTTTTTCATTTGAACATATATTACATGTTACTAACTCATTTGCCCCTATCCTTAGAGATGATGTTGTTTGGCTTGCTGCGTCTAGGAGATCCGTCTAAGGTCGCAGAAGGCACAAGACCTTTATGTCAAGATGAGCCACCATTGTTGGAAGCCACCCAAAACCTAACCGCCCCTTGGACGTAGTGCAAGAGCCCGACATGGGCGAGGAAGAAATAGTGAAGTTGTCGTTGGACTTCCTCAACAAAGATGGTGGCCATCTCTTGATGGAAGGTGATGAGAACACGGCAAGAAACACCACAACTCCCCATCAAGAGAACTAAGGGGATAACCAAGAAAGTCTTACAGAGGAGATCGACCGGATGTTTGAGTCCGAGGAAGAAGGAGAAGTAGCCAACAAGACTGACGCCACAACACCAACAATGCCCGCCCCAAAAAAGAGCAAAATGAAGAGAAAGGTTGCGAAGGGGACAGAAGAAGAGGTGGGTGCGTCCAACGCTCCTATCAAGAGGCTGCGGAAGGACCACCCTCAATACCAATAGGGTAGCAGCACCACGATACCTCCCCCCACCATGGCAAGCGGCCAAGTGGACAAGATTGTGTGGGAAGTCACCCCAGTCAACACCGTGGCCCCTACTATTACTGAGCCGACGATAACATCAACGTAAGTAGCATACCACCACACTCTCCTTTACCTTAGAAATAAAACTTAGCAAAATTGTAACAATTTTTGCAATATAACAGGGTAAAGCCGGCGGCCGTACCACACAAGGAAGATGCCCGCAAAAAAACTCCACCCGTGGTGCCAAATACTTCCCTGACCCCACATCCATACTCCGCAGAGGAGCCTCAGTCTGGACGACCAGCCCCATGCCTCGCCCCCAATGGAACTTGTCTGAGTTCACAAGGCTAGAATTAGAGGAAGAATGCAAGGAGTTCATGGATCACTTGACTCCACCTAGCCTGGCTGAAGACTTGAACAAGCTCACTCACGCCACCCTCCTAGAGAAATTCAATGCGAACGCGCACCAATTAACCATAGGCGCAGCCATGCGACACCGCTTCGAGGACGCCTTGAGTCACATAAAGAGAGCATATAGGAAAATTGCTCGCAGGGAAAAGATGGTTGAGGATCATGAGCAAACGATATCCACCCTGCGAGCTGATTTGTCCGTGGTCAAAGAAACCATAAAGGAGCAGGCTAATCATGCCGCCACTCGTGAAGACAGAATTACTGAGCTAGAGGCCGAGGCCCAATCTTGTGTGAGAAGGTACGCCCAAACTTACGCCATCTTGGTCTTATATCTCTTGTCTATGTACATAATCCATTATTGCTTAATAATAATAATCATTATACCAACATGTAGAAGCCACAGAGACCGCTACCCAATCCTTGACCAAGGATGTGGCTACCATCTCCAAGGAGCGTGACGACCTGCGCGTAGCTGTCAAAGGTGAGGAACAACTGGCTTCAGCTTTTGTGGATTATAGGGTCGAGCACGAGAAGGTCGTGGAGGATCGGATAGAGGAGATGGATACGCGGCTGGACGACATGGCTGTGGATTTTGACAAAGAATTATATCCCCACATGCTCACAACCATTGCATGTCGGAGATGGATGATCGGTTCTAGAATGAGGTTGGCCGTGAACAAGATTGCTGACTCCCCCGAGCTTGCCCAATCGTTCGTGAACGTATACCTGATGGCATTGACCGCGATAGGCATGAAGGGCTGTTGGCTAGGGCCGATGGGTAGGCCAAGGAAAGGATGCCAAGAGCCATGACTATCACAACACAGAAGCGGAAAATAAAATGACCGTGTCCATGACAGCCTTAGACGAAGTGGAGTATCCCTTGTTAGACAAGATCGAAGCTCTGAAGGACGCGCCTATTGATATGGTCATGGAGCAGCTATGTGTAGAGGCGGACTTCAATTCACAGCTTATGGTTCCCCTTTATGTAGATGATCCTCCTACCGAGGACCCATGTGCCCTTAAGGGGGAGAAAATCTTGGGAGAAGCCATCAAGGCTAATGTGGATCGCGCCCTAAGGAAGAAAGGGAGCCGCACCATATGTCGCACCCCTACCACAGGATCCGCCCATCTACCGAGGTCTGATGGAGTACCCGTAACAGCCCCGACCCTACATGGGGCCACCTTGTTAGCAGAGAGCCACGTTACTCCAGAAGGATCTTTGCTTGAATCTCTGTCATCACACATGAAAGAGCTTGGGGAATCCATGCTCCCCCATTGATCTGTCTTGTATTTGTTTGTAGAAAAAACATTAATTTATATTGTGTAATATTCGTCCGTGGATGTCCACGGCATTCGTACATAGAAACATTATTGTAACAATGACTTATTTGGCCACGGTTGTTCCACTGCAATTTTGTTTATTTGATGTGAAACTTGTCTGCGAAATATATCTATGTATATCTATGCGTGACTTGTCACGACATATGTAAAACAAGTCTATAAATTACTAGATGTGCACTGTGTGTCTGAGTCATGTCCGCACTTATCCAAGTACGGTATGTAGAAACTTATTACAACGTCTTGTAAATAAGGTGTCTAGTAAGGATTCATGATCCGTGGTCGCAGGGGTTGCATCCCTCTTAAGCGACAAGATGAATTATTAGGTTCACTTAATCCTCTTGCCCCTCATGGAAGCGTATAGTACATGTAAGACTGATAAATACATATAAATGAGAAATAATACTAAGTATACAAGTAAGGACGAATACTAAGTATAAAAGAAACATAGTTTTTTCACAAGAACAAGTCGCTTGTAACACCCCATTTTGATAATGGAATGTCACGCATAATTATGGCGTGTCATCAAAGCATACAAGGAAAAATGTCTAAACATTACATGACCATAAAAGGAAAATACCGGAATCAAACATCGGTAGTCCAAAAGTAAAGCTAATCACACACAAACATAAGTACTGTAAAGGAAAGGACTAAACAATGTCCAAAGCAAGAGTATCAAAGTAAGATAATGCATAAAGTAAAGAAAGGCTAGAAAGCTTCCAGTCCATATGCACGTACGCTTAAAGTCTACGAGCGTCCCTGAGTACCTGCCGTTTTGGGAACTGATGTAGTGTTTTTGTACCCTTTAGGAAAAGGATGACAAATAAGTGGTAAGCGTTAAGTGTCGGTTTAGGAAAACCAAGCACTAATGACCCTTAAGAAAAGTGAGTTCGTTCTTGAGGAGGCTAGTGTGTTATGTAATGAATGATGATTTTTTGATTATTAACAAGAAGAAAAGAAATGAGAAAGGGAAGAAAAGACGGTTACGAAGATGAATTAAAACTACGACGAGAAAGGCGTAAACGTAAAACCGTAAAACCACAAAAATTAAAAATTTAACCTAAAAATTACTAAAAATCCACAATAAAATTCTAAGAGTTTACAAAAAATCCAAACTTGCTAAAACCTTTTAATTAATTAAATAATGACTTTTTAATGCTAATTAAAGCCCTAAAAATCACAATTAATTATTAAAAAGCTCCAAACAAGGTTTTCAAGTTTGTAAACCTCAAAATAACCTAAATAAGCTAAAAACTATTTTTAAAAATTTTAAACAAAATTAAACTATTTTTAAACTCCTAAAAACTATTAAAATCTATTAAATTTTAAATTAATTCTAAAAATTAAATGAAAAGCCTAAAAATTAATTGGAAAGTGACAAAGTTCCTAATTTAATGTCTATAACCTAGGAAAAATGAAAAAGAGTTAAAAATAAAACTTTCTATTTTTGGGAATAAAATAATATTAAAATATTATAAAAAATAAAAAGTTTAAAAATAAATTCTAAAAAATTACCAAAAATCCTAAATAATGTAACTAGGACAAAAATGTAAATTAAAGCTCCTAAAACCTTTTAATTAATTTTATATTAATTTTTAAAGTTGTCTAAAAACCCTAAAATCAAATAAAATTAAAAATAAGACTTTTTGAAAACTTTTTGATATGTAAACCTCAAAATACTTAAATTAAACCTAAAAATTATTTTTCCTAAAATTAAAACTACTATTATCTATTTTTTAATTAATTACTAAAAACGGGCTAAATAAAAATTAATAAAAAATAATAAAATAACGGGAAAAATCAAAACTTGGTGTAGAAAAATCCTAGACCCTAATATAAACCTAGGAAAAATAACCTAACAAAAATAAGCTTAACAAATAAGCTGGAAAAGCCCTAAGAAGCTACGGCTTATTTAAATAAGCCAAAACCAAAATCACCTTAAATAAGATTTGAAATGAAACATAAACGTAAAAAGGTCATCTAGGTCACTGGTTAACACGTACACTCCCCCAACGAGGGGTCCCGTGTTCGAGTCCAGGCAGGGTGCACCTTTTTGCAATTTTTTTTTTTTTTTTAACTTTTAAAACTTAAACTGATAACCTTTTTAGTCACAAATTCACAAACAACAATCCAAAATGACCAAGATTATGAGCAGAAACGTGCCCAGTTAGCACTTATGTTTCTGATGAACACAAGTGTGAGTTCATCACTTGTGCAAAGACCAAGAGGGCTTGGTTGTGAGTATTTGGTGTTGTTTTTGTGGACAATCAGGGCACCCTTGTACTCTTTGGAGTACAAGGAGTCAAGTACAAGCTCAAATAAGCAAGTAAAAGCACAAAATCAAGCACACAAGCCAAATCAACTTGCTGATATACCTATGCTAGGTCTGTGGGTATTTTTTTACCAAGCTATATGCACAATACTGAATTTCCAACTCCCAAATCTTGCACACAAGACAACTAAACATCATAAAACCAGTTAACAATCCTAGAATTACCTAGCACCTAACAGATTACCAAGATCCAAGCACAAAAATCTCACAAAACAAGCAGAAAAAAGGCAGATTCAAAGTATAGCTATCTTTTTCACTTGTTTATCACTCAACTTGCTTCAAAATTGAACCAAACTCTTAACACACCTATCAATAACCTATTGCTACCCTATGAAGTATATCTAAACAGGTTTTAAGCACAAGTAATGATTATTTACCCTACTTAAACCCTTATCCAAACACACCTTTAAAAACTGAATACCAAGATTTTTCAAACAAAATCCAATCAAAACACACTCAAACTGATTTCATTCACTTCAATCATGCATACATACCAAAATAAAGCAACATTAAACAGCTTAAACAAACAAAGAGCACCTTGCATACAAATTCACATAACCACTAATATTTTTCAGAAACTTAAAAAAAAATGAAATAGAAGCAAGAGACTACCTCAAGGGTCCTACATCCAGGACCCTTAGTGACAGCTAGGTCACCTCCTTTCAGGCTGGGGCCTGAGCTGAACCTTGATCAACAACAATCAGTAATCAAACCTGCAAAATGAAAATGAAAATACAAGAAAAATGCAACTTTTCTGATTTTTCTTAAACTTCCTTAAAACCTTTGAACCAATGAAACTTAACACGTTTAAACAATCACAAGATCCAAAAACCAAAGACTCTTATCCACTTTCACTTCAAAAAGCCTTGGATTTCAGAAACTTACAAACCTTTTTT
This sequence comes from Glebionis coronaria, assembly GCA_025667525.1. NCBI lineage: Eukaryota > Viridiplantae > Streptophyta > Magnoliopsida > Asterales > Asteraceae > Glebionis > Glebionis coronaria. Next base: position 467,395,398 of record CM046882.1, on the reverse strand, counting down.
AAAAACCTTTTTGAAAACTTGAAACACACAAAATGTTTCACAATATCAAATGGAACTCAGACTTTCTCTTCTCACTTAGTACCAACTTTTTTTTAATAATCAAAAGGAATTACACTTGTATTTCAAACAAACACCAAACTTTGCATTAATAAAAACGGGTTACATAAATTTTGAGAAAGAAAATCTGGAACAAAGGTATAAGGTTCACATGTCGAACCTTATATACTACTCTAAGGAAGATACTAGAAGGTAAAACCCTAAACAAGCTAATTCCAAAATGCCCTTCTTGTTTGAATTCTTGTTGACTGATTTTTGGTCAAAAGTTGGCCTCCATGTGACTTGACAGCTGTGTAGATGATCTCAATCGTTGAAATACTCCTTTGGGACCAAGGAAAGCCTTGGGGACGTTTATCTGGTCGGTTTGTGTTTTTGAGGAAGAAAGTGACGTGCAGGGGAGGTCCCTACAGTCACATGGGTGTGTTGGGAAAAGATTCTGGGTTGAGGGATTGGTTTAATGTGGTGTTAATCACCATTCTGGAAGCTATTAACACTTTCCCCTTTGTTTTAAGATTTTTAGGATTAGGGTTTATGGGGGAATTAAGGAAGGTTTAATCTGAAAAAGGGATTAAGTTTTTTAAATGAAGTGTTTGCCACCAAAATCAGTTTTAAATAAATCTGATTATTAAAAAGGCGTTGGTGGAAGTCTGATGTGGAGGCTCAGGAAGTTGTGATTGGTGGGAAGGGTGAAGTGGGGTGACGTGGAGGGTTGTGACTGGGTGTGGGAGTTTGGCTGTCTTGGCAGATAAGGCCCCCAAGGTTTCACATTACTTCCATGTTGTAAATAATACCCATCAACGCCCAATTTGTACTTAACAACTTTTGACCAGTTGTCAAATTTGGCCCAAAAGCTTTCAAAACTTTATCCAAGGGTTTTAAATGCACATTCTTCAAATTTCAAGGACTGGTCTTGAGATATCTTCAAACATCAAGGACCATACTTGTACAATTGACATTTGGAGGGTTAATTGTGACAAGTTCTTCAAAGATGAGGGACCAAAGTTGCCAATCTTCAATTCTTCAAGGGTCTTTTTGCAAAATTCCAATCTTGGGTTTGGTTCATTGTGCGTCTTCGTTTCCCGTGTTCGTTTTTGATTGATTCTTGTGTTCTTTTGCCAATTCCTCAATATCCGTACCTAAAAATACACAAGTAACAAACACGAGCATATATTTGGTATATTTGATGATATTTAATGTATTTTAAGTCCGTTTTGGACGATGAGACCATGTATAAAAGCCGTCTCATCACTCCCCCATACTAAACCATTGCCGTGCCCTCACGCAATGCTAGAATAAAGTATCGTAACAACTCCAAAATTTTATTTTATTCACTTTTATTTAAAGATAAACTAGCTACATTACTACTACTTGCGTGTTAGACATAATGTATGATTTTCATCGCAAAATGGGACGTTTAGGTTCATAGAATAAGAACACGTGAATGCTTCGTTAGAAATAATTTCATCGTCCTCGATTTTCACCTTAATTCCATGCCAAGCGTGCAACGAGATCATTGTCATTATAAGTTAGTAATGCTAACACTACTCATATGCCCTAATCACGTACTTATCCTCCCATTATTCCTAAGTTGTATCTCTTATATTTTATTATGTCTTAATGTTTCACGAGGATACATTGTTGACTTATGCGATAATAGAGATTTAGGTCTAAAAATAGAGTCCTAACGGTGTAACTAAGACCATCAAATCAATAACCCCTCCTAATAGACAACGATGTTAAAAAATTAAGTTGACAAGAAGAATCGATAAACACGGTTTTATAACGGTTTTGAACATGAGACTTATTACCAAGACTTTTATACGCCCCCTAACGGAAGGACCTTATTATCTTTGGTTTACCTCCATTTTTTATTCAACTTCGCCATGAAGCTTTTATTATGACTTCGGTCTTGCCTTGCCTTTTATTATCCGCCTCATCGGTGGTTTTATTAGCCAAAGACGTATATCCTCACGCTAAAGCAAATTTTGGATCTTTAAAGCTTCGAAGATTAAGGCTTGATTCACTTTCAATTTTGCATAGATTTTAGGCCTTGTGGGGCTTCAAATTGTTTGCTTGATTTAGGTGAGCACTTGAAATCTTATTATTGGGTGAAGCTTTCGATTATTGGGGTGCCAATACTTCAAAACCGTGACGCTGGCGATACCTTAATGTCTTACCAATTTAATTACACGGAAGCTACTAGAAAAGACTAGAAACCCAAAAATCCTAACTAAACCGCTAAGTCAATATTTATTAAGCAAAAATATTTACAAGCGAAGGGAGAATAAGCAAATAACGAGAACACATGAGTTTTTGAAAGAATACGAGTACTCTACGTTTAGCATAGTAACTTATAATTAACTCTATCATTTCTCGTCCTCATTTAAGAGACTTAGCCTAATGTGTAGTTAAGGAATCAAAGCTAAGTGCTCAACACGCACGGTCGAGTCAAAAATTACTCTTATTCTCGCCATCGGAAAATCTACATTCGTGTCTTCAAACACTTATAAAACATGAGAAAAATTTTAAAATTTGGCCATTTTTAGCCTTATTTTGCAACAAAACGATAACAAAACGATAAACTTTGGAAAGCGTGAAGGTTTGGCAAGGCAAGTATCTATTCACCTCTCCCCCATACTAAAGTTAAACATTGTCCTCAATGTTTCGAGTCTAGGGGTGCAAACACCCCCATACTAGAGACGTAGTCGAATGCCTAATCTATCATGGAAAGGGTGTAACCAATAAATTAATAGCCGTTTATGAAGTGTGCTAAAAACCTAAGGTTAGAACATAAAAGGATATATCATATGGATATTGGGAAAGGCCTCCAAAGCAAACGATCGAGTGCTCCCATAAAACAAAACACGAGAGGCTCCAATCGTGAAGATCATGATCTAAAAACCACAATTCACAAACAACCACGGAACAAAGGTTGGAAGGGCACAAATCCCCTCACATTACACTACATTAGAAAGCAATAATATGTACATGGATAAGCATGGGTCTCCCCCACGAGGCACCTTGTTTTTGATAACCGAGTCAAAAGCTCGACTCGAATCCCCATAAATGTGATCATTTAGGGATAATCATGGTGTGGTCAATTTTTGGTGGGGCTTACATGATAAACAAGGCCCAAAAGCACATGGAGTACTTTAAAAACCCGATAAACGTATACCGGGGTCAAAGATAGCGTCCTCGTTTTCGGATGAAAGACGAAACAACGCCACTTCAACACAAACCCCAATGGGGTAGAAGAAAATAGGAGAGAAGAGATAGAAGGGTGGGACAATGGGTAAGTCAAAACATTGAGCTACTCGAGGTAGACTCGCACCAATCAAATGAAAAGATTTTCCATTTATTGCATCGGTGGAAGACCGAGATTTCCCTATATAAGCAATTCCAGGATCAAATATCTCGTCCTCGGTGGAGAAAGGGGAGGGAACATAAGGGGATTCCCCCACACTAAGTCCACTCAAAGCATCGTCAAAAGGAGAAGACGAGCTTGTAGTACTCAATAAACGCGGTGATGACGGAGTTAGAATTGTAGAAAAATCTTTTAAATTAAATTCAAAATCTTTTCCTTTTTCATCTTTTACATTCTCCTTGTGAAAACCCGATTTAATTATGTCAAAAATATTTGGTGTATCTAAAGCAATGTTAGTCACACTAAAAATTCTCACATTTTGAAATCTTTTTGGTTTAGGTGGTGGCAAGTTTTCAAAACGTTTGTCAACAAAGAAAACCTCCCCATCGGGATCAACGTATTCATCATCCGAAGAATCACTCGAGATTGGAATCGTAGGCTTAACACTCTTAACCTCCACCGACGGAGGGGACGGAACTTCATTTTTATCAACAACTCCTAAAACTCTATTTGAAATCTTTTTGCAAATGCTTTTGATGGGATTGAAATTGTACAAAGATGTGATAGAATACACATGAGAAAGAGTGGAGTTTTGGGTTGCATTAATGACGAGTTCTTCCTCATTGAAACGAAGAGTGATTTTTCTTGCATGCACATCGATAAGTGCTCTCGAGGTATCCAAAAAAGATCGACCTAAAATTAACGGAACTTTAGGATCGATGGGAATGTCAACAACAATAAAGTCTACAGGATAGTAGAACTTTCCAACTTTCACGAAGACGTCCTCGGCAACTCCACAAGCTAGAATCGTAGAATGATCGGCCATCTCGATTGACATTCTTGAAGGAGTGAGATTAGGAAGATTGAGCGATTTAAAAATCTCAAGAGGCATCAAATTAATACTAGCACCAAGATCGGCCAAGGCGTAGCATTCTTCCATGTCTTGGATAGCACATGGGATTAAAAACTTTCCATGATCACCGACTTTTTGAGGTATGCGGCTTAGAAAAACCGATGAACAACTAGACGATTTTTGCAATTTCTCTTTGTTATTCAACATACTTTTGAAGTTCGCGGCAAATCGAGGCATCATGACTAAGGCGTCGGCAAAACTTATATTAAAATGCAAGTCACGAAACATTTTCATGAAAAGTTCAAATTGATAATTATTTCGTTCTTGTGCCTTTTGCTTGTCTCGTCTTGAAGGGTAGGGTAAAGGTGGTGTGGGTTGGGGCGAAGTAGGCATAGGCAACGGCCTTGGAATCTCGGGTTCCATGATTGGTATGGGTTCAACCGTAGGTGTGGTTTGAGCGGTACTTCGTGGGCTTTGAATTTGCTCCTTTTCTACCACAACCTCGGGTTCTTTCTCTTTTTCCTTCTCCATAGAAGTACTTGGACGAGAAGTGGGTTCTTTGAAAGTTTTACCACTACGAGTAGTAATAACATTCAATTCTCCTTTCGGGTTCACGATGGTATCACTAGGAAGACCACCCGAAGAAGAGGGCTTACACATGATAGCTTCAAACATTTTAGCCATACGGTCTTCAAACTTAGATTGCCTAGCATCCGCTTTTAACAACTCTTGCTTAATCTCATGTTGTCCTTGCTCCCTTTTTTGTTGATTTTGTTGGAGTCGTGTGACATTTCCTTCCATTTTATTAGCATGAGTTTTAAGTTCATTAGCAAGTTCGTTTTTAAGCTCGTTTTTCAACTCGGACCTTAAGCTAACCATCTCACGTTGCATATTGTCAAACTTAGCATCATTAGCCTTAGCATAATTCAAAAACTCTCCTTGAAGATTTTTGGTGTGATCGTTTTGAAAACCTTGGGCATTGTTTTGAAAATCACGGTTTTGGTTTTGATTAGAAATTTGCCCATTTCCACTTTGATAATTACCCTTGTTGTAATTCCTTTGATTTCCTTGGTAATTTCCACCTTGGTTGTTGTTGCGATAATTATTAGCATTTTGATTTGGTGGAGCTTGATTTTGGCGGGAACCTTGACCGATTTAGTTATAAGTTCCCGTGGCTACAAAAGCATTCGAAGTGTTACCATCCGCGGTAATGCACTGGGAAAGATCATGAGCTCCCCCACACGACAAACAACTCTTAGAAACCGCTTTAACCGAAGCGGAATTGGAAGCTTCTTGAGCCTTCCAATGGGACATAAGGGTGAAAAACCGATTTTCCTCATTAGCCTCATCATGTAAAGCATTGATACTATGAGACGATGACGAGCCCATTTTGGCAACACACGGTGTGTGACGAGGGCTATAAACCTTAGACCTATTCTCAATAATCACCAAAGCTTCTTCAACCGTTTTACACAAAAAATTACCACCCGCGGCGGCATTTAAATAATCTCTTTCATGATCGTTAAGTCCATTGTAAAACGTGTCGATTTGATGTAAGTCGGAAAAACCGTGACGAGGACATTCATGTAACATCTCTTTAAACCTATTCCAAGCCGTTGAAAAACTTTCATTTGATTCTTGTGAAAATTTAGAAATCTCATTTTTCAAATGCGTAGTCTTAGAGGGCAGAAAAAATTGGTTCACAAACTTTGAAACGAGATCCTTCCACGTCAATATAGAATTGGGTGGCTCTTTCTCTAACCAAATTTTAGCGGGCCTCGCTAAGGAATACGGAAAAAGCATCATCTTAATCGAGTCATTCGAGACATCCTTAAATTTGCACGTGGCGGTAAGACGATTAAATTGGCGGATATGGTTGTGGGGATTGTCCTTCTCATCACCACGGAATTTGTTGTTTTGGATCATCGACAACAAACCCGTTTTCACCTCAAAATTCTCCGCAAGGATAGCGGGAATCACAATAGCTTCTCCATAACCCTCGTGGGTGCTTGTAGTAACTCCATCATAGTTCGATTCGCCATGGTTGGTTCTTCTCGTACAATGGGTTCGTCAATAGGAGACTCCTCACTAGAATGAGTTGGAGTGGGAGTTTTGTTCTTTCGTTTACGTGCACGTTTTGCTTTGTTACGAGTGAGCATAAACGTCACGTACAACGTGGAGACGAGCAAAGAAGATTCTTTTTGGTATTTTGTGTTTTTCAATTTTTTTGTGGTTTTTGATTGTATTAACTTTTTGGAAATTGGTGAAATGTATTAAGTAGACAAAAAGTCCACAAATCTCCTCCTTAATCAAATCTCTTGATTAAAAAGGCCTCAAGGAATGAAAACGATCACGTGGAGTGAACGCCTTCGATGACTTTAGAACGATGGTGGAACACCAAATCGTTCAAGAGGGTTTAATCAATAGAAACCAAGAAAATATATATGATATGTAATAATACTTTGGGCGGCAAAACTCTCGATTCACTCTCAAAATCAAATACGCACAAGCAAGCGGAGGAAACGAGGCGGCGCGAAGCACTTAAGAGCCTTTTTCCTTTAGGTTGTGAAATACAACCGCCTTATACCCACCTTATAGTTTGTATTATCAAGATTAAGCTTCACGAAAGTATTTATCTATTTTTTCCTTTTTTCTTTGGTTTGAGATTCGAATACAATGATTGGGTAATGACCTCCCAAGTCAAGGTTGTGACTGCTCACGTATTTGGAGTACTTGTGTATTTATTGTTCTACGTATACAATATAGTAATAGTATTCACAAAAAACCGAAAAACGATAATACGTATTAGTAGAGTGCTACTAATACAAATACTATTATGGCTAATATAAAAAACAACAATGGTTTAATCAAAACACAACACGCCTCCCCGGCAGCGGCACCAAAAATGATGTAGTGTTTTTGTACCCTTTAGGAAAAGGATGACAAATAAGTGGTAAGCGTTAAGTGTCGGTTTAGGAAAACCAAGCACTAATGACCCTTAAGAAAAGTGAGTTCGTTCTCGAGGAGGCTAGTGTGTTGTGTAATGAATGATGATTAATGTTTTTGATTATTAACAAGAAGAAAAGAAATGAGAAAGGGAAGAAAAGACGGTTACGAAGATGAATTAAAACTACGACGAGAAAGGCGTAAACGTAAAACCGTAAAACCACAAAAATTAAAAATTTAACCTAAAAATTCCTAAAATTACTAAAAATCCACAATAAAATTCTAAGAGTTTACAAAAAATCCAAACTTGCTAAAACCTTTTAATTAATTAAATAATGACTTTTTAATGCTAATTAAAGCCCTAAAAATCATAATTAATTATTAAAAAGCTCCAAACAAGGTTTTCAAGTTTGTAAACCTCAAAAATGACCTAAATAAGCTAAAAACTATTTTTAAAAATTTTAAAACAAAATTAAACTATTTTTAAACTCCTAAAAACTATTAAAATCTATTAAATTTTAAATTAATTCTAAAAATTAAATGAAAAGCCTAAAAATTAATTGGAAAGTGACAAAGTTCCTAATTTAATGTCTATAACCTAGGAAAAATGAAAAAGAGTTAAAAATAAAACTTTCTATTTTTGGGAATAAAATAATATTAAAATATTATAAAAAATAAAAAGTTTAAAAGTAAATTCTAAAAAATTACCAAAAATCCTAAATAATGTAACTAGGACAAAAATGTAAATTAAAGCTCCTAAAACCTTTTAATTAATTTTATATTAATTTTTAAAGTTGTCTAAAAACCCTAAAATCAAATAAAATTAAAAATAAGACTTTTTGAAAACTTTTTGATATGTAAACCTCAAAATACTTAAATTAAACCTAAAAATTATTTTTCCTAAAATTAAAACTACTATTATCTATTTTTTAATTAATTACTAAAAACGGGCTAAATAAAAATTAATAAAAAATAATAAAATAACAGGAAAAATCAAAACTTGGTGTAGAAAAATCCTAGACCCTAATATAAACCTAGGAAAAATAACCTAACAAAAATAAGCTTAACAAATAAGCTGGAAAAGCCCTAAGAAGCTACGGCTTATTTAAATAAGCCAAAACCAAAATCACCTTAAATAAGATTTGAAATGAAACATAAACGTAAAAAGGTCATCTAGGTCACTGGTTAACACGTACACTCCCCCAACGAGGGGTCCCGTGTTCGAGTCCAGGCAGGGTGCACCTTTTTGCAATTTTTTTTTTTTAACTTTTAAAACTTAAACTGATAACCTTTTTAGTCACAAATTCACAAACAACAATCCAAAATGACCAAGATTATGAGCAGAAACGTGCCCAGTTAGCACTTATGTTTCTGATGAACACAAGTGTGAGTTCATCACTTGTGCAAAGACCAAGAGGGCTTGGTTGTGAGTATTTGGTGTTGTTTTTGTGGACAATCAGGGCACCCTTGTACTCTTTGGAGTACAAGGAGTCAAGCACAAGCTCAAATAAGCAAGTAAAAGCACAAAATCAAGCACACAATCCAAATCAACTTGCTGATATACCTATGCTAGGTCCGTGGGTATTTTTTTACCAAGCTATATGCACAATACTGAATTTCCAACTCCCAAATCTTGCACACAAGACAACTAAACAGCATAAAACCAGTTAACAATCCTAGAATTACCTAGCACCTAACAGATTACCAAGATCCAAGCACAAAAATCTCACAAAACAAGCAGAAAAAGGCAGATTCAAAGTATAGCTATCTTTTTCACTTGTTTATCACTCAACTTGCTTCAAAATTGAACCAAACTCTTAACACACCTATCAATAACCTATTGCTACCCTATGAAGTATATCTAAACAGGTTTTAAGCACAAGTAATGATTATTTACCCTACTTAAACCCTTATCCAAACACACCTTTAAAAATCTAATACCAAGATTTTTCAAACAAAATCCAATCAAAACACACTCAAACTGATTTCATTCACTTCAATCATGCATACATACCAAAATAAAGCAACATTAAACAGCTTAAACAAACAAAGAGCACCTTGCATACAAATTCACATAACCACTAATATTTTTCAGAAACTTAAAAAAAATGAAATAGAAGCAAGAGACTACCTCAAGGGTCCTACATCCAGGACCCTTAGTGACAGCTAGGTCACCTCCTTTCAGGCTGGGGCCTGAGCTGAACCTTGATCAACAACAATCAATAATCAAACCTGCAAAATGAAAATGAAAATACAAGAAAAATGCAACTTTTCTGATTTTTCTTAAACTTCCTTAAAACCTTTGAACCAATGAAACTTAACACGTTTAAACAATCACAAGATCCAAAAACCAAAGACTCTTATCCACTTTCACTTCAAAAAGCCTTGGATTTCAGAAACTTACAAACCGTTTTTAAAAACCTTTTTGAAAACTTGAAACACACAAAATGTTTCACAATATCAAATGGAACTCAGACTTTCTCTTCTCACTTAGTACCAACTTTTTTTTAATAATCAAAAGGAATTACACTTGTATTTCAAACAAACACCAAACTTTGCATTAATAAAAACGGGTTACATAAATTTTGAGAAAGAAAATCTGGAACAAAGGTATAAGGTTCACATGTCGAACCTTATATACTACTCTAAGGAAGATACTAGAAGGTAAAACCCTAAACAAGCTAATTCCAAAAATGCCCTTCTTGTTTGAATTCTTGTTGACTGATTTTTGGTCAAAAGTTGGCCTCCATGTGACTTGACAGCTGTGTAGATGATCTCAATCGTTGAAATACTCCTTTGGGACCAAGGAAAGCCTTGGGGACGTTTATCTGGTCGGTTTGTGTTTTTGAGGAAGAAAGTGACGTGCAGGGGAGGTCCCTACAGTCACATGGGTGTGTTGGGAAAAGATTCTGGGTTGAGGGATTGGTTTAGTGTGGTGTTAATCACCATTCTGGAAGCTATTAACACTTTCCCCTTTGTTTTAAGATTTTTAGGATTAGGGTTTATGGGGGAATTAAGGAAGGTTTAATCTGAAAAAGGGATTAAGTTTTTTAAATGAAGTGTTTGCCACCAAAATCAGTTTTAAATAAATCTGATTATTAAAAAGGCGTTGGTGGAAGTCTGATGTGGAGGCTGAGGAAGTTGTGATTGGTGGGAAGGGTGAAGTGGGGTGACGTGGAGGGTTGTGACTGGGTGTGGGAGTTTGGCTGTCTTGGCAGATAAGGCCCCCAAGGTTTCACATTACTTCCATGTTGTAAATAATACCCATCAACGCCCAATTTGTACTTAACAACTTTTGACCAGTTGTCAAATTTGGCCCAAAAGCTTTCAAAATTTTATCCAAGGGTTTTAAATGCACATTCTTCAAATTTCAAGGACTGGTCTTGAGATATCTTCAAACATCAAGGACCATACTTGTACAATTGACATTTGGAGGGTTAATTGTGACAAGTTCTTCAAAGATGAGGGACCAAAATTGCCAATCTTCAATTCTTCAAGGGTCTTTTTGCAAAATTCCAATCTTGGGTTTGGTTCATTGTGCGTCTTCATTTCCCGTGTTCGTTTTTGATTGATTCTTGTGTTCTTTTGCCAATTCCTCGATATCCGTACCTAAAAATACACAAGTAACAAACACGAGCATATATTTGGTATATTTGATGATATTTAATGTATTTTAAGTCCGTTTTGGACGATGAGACCATGTATAAAAGCCGTCTCATCAGGAACATAGAAAAGGAAAACAGCTGAGCAATACGCTCAGTGTACGGATGAACAATAAAGCATGATTAGGATAAGCATATAACATATAACAGCGGAAGAAACTAAGTCCCGAATAACCTGGTTAAGTCTTGGTAAAACTGGTTTTATAGTTTGAAAAGCCTTATGTTTATCTTATAAAAACTGTTTAGCATACTCTACCATTAGCCAATATAGGTCATAAAAATCCACCGTGCATGAATACTTGGAGGGGTGACCTCATCATGCAAATTAGAGGGGCTGCCTCTAATTTAATATACTGGTTTTGGGTAGGAGGGATCAGCTCCTTGTGAAGGATGCAAGGCACACACCACATTCACACTGAGTAATCTGCTGAAAAACATGTAACTAGGATGCACCCATACACCCCACATGATAAATATAATAATATGGCCAAAAGCTAAAGGGATTCCACGAGAAATCACTCCGCCTTGGTGAAGTCATAACATCAGTGCCTCTAATGTTATGGTTATGGTACCTCCATAACTAGGTGAAACTGGTCATGCATGTATATGGCTATAGGTATTCTAAATTAAACATAAGCAAGTCAAACATATAAACTTATACTACGGGAAAACATTTGGCTGCATACGGGGAATCCTAATAAGGAAAGAATGTCCTTACTGAAAGGACGTGAATCCGTACCTTATGTCCAGTGAACGAAGAAGACGAACTGAGGAGAGTCCTACTTCGGTACCACTAATGCTACATAAATACATACGTGTATAAGTATCTGATTACTAGATACGTAACTGGTTTTATGTCATGTCTTAGCTTATTTTATACGTTTATGCGATGTTTTACGGTTTTAAGCCTTAAACTGTGTTTATCTTATATTCTGTCTATTCTTATTTAGTATTACCTGTATTTCATGTATTATTATACTTACTGTGTAATAATAAGTAACTTTCTAAAAATAGCAATTTCCTAAAATAGAAAGTTTCCAAAAATATAAAGTTACCAAAAATAGAAAGTTTCCAAAAATAGAAAGTTTCCAAAATTAGAATGTTTCCAAAAATAGAATTACTGCTAAAAATTGATAAGTTTCTAAAAATAGAAAGTTTCTATAAATAGATTAGCTGCCTTAAATAAATAAGTTTCTAAAATAGAAAGTTTCCATAAAAAGATTAGCTGCCTGAATTAATAAGTTTCTAAAAATAGAAAGTTTCCATAATTAGATATAAGCTGGTTAAATAAGCTAAGTATATAAGCTTAAGTGTTTTCTGATTATTATTCTAAGTTATAATGATATAATGTATAGTTTATTAATTATTACATGTAATTTAAATAAACTATAGGTTAAAAGTATTTAATTAAATATATCATGTTTTTAATTAAATAAAGTTAAATACTTAGGTTGAAACATGTATTATTAATTATTAATAATATAACCTAAGTCATGTTAATTAATTAATTATAACCATTGGTTTTTAATAATTAATTAATTAAAAGTCTAGAAAAATATAAATACTTAGGTTAATAATTCCATGATCTAATAATTAAATTATAACCTAAGTCATGTTTTATTAAATTAATCATGTCATATAATTATTAATTTAATTTTTAACATATGATCATTAGAAATAATCTTAACATAAACCATGAACCAGATCGTGACTAGAAACCATGAACCGGACCTGAAATCGACACCATACCCCGAACCACTTTGGGGTTCCCTTTTGTTTGCTGCTGCTGATAGGTGTGAAAACACCCATCTTTTCTACCACTTAATTACATTAAAACAGGACCTAAACGTATATTTTATGTCATAAATGGCGGAATTATGTGTGGTTTGTGTTTTTGTTGTGATTTATGACGAAGAGGTGAAAAGTGGAGAAAACACGGCTTTCACGGGCTTTTATCGAAGAAAAAGACGAAAGACGAAGTCGAAAGATCAAGAGTGGAAAAAGAACGGAAGTCCAAGACCAATTCTAAAGATTTATCGAAGGAAAAGTCAAAAGACGAAAGTTTACTAAAAAGCCGAAGAACTCAAGTCTAATTTATTAAAGGTTACAAGACGAGTTTGAAGAAATCCCAAGACAAAGTCCAAGTATTAAGAAGATTAACTAAAGATTAAGAAGATCAAGGACTTAAGTGTGCAATTAAGGAAAAGAAGAAAGAGGGAGGAAACTTCCTAAGCTCCTCCCTAATCTCCCTATAAATAGTTTTAGTGTTTTCATTTTTTCAAGTTGTTGGAGGCCTGACAAGCCTCTCTTCCCCATTCTTCATTTTCTTGTTCTTTACTTTTATACATCTTAATCTCCATGTAATGCACCTTTAATTTTCTTTTAATTCCAAGTAAGTTTCCATTTAATTGTTGTTAATCTTTACTTTATTGTTAATCTCCTTCTTCCTTTCTTGCTTAATTTGTTCTTAATCTTTGTGTTCATGTTCTTGAGTTTTCTTATTTCTAAATCAAGTGGGTTTTGATTGATTTGGCTTTGCTAGTTAGTTTTGATGATTTGTTTTGATTGATTATTGTTAGTTGATGCTTATTGGTTGTTTTGGTTTAATCTTTTGGTTTACTTTGGTGAGATTTGATCAAATTCGTCCCTACTGTTCTTCTTCTGCTCTGCGTACTGTTCTTGCCCAGATTATTCCGAATAGAGCACTGTTTATGAATATTCCGAATAGACTGTCTTCTCAATTTCCTATGCGGAATATTGGATATTCCGAATAGGACTTCCTATGCGGAATATTCCGAATAGGACTTCCCTACTCGGAAAATCTCATTATTCCGAATAGGAGTCCCTATTCGGAATGTTTGATTATTCCGAATAGGAGTCCCTATTCGGAAAGATTGATTATTCCGAATAGGAGTCCTTATTCGGAATATTCCGAATAGGAGTCCCTATTCAGAATGTTTGATTTTTCTGAATAGGTTTTTCAGTTTTTAATTGTAAGTTTTATTTTTCCCGCCTTTTTCGTTATTTGCACTTTTACTTGCTTTCCATTTATTTTAAGTTTTAATTTGCGTCATTTACTTTCATTGCCTTTAATTTCTAGTCATTTATTTCCCGTAAAGTTTTAATCTTTCATTATTGCTTCCTTACTTTATTTTTAATTGTTCCAAGTCTTTATTTTTAATTAGTTTTAGACAACGACAACTCTTTTATTTGATTCACCAAGAACAACTGAGTCGCACAATTAACCAGAGATCAATTCGAGAAGATTCCGAGAAACGAACTTTCCAACGAGTAAAATCTCAGTATTAAAATGGCGCCGCTGCCGGCTCTTTTCGTGAAGATCGAAGGTTTTTTGTGAGAGACGCGTTGGATTTTGGGATCCGTTCACTCGTGAACGTTATTTTTTTGTGTCCAAAAATTTTCCAAAATCCAAAAACATTTGAAAAAGCATAAAAAGCATTTCTTTTTCAAAGTTTTGCACCAAAAATATTCTTCTTGCTTATCTATCTTTCTTTATGGATTTTTATGTCCATTGCGTCCGGTGTGGGAAACAATTATCTGCGAACAACTCTTGTCAATGGTGTACATGTGAGCGGTGCGGAAACGATATCTACTACACACAATTCAGATTTTGTCCCTTGTGCAACTCGACTAATTCCCTCTTTTTGAACCCACCTCCTGTTCCCTCGTGCATCTATTGTGGAAGCGATTCTCATTGGCATATTTCGTGCCCGGTTCGATACCCGTATGGTCACGGGCAAGAACCGGGGTACAATTATGACAATGATAATAGCTATCCACAAGACGTACTTGATTTTTCTCCATACCCGGTTTGCAACAACTGTGGGGGTCCTCACGAAACCTATTTCTGTCAACCGATGAATTATTATGAGCAAAATCCGTGTCCTCAGTTTTCTTCACCTATGGATTATTATGAACCAAACCCGGTTTCTAATTCTTCTCAACCGATGAACAACTATGAGCCACAACCTTACTATAATTAAGGTTTTCAACACTTTGAGCCCCCACATCACACCCTCAATCATCAATCCTCTCAACAAATTAATCTTGACCCACAACTCACTACCTTGAATGAAGAAACACACTCCATTGTTTTGCAACTTCAAGAAGCCGTTGTTTTGCTTAAAGAACTTAGGGACGAGGAAAAGCGACTACAACAAGAGCAAGTATCTAATCTTAGTGATTATACCCCTCCTCTTGTGCATCAATACTATTATGATGATGATGACGATGAGCCTACTATTTCTTGGAATGATCTTACTGCTCAATGTCCTAGTGCTATTGTCATCCCTCCTCTCAATTTCCCCAACGCCTCTAAGGATTGTGATACTTCGAGTGAGATTAGTGATTTCGGTCTTGATAAATTCTTTCATGAGGTTTGTGATGTGCTAACTTTTGAGGAGCTTACGGATGAGGTCGCTCTTAATGATGATGTTCCTTCCACCAACACTTTGGGAGATGATTCTTTGGCTTTCTCTAATCCTCTTTTCGATCAAGATGATGATTTTACTTCTAGTGATGACGAGTCACTATCCGATGAAGACGTTCTGCATGAAACTTTCAAGATTTATTCGAACCCTTTATTTGATTTTGATGACGCCTACATATCTAGTGAGGTGAATCCGCTCTTTGACAAAGGGATTGAGGACATTGATAGCGCTGCTTCTCTTGCTATTAATGAGCATACTTTGTTAGCCATACCTCCTTCTATCCCAGAGGTGAAAAGACGTGAATCTACTGAAAAAGAGACGCAGGTGGAAGGTAATTGTTCTCATACTTCTCAAATTATATTGCCACCTCATCCTACCACGTGCACACCCAAGCGGATGATGTATCATTTTTAATCTCCTCGGTTCATACCGGGAAATGAGGATGAGTGCTTTGACCCGAGAGGTGACAATGACAATTCTATAATTGATACCCTCACGGCTTTGTCGCTTGCTCAGCATCTATTGTCTTTGGGGGAGGACAATGTGCTTACTTTACCCAACCCACCTCCCGTAGATCTTGATTTCACATACTTCTCGTATGTTGAACGAACCTTTCTCCCATTCAAGACTTATCCCCCCGCCTCTCCTTTATTAATGTCCTCCGGGAACGAGGACAAAGTCTTTGATCCCGGTATCACATTCGAGGCTTCCCCATGGACCATTTAATTCGGGGACGAGTCAGGCTCGTGACTCGGTCAACAAAAACAAGTGCTTTTTGGGAGGCAACCCAATTATCTATCTTATTTCACCATAAGTGTAGGGGGAGCCCCGTTGGTGTTTCTTGTTCTCTTTCTTATCATATGTAGGGATTAGAGCTTCAAAGACACACTCTTGATGACTTTTGACGAACCGTGATTCTGTGTTCCCTTCTTCCCGGTTCTTTCCTAAACTCTTTTCGATTCACTATTTTATATTTCTCAATATTAAAATAGGAATCTCTTTAGTTGTCTTTCCCTTAACGAGATTTAAACAAAGTGCACAATGTCCTAAGTGTAGGGGAGTTTACTCCCACATGCTTAAACATTGAGGACAATGTTTATATTAAGTGTAGGGGGGACTTCTATCGAAGTTAAGTGGCCTTTTCCTTGTATTTGTCCTTATTTTAACCGGAAAATCAATTTTTCGACATTTTTCAAAAATTTTAATCTATTTTGGCCTAGTTGTAGTTCCCATTAGTTTTGCTATTTTTCTCTTATTTTAACAAAATGGTTTTAGCAAGTTCAGATATCTTAGATATATTAGGCCCGTTGTGAATATTTTGACTCAACCCGAGTTTACTTATCCAAGTTCACTCTAGCTAGTATCCTTAACCATGTAGACCTTAATTGGTTTATTAGGCTAAGCATCCACGATACTCATTACTTGAGATTTTAAATTGTGGAGGACAAGAAATGATAGAGTTGGTTACAAGTTTGGTATTCTCTCATTAACTTATGTGAGTTAATTATGATCTTTTTCTCCCATCACTTGCTAATAAATTATCTGCAATAAGTAAGGTCGTACGATTTGAAAAGTTACTTAGCTTCTAGCCCAAGATCGTTTAAAAGTTGCTCGGTAATGATAAGAGTTCATAGCCAAGCATAACTTATGAAGCGGGGCGCGAAGATTGGCGAGTCCGAAAAGGCCCTAACAAGGCATGAGGATTCAATTTTATTGCTGAAGATCCCAAGTGATGTGAAAAGCATTATTCCCAAAGTCAATATGAAGGATCAAGACTCACGACGAAAAGCAATCAACTCCCATAAAGATCATGGAGAAGTCTATCCGAAAAGACCCTAACAAGGTATGAGGATAAATAGATCCAAGTCCGAAAAGGAGGCGGATCGTTGTATCTCAAAATCCCTAATAGAGATTGAAGAAATAATCATGAAGTCGTGGTCAACAAAGTTGGAGTACCTCTCAAAAGTCTCCAAGCGAAGAAACTCTATGAACAATGAGAAGACCATTATCTCAAGCACGTCTCTCAAGATATAAAGTATGAAGTACATGCCAAATATCGGCCCGAGAAAGGTCTCAAATCGTGAACCAAGTTATGCCAAGATATGAACTTTTTGATATCCCGAGAAGCAGTTTTAAGGGATTTTGTCCTTTAGCTAACTATTGATCAAATCGTCTTACTTTGCTTTCAGCTTAAATGAATTATCGAAATAAGTCAACAATGCATCCTCGTGATCATTCAAGACATCAATAAAATATAAGAGATACTCGTAGGAATAAGGGAGTTTAAGTGATTAATTGAACCACATGAGTAAATGTTTGTTATGCTAACTTGTACTAACAATGATCTTGTTTTTAAGTTTGGCATGGGGAACGTGAAACTTGAGGGTGATAAACATTCACGACATAAAAGCCCTAATGTAAGTCTTAGATTTCTTTACAAGTTTCTTCCTTGTTGCAATTTGTTATTTCCTATCTTTTAAACTTTCCTTAGTTGTTTAATAAAGGCCAAGGTAGGTTGATTATGATGGAAAGTGTAAACCTTGCTTTACTGCTAAGCATTGCATGAGGACATTGCAATGGTTAAGTGTAGGGGATTTGATAGGTGTGAAAACACCCATCTTTTCTACCACTTAATTACATTAAAACAGGACCTAAACGTATATTTTATGTCATAAATGGCGAAATTATGTGTGGTTTGTGTTTTTGTTGTGATTTAGGACGAAAAGGTGAAAAGTGGAGAAAACACGGCTTTCACGGGCTTTTATCGAAGAAAAAGACGAAAGACGAAGTCGAAAGATCAAGAGTGGAAAAAGAACGGAAGTCCAAGACCAATTCTGAAGATTTATCGAAGGAAAAGTCAAAAGACGGAAGTTTACTAAAAAGCCGAAGAACTCAAGTCTAATTTATTGAAGGTTACAAGACGAGTTTGAAGAAATCCCAAGACAAAGTCCAAGTATTAAGAAGATTAACTAAAGATTAAGAAGATCAAGGACTTAAGTGTGCAATTAAGGAAAAGAAGAAAGAGGGAGGAAACTTCCTAAGCTCCTCCCTAATCTCCCTATAAATAGTTTTAGTGTTTTCATATTTTCAAGTTGTTGGAGGCCTGACAAGCCTCTCTTCCCCATTCTTCATTTTCTTGTTCTTTACTTTTATGCATCTTAATCTCCATGTAATGCACCTTTAATTTTCTTTTAATTCCAAGTAAGTTTCCATTTAATTGTTGTTAATCTTTACTTTATTGTTAATCTCCTTCTTCCTTTCTTGCTTAATTTGTTCTTAATCTTTGTGTTCATGTTCTTGAGTTTTCTTATTTCCAAATCAAGTGGGTTTTGATTGATTTGGCTTTGCTAGTTACTTTTGATGATTTGTTTTGATTGATTATTGTTAGTTGATGCTTATTGGTTGTTTTGGTTTAATCTTTTGGTTTACTTTGGTGAGATTTGATCAAATTCGTCCCTACTGTTCTTCTTCTGCTCTGTGTACTGTTCTTGCCCAGATTATTCCGAATAGAGCACTGTTTATGAATATTCCGAATAGACTGTCTTCTCAATTTCCTATGCGGAATATTGGATATTCCGAATAGGACTTCCTATGCGGAATATTCCGAATAGGACTTCCCTACTCGGAAAATCTCATTATTCCGAATAGGAGTCCCTATTCGGAATGTTTGATTATTCCGAATAGGAGTCCCTATTCGGAAAGATTGATTATTCCGAATAGGAGTGATTATTCGGAATATTCCGAATAGGAGTCCCTATTCGGAATGTTTGATTTTTCTGAATAGGTTTTTCAGTTTTTAATTGTAAGTTTTATTTTTCCCGCCTTTTTCGTTATTTGCACTTTTACTTGCTTTCCATTTATTTTAAGTTTTAATTTGCGTCATTTACTTTCATTTCCTTTAATTTCTAGTCATTTATTTCCCGTAAAGTTTTAATCTTTCATTATTGCTTCCTTACTTTATTTTTAATTGTTCCAAGTCTTTATTTTTAATTAGTTTTAGACAACGACAACTCTTTTATTGGATTCACCAAGAACAACTGAGTCGCACAATTAACCAGAGATCAATTCGAGAAGATTCCGAGAAACGAACTTTCCAACGAGTAAAATCTCAGTATTACTACCGTGGGACCCACACCACCAAACCGGGACCATATGGTCTCGGTGGTGGTCTATAAGCCAAACCGAGACCCCCTTGGGGTTCGGTTTAGGCGTCGGCCAAACAAACACCCCTAAAAACATCTGTTTTGATTTACCCAATAACCAATTACATGTTTGATTTATGTTTTTAATTAGGTTTTTAAAAACATCATGTTCTTATTTAATTTAATAAATCAAAACAAAAGAAAAAGGATTTAGAAAGGTATACCGAATGCGTGGATCTAACGAGGATGAACACACACGAACACACGTACAAAACCAAGATCAAAGATCAAATAAACACCCCCCTTTGGTGTGTTATGTGCGGCAGAGAGGAAGAAGGAGATGGAGAAAAATCTTTTAGGTTTTTGTTTAAGTTTACTGTAATGTGAAAACGACTAGCAAATTTACCATAAACCCTTCTTAGTAAAATTTGATGGGCTTGACCCATCTTCCTTGGTGTAGCCGCGGGTAGGGGGCCCCACATGGGGTACTCGTACCGTTTTCCGTGTCTCGTTATTTAAGTGTTCGTTCGTGTTTATTTGTGTTCGTGTTTTATGTGTTCTCGTTAAATATTAACCGTGACCTAATATATTTATTCGTGCTCGTAATAAATATATATACGTAATAAATATTAGTTCGTGATTTAATTACGTTCATGATTTCATGATCGCATGCTCGTGATTAATTATTTTTAAATAATTATTGTGTGTTCGTACGTAATAACTACTTATCGTGTTCTAACACGTACGTAATACGTAAAATTCTAACACGTGAACGTAATCATACTATAAAAGGAAAGTTTTAATCTAGTACGTACGATCTTAAGGGTACTATTCATGGTAAAAGCATGCGGGTTTTACAACTCTTCCCCCCTAAAAAGAATAATTCGTCCCCGAATTATAGATGAAGTAAACTGGAAAAGAAGAACATACCCGAATTCAAAATATGAAATGAGGGTAAGAAGTCCGGATAAACTCCTCTGTTTCCCAAGTGGCTTCCCGCTCGGTATGATCCCTCCAAAGGATTTTGACGAATGGAATCGTCTTCCTTCTCATGACTCGTTCTTGTCTGTCAAGAACTCGTTCGGGTTCTTCTATGAAAGTGAGATCTTCACGTATCTGTTCTAGTGGATACTGAACCATGTGAAGGGGATGATACTGGTACCCTCTGAGTAAAGACACATGAAACGCATTGTGTACATGCGAAAGCTGCGGAGGTAACGCTAACCGGTAAGATACTTCACCGACTCGTTCATTAATATCAAACGGTCCTATGAAACGAGGACTGAGCTTCCCTTTAATCCCGAAGCGTCTAACACCACGTGCCGGCGAAACCTTAAGGAAGACGTGATCTCCTACGTTAAAATGTATGTCCCTACGATGCTTATCGGCGTAACTCTTCTGACGTGACCGTGCTTCCTGAAGTTTCTGCTTAGCTACTACGATCTTTTCATTGGTCATCTCTATGATTTCTGGTCCTTCAAGTGTTCGCTCACCAACCTGATCCCAGCAGATTGGGGCGCGACACTTTCTGCCATACAACATCTCGAAAGGAGCACACTTGATACTTGCGTGCCAACTGTTGTTGTATGCAAACTCCACCAAACAGATATAATCGTCCCAATCACCCGTCCATTCCAACGCACATGATCTCAACATGTCTTCCAATGTCTAAATCGTTCACTCCGACTGTCCGTCCGTTTGAGGATGAAAAGCCGTGCTAAGCTTAAGTTGTGTACCCCAAGCTTTCTGCAGACTCTTCCAAAATCGCGAAGTGAAACGAGGATCTCTGTCTGAGACGATGCTGGATGGAGCACCGTGGAGTCTCATGATCTCTCTTCTATACGTATCGGCGAGTTTACTTACCAGATCTTCCTTGCGGATCAGTAAGAAATGAGCTGATTTGGTAAGTCGATCTACGATAACCCAAATTGCATCGTGCTTCCTCTTGGTAGGCGGAAGACCAGTAACAAAATCCATGGTGATTTTGTCCCACTTCCACTCTGGAATATCTAACAGTTGAAGGAGACCGCCAGATCGCTGATGCTCGATCTTAACCTGCTGGCAGGTAAGACATTCGGAGACGTAAGTGGCCACATCCTGTTTCATACCACTCCACCAAAAGTATTGCTTGATGTCATGGTACATCTTAGTCGAACTAGGATGTATAGAGAATGGGGAGCTAAGAGCTTCAGCTAACAAGGCTTCCCGAAGTTCTTGGTCATCAGGAACACAAAGTCTCGTACCCTGCCATACGATACCATCTGCATCTACTCTGAATTCCGTCCATTTCTCCAAATTCTGTACTATCGCCCAGATCTCTCTATCATCTTTATGAGCTTCCTTGATCTTAGAGAGTAACTCGGGTTCTACTCTAAGATTAGCCCAGTAACCGTGCTGTCCACGTACCATGATCTCGATGTCTAGTCGCTCCAAGTCTCTTATGATTTCCTCCTCAATTTTAATGCTGTTGATCATTCCGGACTTCCTGCTCAGAGCATCTGCTACTACATTTGCTTTTCCTGGATGATACTGCAGATTAATGTCATAATCCTTCAACAACTCTAACCATCTCCTCTGCCTCATGTTTAATTCACGTTGAGTGAAGATATACTTCAAGCTCTTGTGGTCCATGAAGATATCACATGATTCTCCATATAAGTAGTGCCTCCATATCTTCAATGCAAACACGACTGCAGCAAGTTCCAAGTCATGCGTGGGGTAATTTTCTTCATAAGGCTTAAGCTGCCGTGAAGCGTACGCGATCACTTTCCCATGTTGCATGAGAACACAACCAAGTCCCTTCCCCGATGCATCACTGTAGATTTGAAATCCACCCGTACCAGATGGGAGAGTAAGAATAGGTGCAGATACTAGCTTCTGCTTCAGGTCTTCAAAGCTCTTCTCTCGTTCTTCAGTCCAGACGAATTTCTCCCCTTTCCGCATCAGTTTGGTCAATGGTAGTGCTAAGCGGGAAAAGTTCTCCACGATCCTACGGTAATAGCCAGCTAAGCCTAAGAAACTGCAGACTTCCGTCGCTGATGTCGGCCTTGGCCACTTAGTAATGGCCTCAACCTTCGCTGGATCCATAGTGATTCCTTCTGCAGATACAATGTGACCTAAGAATGCCACCTTGTCTAACCAGAACTCACACTTGGAGAATTTAGCATACAACTGCTTCTGGCGAAGAATCTGTAGTATTGTACGAAGATGGTCTTCGTGGTCCTCCTTGGACTTTGAGAAAATCAGGATGTCATCGATGAAGACAATGACGAACTTGTCCAGAAATTCATGGAAGATTCTGTTCATCAAGTCCATGAACACTGCTGGAGCATTTGTCAGGCCAAATGGCATAACTACAAACTCGTAGTGGCCATAGCGGGTACGAAAAGCAGTCTTGGCGATGTCCTGCTCCTTAACCCGTAGCTGATGATAGCCTGACCTAAGATCAATCTTGGAGAAGTTCTTGGCCCCTTGGAGTTGGTCAAACAGATTGTCTATACGCGGCAGTGAATACCTATTCCGGATAGTAATCTTGTTAAGCTCGCGATATTCTATGTAAAGACGCATACTGTCGTCCTTCTTCTTAACAAATAAGACCGGTGCGCCCCATGGAGATGCGCTCGGTCGAATGAAACCTCGTTCTAGAAGTTCTTGTAGTTGATCCTTCAGCTCCTTCAGCTCTATGGGAGCCATGCGATAAGGAGCCTTGGAGATTGGTTCAGCTCCTGGAATAAGCTCGATATTGAATTTCACTTCTCGTGCGGGTGGTATGCCCGGAAGTTCTTCTGGGAATACATCTTGGAATTCCGACACTATTGGTTGATCCTGAATTGATGGAGATTCATCATCCATGTCGTGAAACGTAGCTAGATAACCCTCACAGCCATGTGACAGTAGTGCACGCGCTTGCAGGGTAGATATGATTTGTACAGACCGTCCGGGTACGAACCCGTTATGAATGTACTCTGGTGCATTAACATCACCGAAGATAACTCGATATGAATGGCAGTCTATGGTAGCATGATGCTTGGATACCCAATCCATGCCCAAAATCATGTCGAAGTCATTCATGTCCAGCAGAAGTGCGTCAACAGGTCGAACCTTATCGTCAAATTCTAGGGGAAGACTCTTGTATACATGGGTGATTAATACAGAGTCCCTCAAAGGCGTGGAAATAGTAAGCCTATTCTCTAGTGGCATGGGGAGCATCCTAATGTTCTTAGCATAAGCAGTAGAAATGACCGAGTGAGTAGCACCCGTATCAAAAAGAACACACGCAGCTTGACCATACATATACAAGATTCCAGTGATGGTACCTGTAGACTTGTTGGCCTGGTCTCGAGATGTCGTGTAGACACGCCCGGTGGTAGGAGGCGGCTTGGAATCAGCATGTCCCGATGTGCCCTCCATCTCGCCCTTACGGTAATCCTTCATGATATGGCCAGGAAGACCACACTTGAAGCATGTGTCAGTGTTACGACGACATGGCCCTGGGTGCCTACGGTGGCAAGTAGAGCAAAGAGGATGAGTATACCCTCCAGCAGGTGCTCTGGCTGGCTGAGAACCTGATAAAACATTTTACATAAGACATGATAATAGGGTACAAAGGACAATGCGAATAATCGTAAGATTGAATACCAGTGATAGCTGGACGGCTAGGCTGTGAACCTCTCTGGTTCTGGTCCTTACCGTTTCCATGGTTCCTGGTAGAAGTTTTGCTAAAGTGTCAGAATATGAGTTGTTGGAAATACGTTTTTACGTATTTAGGAAGATTCGATCACTCTGACAATATATTAAGTAGTAGCTCGTAGTCTAGATATCTCTATTAAACAAACAAAGTCAAGCCTAGCCTACAACATGTGTAGGCCGGCCCAACATTGTAAGCCCAAGCCCATCACAAGGCTTGGGTATATAAACCCTCTCCTTTGATGGAGAGGGTGTGTGTTCCTCATTTTTACACATAGTGAAAAAGTGTTTTTCTTTCACTTTCTCTCTCTAAGTGTGTGTGTTCTCACATCTCTTTATCTCTTTCTCTCTCTAAAACATAAGCAAGATTTACATATCCTACAAATGGTATCAAGAGCCATGGGATGATTGTATTGTTCATGTGTTTGTGTTCTTGATTCATACGCCTATTTTGATCCATTTTTACACGAACCAATTTTTTTTTTTGTGTTTTTGATGGTTTTTTCTTGATACAAATCTTCTACATAGTTGTGGTAGGGATTTGGTATAGTTACTTTGGCTAAAAACACAAAATTTTTGGGTGTTTTGATCATTTTTTGGCTTAAAATCACGAATTGGTTGAGTTTTGTCCGAGAAAAGTGGGAATTATTCCGATCAGGTCATCGGAAAAGGGTTTATAGGACATTCCGATCAGTGTAATCGGAATAGGGTTTAGTGATTCAGATTTTGGGTACATTCCGATCAGGTATTCCGATTAGGTATTCCGATTAGGTATTCCGATTTGGCATTCCGAAAAGGGACATTCCGATTTGGTTCATTCCGATTTAGGACTTTCCGATCTTTGACATTCCGATTAGGGTTTATTCCGATTTGGGAGATTCCGATCAAGGTTATTCCGATTAGGGCTTATTCCGACTGATATTCCGATCACTATTCCGATAACAAAAATTATTTTCTCGACTTCAACTCACAACAACAAACACATTTACTTTCTTTCATTGATCGATCAACGTTTGTAAATCTTAACTTATTGAAATGGAGTAAACATCTCTTACGGATAAGTCCATCCTCTCGGGTACGGATAATCGTCCACCAATGTTGGTGAAGACTATGTATGAGGAATGGGCTTCCCGAATGGAACTTTATATGTTGAACAAGGAGAATGGACATCTCATTTGGGCATCGGTGCTCAACGGACCATTAGATTATGGTACAGTGACGGAAGGTACAACTACTCGTCCTCGCACAACGGGTGAATTGACTGGAGATATGAAGATTCAAGACAAATGTGATAAGTATGCTACAAACATCATTCTCCAAGCCCTTCTTCCAGATGTCTACAAACTCGTCAGCAAACATAAAGTTGCCAAAGAGTTATGGGATAGAATTCGTGTTCTCATGCAAGGCACCTCGTTAACTAAACAAGAACGAGAGTGTAAGCTTTATGATACTTTTGATAAGTTTGCCTATGTGCCAGGGGAGACTCTCAATGATTACTATCTGAGATTTACCCTATTGTTGAATGAGCTCAATATCTATGGCATGACAATTCCTACCTTTCAATTGAACACCAAGTATTTGAACACTCTTCCTTCAGAATGGAAAAAATACGTGACGGATGTTAAATTGGCTAAGGACTTGCATAACACCAATGTGGATCAACTTCAAGCTTTTCTTCAACAACATGAATGCCATGTGATCGAGGCTCGGTTGTCTACACCTCAAGTTCATGATCCACTTGCAATGTATGCTTCTCAACAAAACATGGCTTATACTTATCAACAACCATCATACTTGCAGCAACCACCACCACACACCTATCAGCAACCATCTTATCAACCACCAATGATGCCACAACAAGCATTTCAACAAGGTGTTCATCAACAATCTTTTCCGCAGCAACCATCATATCAGACATCACCATCACAAGCCAACACTTCTCCAATGGGCTATACTCCTCAGCAAGGATATTTTCCAATAGAAGCACAACCAGCACAAGCTTTCTACTCTAATGAACTTCCACCAATCAAAACACCGGTCTTTACTCCAA
Source organism: Glebionis coronaria (assembly GCA_025667525.1). Classification (NCBI taxonomy): domain Eukaryota; kingdom Viridiplantae; phylum Streptophyta; class Magnoliopsida; order Asterales; family Asteraceae; genus Glebionis; species Glebionis coronaria. Next base: position 467,369,187 of record CM046882.1, on the reverse strand, counting down.
ATGATACGCCAGCTGATGTTCTAAACCATCTCACAGCCTACTTGTCAAAACTTGTTACAACTAGAGGATTTCCACCAACAAACAATCAGCTCCGCACCTCATCAAATCCTCGACAACAAACCACTGTTCAAGATGGTCAAGTGACGGTGCAACCAATTCAGGGAAGGCAAAATTCATATGGACCTCCTACAAGGACTGGGAACAATCAAGCTGTGAATTCTCAAGCTAGTGGAAATGGGAGTCCTATTGGTCCTAAGAAGGTTGTGACTTGCTACAATTGCCGAGGACAAGGTCATATGGCTAGGGAATGCACTCAGCCGAAAAGGAGGAGGGATGATGCATGGTTTCGTGAGAAGATGTATTTGGTTGATGCTTAGTCTAAGGGGAAGATTTTGGATTCAGAGGAGTTAGCATTTCTTGCAGACCCATGGGCAGCAGACACTGAAGGCATTGCAGTCGTTTCTACTTCTAATGCAGCTTATCAAGCAGATGATCTTGACGCATATGATTCGGATTGTGATGACATTCACTCTGCCCAAGCTGCTCTCGTTGCTAATCTCTCTCACTACGGTTCTGATGTCATCAGTGAGGTACCAACCACATCTAATAATATTGATGATAACCAACATCAAGTTGGGCATGAAAAGGACAACCTCGAACAACATTCGGGAACTAGTAACTGAAATGATGTGGTACCCAATCCTACACATTTGAGTGAACCTCAACCAAATGCTATGACGGGTATGGAATCTTATGCTCAACATGATTTGGTCATGGTGCCTAAACATATTATTGATCAAATGCATATGGCCCTCAGACAATCCGTAGATACCAATTCCACCCTAACTGCTGAGCTTGCGTTGCATAAAGAAAAGGTTAAAACTTTTGAAATGGTCCCTCAAGCAGAGAAAATAACATGTTCTGAATTTGACCAATTTCGTTTTGAAAAGATTGAACACTTGAAAGAAATAGAATCATTAAAAGCTAATCTTTCTAATGAATTAAAAGAAAAGGGGTCGGTTGTCAATGATTTTCAGAAACTTAAAATGGATTTCGAAACTCTCGAGTCTAAAAAGGTTGAATCAGAAATTAATGCTACCAAACTTCTTAAATTCAAGGAACAACAGCTTTTAAAACAATACGCTTCCACCGAAAAGGTTCATCTTTTAACTAAATCATTTAAAGAACTCGAACTTAAACGTCTTCAAGATTTACCACCTAATCCCGGTTATGTAAAACAAGCTCAGGAATATATTCCCGGTCTTTATGATATGACCATAATTGGCAAATCGAAAGAAGCACCTTTTGTTCGTAGTAATGAGGAGACACAATCACTTGCGGATGAAACTCATTCTAAAATGTTTTCAAAATTCCATACAATTGATTATGATCAACATAACAAAGATCAATTTTTGAAAAAGACACGCATTCACTTACAAAAGGAATTAGCAGAATTGACAGTTCTTGTGCCCCAAAGTTTGTCAAATGAAAACCTTCCTAGTACGTCTCCTACACTTGTCAAAACGGATTTAACAAAGTTAATTCCACCGGTAAGCAAGGCGTCCGTTAACTTAAATGCGGTTCACCAACACTTAGCCGATTTTGACAAGGTCATTTTGGAACGTACGACGGCTTCGGCCATAACGGAAGGTGAATGTAACTTTGAGCACACTAGAGCTGCGTTCTGAAATGAAATTGTTCCGTTTGTAGACAATGTTAAGGTTTGTCTTAGTAATCTTGATCAAGATTTGTTTTTGGAAATAGAAGAAGTTAGACGTGTTTTCAATGAAATGGAAGATGCTTTTGAACACAGTTTAGTTGAAATAGAACGGGTTTCACGCCAAAATGATCAGCTTCTGAAGCAAGTGATGTCTCATGATATAGTTTATGTCTGTGTGAATAAAAGTGTTGATAATTATTCTATTGTGCATAATGTTGAATCTGTGGATAATATGGTAGATAGTAATTGTCACGAATCTGATGCTGAATTTTTAAAGCTTCAAGACTCATATTCTTCGCTTTCAAAACGTTTTGATGAGATTCAAACACATTGTATTTCGCTTGAATGCAAGCAACAATTTATTCAAGAAATCTTTGAAACGTCATTCGAAGGTGTTAATATCGATGATGCAAACTTTGAAAAAAATTTTCAATTGAATTTACAATCAAAACAGTGTCGGCCAAGTGACAAAGTTGCTACATCTCTACCGATAGAAATAGAGAAATCTAAGGAGCTTAACTGTGTGAACGTACTTGAGGCCACTGAGAATTTTAAACTGGATCTAGATAATCGAGTTTCCAAGATTTTGTCCAAAGTTGATAACTTAAAACAGAAAAATACACGACTTTTCGATTCAGTAAAGCCCGCATGTGTTGATACCACTGTACAGAATCAATCATTGATTGAACAATTGAATCGAAAGTCGGTGGAAATATCTGATTTGAGGGAACAAATTTGTGATAAGAATCTGGTCTTGGCTGAGTTAAAGGAAACACTTCGTACTCTAAAAGGTATGAATGTTGTGGATAACGCAGCCACTATCTCAGCATCGTCCTCTAGTGCACTCAAAAGAACCCTTATAGCCGTCACACCACTTAACAAGGGCCCTAGGACTAAAACATCTCAAACTTTGGTCACTAAAGATAAGGCGGAATCAAAACCAGCTTCTAATATTCCCGTGTTGCCTTCTACAGGAGTAAGCACCACTACTAAGGCTCAAAGATCTAAGCTTAAGAGAATAAGGAAGAATGATAGGATCTTGCCCCCATCTAGTAGTCAAGTGAAGAAGAAAGTAGAAGCCCATCCTAGGAATGTTATTTCTGTTTTGAATAAAAAGAATCATGTAGCTAAACCTAAAGGCTCTGCAGTTGTGCAGCGTTCTAAGCCTAGTGTGAATTCTAATTTGAAATGTTGGAGATTGCAATGAATGTATGTTTTCTAGTCGTCATGATTCTTGCCTTATTGACCATGTGAATGAGATGTATGCCCGAAAAAATGGATTAGAATGGAAACCGACTGGGAAAGTGTTAACCCAAGTTGGTTGGATGTGGCGCCCCACTGGTAGAACTTTCACTATAGTAGGAAATACGTGCCCTTTGACTAGGATCACTCCCACTAAAGCGAAGAAAGCATGCCCTTTAACTAGGAGTACCAAGGCTACCAAAACACAAGCGTGTCCTTTAACTAGGAAAACCAACACTACTGTAGGAACAAAGTGCCCTTTAACTAGGTCTACTCCCACTGTAGTGCCCGCGGACAATCCAAAACCTAAGAAAGTTGGAACAATAAAACCTGTTAGTGCTAAAACTCACATTAGAAAACGCAGGAAATCTAAGGGTCACAAACATGTTAGCAATTCTGATAATCTTATATTTGTATCTGCTAACACTCAGGAACCAATAGTTTCCAATGCATTGTCTACTGTTGTTATTGAAAACAGGTGGTCCAAATTGTTCTCTGGTATTTGGACTCTGGTTGCTCCAAGCATATGACCGGAGATCGCTCTCAGCTCAGAAATTTCGTCAGCAAGTTTCTTGGTACGGTTCGATTTGGTAATGATCATATTGCAAAGATAATGGGTTATGGTGAATATCATATTGGGAACGTAATAATTTCAAGAGTGTATTACGTGGAAGGTCTCGGTCACAACTTATTTTCTGTGGGACATTTTGTGATGCAAACCTAGAAGTCGCTTTTCGAGAGCATACCTGCTTCATTCGTAATTTGGAAGGGGTTGATTTATTGAAAGGTACTCGAGGGAATAATTTGTATACTTTTTCTCTACAAGACATGATGGCCGCTTCTCCCTTATGTCTTCTCTCCAAAGCATCGAAGACTAAGTCATGGTTATGGCATCGACGGTTATCTCATCTTAACTTTGACGCTATTAATCATTTGGCGAAAAACGAACTTGTTCGTGGTCTTCCTAAACTTTCATTTCACAAGGATCACTTGTGTTCCGCGTGTACAATGGGGAAAAGCACTAAGAAATCATAAAAACCCAAGAAGGAAGACACCAACCAAAAGAAACTTTATCTGTTGCATATGGATCTTTGTGGGCCAATGCGTGTTGAAAGTCTTAGTGGCAAAAAGTACATCCTCGTTATTATGGATGATTACTCTCGGTTTACATGGGTGAAATTTCTTAAAGCCAAAAATGAGGCACCTAAATTCATCATCGGATTTCTCAAGATGATTCTAGTGTGTCTCAACACTATTGTCCGACGCATTCGTACAGATAATGGAACCGAATTTGTGAATCAAATCTGATTATTATGAAGAAATTGGCATATCTCATGAAACATCCGTTGCACGCACTCCACAACAAAACGCTGTCGTTGAAAGGCGAAATCATACACTTATGGAAGCTGCTCGAACGATGTTAATTTACGCAAAGGCTCCATTGTTTTTATGGGCAGAAGCAGTATCTACAGCAGTGTACACCCAAAACCGGTCACTAATTCGTAAACTCCATGGCAAAACACCTTATGAGCTTCTCCATGGAAAAGTACCAGATTTATCATATCTTCATGTATTTGGTTCTCTTTCCTATCCAAATAATGATGGTGACAATTTGGGAAAACTTCAACCAAAAGCTGATATTGGTATTTTCATTGGTTACGCACCCGCAAAGAAGGCATACCGAATCTACAACCGTAACTCTCGCAAGATCCTCGAAACTATGAATGTTGATTTTGATGAGCTGACAGCAATGGCTTCTGAGCAAAGCAGCTCTGAACCCGCACTTCATGAAATGGGACCCAGTAATATTAGTTCTGGTCTTGTCCCAAACAACCCTACTTCATCATCATTTAAACCACCTTCTAGGACTGAATGGGATACGTTGTTTCAACCGTTCTTTGATGAATTCTTTACTCCTCCAAGTATTGTTGCTCCAGAACCTGAGGTAATAGCTCCGTTAACCGAAGTTGTCGCTCCAGCAACCGAAGCACAATCAGATACTTCTGCACCTACAATTGGTCAAGATATACCTTCAACAAGTAATTCTCAACCAACACATGTTTCAACTACCCATGTCATGCCTATTGATGATGAAGAGGATGATGATGATCACAATTTGGAATTCGCTCAAATGCGTGAACTTCCATTCTTTGGTGTACCTATTCCCGACCCTAATCAAGCTGGGTCGTCCACCTCAGAGGAAGCTCCAACTACAGTTTACTCCAATCCACAGATTCGTGAACATGACAGCAAGTGGACAAAGGATCATCCTATAGATTCTATAATTGGTAACCCTAATCGTCCGGTATCCACACGAAGTCAGTTACAAGAAAGTGCAATGTTTTGTCACTTTGATGCTTTTCTCACTGAAGTTGAACCTAAGACATGGCAACAAGCTTTTACTCAATCCTGTTGGATAGAAGCTATGCAAGAAGAACTCAATGAATTTATACGTCTTGAAGTATGGGAACTTGTCCCATGCCTGGATCAAGTGCAGTTACTCACTTTGAAATGGGTTTATAAGGTGAAACTCGACGAGTTAGGCGGAATACTGAAGAACAAAGCTAGACTAGTAGCTCGTGGATACAAGCAATTATTGGGCATCGACTTTATGGAATCCTTTGCACCTGTTGCCCGTTTGGAAGCTATTAGACTATTCCTCGCTTATGCAACCCATATGAATATGACCGTCTATCAGATGGATGTGAAGACGGCATTTCTTAATGGTGAAATCAAGGAAGAGGTCTATGTTCAACAGCCGGATGGTTTTGTGAATCCTAAATATCCTAATCATGTGTACAAGCTTAAGAAGGCTCTCTATGGGTTGAAGCAAGCTCCACGCGCATGGTATGATCTACTGTCACAATTCCTCATTTCACAAGGCTTCGCTAAAGGCAAGGTGGATCCCACGCTGTTCATTCAGAAACGAGGTAAATATATGATTATGGTACAAATATATGTTGATGATATTATATTTGCAGCCTCGACCCAAACCTTATCCGACGAATTTGGGACACTCATGTCTTCCAAGTTTAAGATGTCAATGATGGGAAAGGTATCATTCTTCTTAGGTCTTCAGATATCTCAGAGTCCCAGAGGCATCTTTATCAATCAATCCAAGTATGCCCTTGAATCGCTTAAGAAATATAAGATGGAATCTTGCGACCCCGTGGATACTCCAATGGTGGAACGAACTAAGATTGATGAAGATCCACATGGAGTTGCCGTTGATCCGACACTATATCGTGGAATGATCGGTACTCTTCTGTATATCATAGCTAGTCGACCTGATCTTCAGTTTGCTATATGTATGTGTGCTCGGTATCAAACTCGACCTACTGAGTTACACTTGTCTACTGTGAAACAGATCTTTCGATATCTTAAAGGAACCATTAATCGGGGACTTTGGTATTCGAAGGACTCTTCGATTGCACTCATGGCATATGCAGATGCGGATCATGCGGGTTGTCAAGATACAAGGCGTAGCACGAGTGGAACTTTGCAACTACTAGGAGATCGGCTAATCAGTTGGGCATCGAAAAGGCAAAAAAGCGCTGCAATTTCAAGTACGGAAGCAGAATACATAGCTATGTCCGGTTGCTGTGCTCAAATTCTTTGGATGAGAACGCAATTAACCGACTATGGTCTAGGTTTCAACAAGATTCCGATGTACTGTGACAACAAGAGTGCAATTGCCTTATGCTGCAACAATGTTCAATTCTCCCGGTCGAAGCATATTGACATTCGATACCACTTTATCAAGGAGCAAGTGGAAAATGGAGTGATCGAACTTTACTTTGTCCGATCTGAGTATTAATTGGCGGATATTTTCACGAAGGCTTTAGATCGCGCTCGAATTGAATTTTTGGCCGACAAGCTAGGAATGAGAACTTTCTCGCCTGAGACTCTAAAGGAACTGGCAGATGAAGCGAAAGAATAGTGGTGGTAAAACTATTCTCCGTATCCTTGGTGATCATCTGTATATATTGTTTATATTTTTATCCACAAAAGCAAAATACAAAAATATAAAACCATATAAAAACCATAAAAATTGAAAAATTAAGAAAAATCCAAAAATATTTTTACTTTATTTTTCAAAGGCATGTCTTTTGGTACGATAATATTTACGGCCTTAGAAATGTCGATTAATATTGACACGGCGCCATAAATAGAGTTCGTACAAAAGCTGTAAATATTTCATAAAACATGCCAATATGGCTCGTAGTTATTTCAGACTGCAACCCGGTTTTCATATTAAAGTCAAGTTTTTCATATGAAAGCTTTGGCTCACAACGGGAATTAATTTTCTCGGGCAAGGTTTACTTTAAAACCTTGTAAGGGATCAAGTTTACTTTATAACTTGGTCTAACACAAATCTATGTACGCCTCAGTGCATTTATTTTTTAAAACAAGAGAAGTCTTGTTTTTATGAAGCTATCATCTCTACAACCATGCTATCTATAATTGGTATCTACATACTCGACGATGCGACTACTCAAACGGCGACTACAACTCTTTCAATAGAACACGGGTCAACAATTGAGGGGGAGCAATTGTCAAGCATTCAGAATCTTCGATGCCGAACGTGCCAAGTTCACTAATTGGTGTCAAGACAACAATACCAATCGTACACGTGGTGTCAAGAGATGACTTCAGAAGTGACGAGGCGACCAACATATGCTGGCAAGAACCATTTGATCTTATCATATGATGTTCTCATCAATCAGGTCCAACCTTGTCAATTTATTTTTTTAATATGGTGAATATGTGATCATGTTACAAATCGGTATCATATCTCATGCGTTTGATATCATGAAGATAAAATGGACTTGCATTTTACTTCCCAAAACCTTTGTTAAAACTTCATTAAATCAATTGATATTAAAAACATCGATTGGGTTAATATTTTTAATATGGGGGAGAAAATGTGATTTAATATGGGATATTATCACAAATGGTTTCACTTAATGTGCTGGCTCATCCCGACATATGCGAAATGTTTTCGAATATCGTGGCATATGTTAAGGGGGAGCAAAATGGATTTGCATATCAAAATGGATTTTCATGGTGACATATACTTACCCAAAACCCATTTATTTCACGACGATGAAGATTGTGGTGACATAAGGATGGTAGGATAGGTTAAGTCCTATGACTCTTCCAGAACCGGAGGAATCTTCCCAAGGACATTCCATAGCTAGAAATAGTAGTCCTTAGGAAAGTTGGAGAAAAGATTGTGAACGTAGCTGAATGCCGACCAAGTACTTAAGTTAGCACTGGAACAATCACAACAAGGTGCTAGTTATGATGTATTGGTAAGCATTGAAGGGGTTGAAGAATGAAAAATAATTGTAAAGATAAAGGGTGTAAAGAAAGAAGCCCTACTTACAACTTTAGGCAGAAACCGGGTCAACACATATGCTATTGAGATCATTTTAATGATTCTCGATATTGAAGACAGACATCATGGACCCAGTGATGCAATGCATAACCCATCTCAGCTAACTCAGATATCTCTCAAAAGGTATTTGTTTTAATCACACGGAGACAACACATTATCTATTGATTTATTCACTCCGAATAAATTGGTATTGAAAAGGTGGCACTCCTCTCCAGCCTCCGATTACTAAAATCCAAAATGCACGATCGAGTCTAGAACCATTTGAGATCATCAAATATCTCATTAGGACACACTTTCATATTTCCTTGCTTCTTCACACACTGTGAAAAGTAAGAAAGATTTCAAGAGTCCTACACAAAATCTTCATGATCTTACCTGAACATCCGAGTAATACGAAAGTATTTACATTGAAGATGGAAATCCTTCTTGAGCGAATATCAAAAAGCTCATGGTAGGTGACTTGTGCGATTCTTTATGAATCAAACTTGTGATAACTGGAAAGCAACAGTGGTTTAATTCTTAACTGAACTTAAACACGTTCCAGGCCTCTATGCAATATCTTAGTGATCTTGCCAGAACACTCAGAGTGACACCTTAGTGTTCACAATGATGAGTGGAAATCCTTCTAGTGTTAACCTCAAACAGCACTTGGTAGGTAACTTGCAAGATTCTATACGAATCAAGCTCGTGACAACTGGAAAGCAACGATGGTGCGATTCTTTAATGAATCAAACTTGTTCCAGGAATCAGAATAGACGGCTTTAATCATGCAGATAATTTTATCCAAATGATTCACTCTTTACGTTCGCAATCATCTTTGGACGGTCGAGTAAAGAGAACGGGTTTACCCGCGAAATCTTGTCAAGGAGATTTTTAATTAAATCTACCTGCCACAAGTACGATATTTTATATCGTCCAACGGTCTTCACCGACCGGAGGTAAAATGCTACCGAATTAGAATGAAATTTTCAAAGCCATTTCGTTCGTGTCTACTTATGTTGCGGCATTTGAAGACGGTGGCGTTGCGGGATCCAAGAAGAAGTCGTCCCCGCATGCTTATACTTTATGCACTTAATACCTCATCAAATTCAAGAAAGCCTAAAAGTTAAGTCTTCCGCTGTATCGAACTCTGAAGCTTTCAAGAATTACGAAGGTATAAGTATGTGGGACATGGTGTCACGAAGAGGCGAAGATCACAAGTGATGGATGCACGAGATCAAGGCAAGAGATTGATGCTAAAGATTGATATCAAAGATCACATCAACATGTTCACCAGAAAAGAAAAAAGAAAAGAAAGACGAAGACTACGAGCTCAAGACAAGCATAGTATGCTAGGTTTATTTCATTATTGTAACTCGGGTAACGCCCTTGTTTGGAGTGACATTCCTTAGGAGGAGATTGTTGGAAATACGTTTTTACGTATTTAGGAAGATTCGGTCACTCTGACAATATATTAAGTAGTAGCTCGTAGTCTAGATATCTCTATTAAACAAACAAAGTCAAGCCTAGCCTACAACATGTGTAGGCCGACCCAACATTGTAAGCCCAAGCCCATCACAAGGCTTGGGTATATAAACCCTCTCCTTTGATGGAGAGGGTGTGTGTTCCTCATTTTTACACATAGTGAAAAAGTGTTTTTCTTTCACTTTCTCTCTCTAAGTGTGTGTGTTCTCACCATCTCTCTATCTCTTTCTCTCTCTAAAACATAAGCAAGATTTACATATCCTACATGAGTTATAACATGAAATCATAAGAAAAATGCTTAAGTATTAGCACCTGCTGCTGTTGGAGTCTCCAGCGTTGTTACGGTAATTATCATTACCGCCACGCCTTTCTGTAGCAGAACGGTCGTTAGTCTGACCGTTTCCCTTGGGCTGATGAGGCTGCTGCTGAGTAGCCGGCTGAGACCGGTCCCCAGTTTTCTGCCTGGAAGATACATTTTAAAGAGATGAATAATTGACATATATGGAAAGAATACGGATTGATCACCGCTTGAATACGAATGTTTACCTCTTGTCGGGTCTCTCAGCTTCCCCGAAATCATCTCTCTCCTGCAGCATCTCCAGCTTACGTGCTGCATCGGCCACTTGTGCTACCGTATCCAACGGAGCACCTCCTAAGTTGTTGGCGATCCTCGGATTAAGAGCCCAACGAAAATGTAGTGCTTGCTCCTTAGTGGTGCCCGCCGATGCTCTCAGGACACCAGCGTAACGAAGAAAGCGCTGCATGAAGTCATTGCTGTCTTTGTCAGGTCGCTGTCTAATGGTATAGTATTCCCTCATGAGCCAATTCCTTCCTTCCATGGGGAAAATGTTAGGCGGGGGAGGATAGCCGTCGTTCTGATGAAGGATGTCTTGCATTTCTGCATCAGCAACTGCAAACATCTCCCAGAGATTGTCTGTGTTTGCCATTTGACAGTATAACATAAAACGTATGATTAAACAGATTAAAACATAAAATATATATACATGAAAAAATTTATACCAAAATTTCAAGAGAAAAATTTTATGCAAGAAATTTTTTTGTGTATGAATGCATGATGCAGTTTTATGAAAACTTTTGTATGCTCGATAGTGAACGCCTATGGTCAGTTCACCCAAAATAAAAGACATGGCGAGGGGACGCCTATGGGTCGATCCCAAATTTAAAAGTTTCGATAAAACACATGCGACTAAGTAGGGCCAATCCTGTACCAACCATTACTTAGTCATAAACCTGCGACAATGACATATATATGTATGCATAAAAATGATGAATGCATGAAAACGACTGTAAATTCTAGGAAGACCATAGTGACTACCCACTAATCACAGGTCATATTTTGAGAGCCTACAGGTCGAAGCCTTGGCTCAGATACCATAATTGTAACACCCTATTTTGATAATGGAATGTCACGCGTAATTATGGCGTGTCATCAAAGCATACAAGGAAAAATGTCTAAACATTACATGACCATAAAAGGAAAATACCGGAATCAAACATCGGTAGTCCAAAAGTAAAGCTCATCACACACAAACATAAGTACTGTAAAGGAAAGGACTAAACAATGTCCAAAGCAAGAGTATCAAAGTAAGATAATGCATAAAGTAAAGAAAGGCTAGAAAGCTTCCAGTCCATATGCACGTACGCTTAAAGTCTACGAGCGTCCCTGAGTACCTGCCGTTTTGGGAACATAGAAAAGGAAAACGAGTGAGCAATACGCTCAGTGCACGGATGTACAATAAAGCATGAATAGGATAAGTATATAACATATAACAGCGGAAGAAACCAAGTCCCGAATAACCTGGTTAAGTATTGGTAAAACTGGTTTTATAGTTTGAAAAGCCTTATGTCTATCTTATAAAAACTGTTTAGCATACTCTACCATTAGCCAATATAGGTCATGAAAATCCACCGTGCATGAATACTTGGAGGGGTGATCTCATCATGCAAATTAGAGGGGCTGCCTCTAATTTAATATACTGGTTTTGGGTAGGAGGGATCAGCTCCTTGTGAAGGATGCAAGGCACACACCACATTCACACTGAGTAATCTGCTGAAAACCATGTAACTAGGATGCACCCATACACCCCACATGATAAATATAATAATATGGCCAAAAGATGAAGGGACGCCATGAGCAATCACTCCGCCATGATGAAGTCATAACATTAGTGCCTCTAATGTTATGGTTATGGTACCTCCATAACTAGGTGAAACTGGTCATGCATGTATATGGCTATAGGTATTCTAAATTAAACATAAGCAAGTCAAACATATAAACTTATACTACGGGAAAACATTTGGCTGCATACGGGGAATCCTAATAAGGAAAGAATGTCCATACTGAAAGGACGAGAATCCGTACCTTATGTCCAGTGAACGAAGAAGACGAACTGAGGAGAGTCCTACTTCGGTACCACTAATGCTACATAAATACATACGTGTATAAGTATCTGATTACTAGATATGTAACTGGTTTTATGTCATGTCTTTGCTTATTTTATATGTTTATGCCATGTTTTACGGTTTTAAGCCTTAAACTGTGTTTATCTTATATTCTATCTATTCTGATTTAGTATTACTTGTATTTCATGTATTATTATACTTACTGTGTAATAATAAGTAACTTTCTAAAAATAGCAGGTTTCCTAAAATAGAAAGTTTCCAAAAATAGAAAGTTACCAAAAATAGAAAGTTTCCACAAAAAGAAAGTTTCCAAAAATAGAAAGTTTCAAAAAATAGAAAGTTTCAAAAAATAGACTTACTGCTTAAAATAGATAAGTTTCTAAAAATAGAAAGTTTCCATAAATAGATTAGCTGCCTTAATAAAATAAGTTTCTAAAAATTGAAAGTTTCCATAAATAGATTAGCTGCCTGAATTAATATGTTTCTAAAAATAGAAAGTTTCCATAATTAGATATAAGCTGGTTAAATAAGCGAAGTATATAAGCTTAAGTGTTTTCTGATTATTATTCTAAGTCATAATAATATAATGTATAGTTTATTAATTATTACATGTAATTTAAATAAACTATAGGTTAAAAGTATTTAATTAAATATATCATGTTTTTAATTAAATAAAGTTAAATACTTAGGTTATAACATGTATTATTAGTTATTAATAATATAACCTAAGTCATGTTAATTAATTAATTATAACCATGGTTTTTAATAATTAATTAATTATAAGTCTAGAAAAATATAAATACTTAGGTTAATAATTCCATGATCTAATAATTAAATTATAACCTAAGTCATGTTTTATTAAATTAATCATGTCATATAATTATTAATTTAATTTTTAACATATGATCATTAAAATTTTTCTTAACATAAACCATGAACCGGATCGTGACTAGAAACCATGAACCGGACCTGAAATCGACACCATACCCCGAACCACTTCGGGGTTCCCTTTTGTTTGCTGCTGCCGTGGGATCCACACCACCAAACCAGGACCATATGGTCTCGGTGGTGGTCTATAAGCCAAACCGAGACCGCCTTGGGGTTCGGTTTAGGCGTCGGCCAAACAAACACCCCTAAAAACATCCGTTTTGATTTACCCAATAACCAATTACATGTTTGATTTATGTTTTTAATTAGGTTTTTAAAAACATCATGTTCTTATTTAATTTAATAAATCAAAACAAAAGAAAAAGGATTTAGAAAGGTATACCGAATGCGTGGATCTAACGAGGATGAACACACACGAACACACGTACAAAACCAAGATCAAAGATCAAATAAACACCCCCCCTTTGGTGTGATATGTGCGGCGGCCACAAGAGAGGAAGAAGGAGAAGGAGAAAAATCTTTTAGGTTTTTTTTTTAAGTTTACTGTAATGTGAAAATGACTAGCAAAATTTACCATAACCCGTTCTTAGTAAAATTTGATGGGCTTGGCCCATCTTCCTTGGTGTAGCCGCGGGTAGGGGGCCCCACATGGGGTACCCATACCGTTTTCCGTGTCTCGTTATTTAAGTGTTCGTTCGTATTTATTTGTGTTCGTGTTTTATGTGTTCTCGTTAAATATTAACCGTGACCTAATATATTTATTCGTGCTCGTAATAAATATATATACGTAATAAATATTAGTTCGTGATTTAATTACGTTCATGATTTCATGATCGCATGCTCGTGATTTTAACACCCCCAAATTTACACGCAGCGGAATACATCTTTGGGTGCTAAACAATGATACAACAACACATAATTTATAAAGAACGACTCGAAAAGAGACGTTTTAGATTTATCGTTCCTAAAACATTTGTCAGAGTAGCGTAGTCCCAAGTAATCGTTACCAAAAGATAAGTTAAAACAACATATTGGTTTGTTTTAAAAATGGAACGATAAATAAATCAAAGAGTTTGAACAACAAAAGCAGTGCACAACTTCATTCCCCGTGACCTCCAAGCTTCCACTTCTTGATTACCTGAAATACATGTGAGTAAAACAATCAGCAAAAATGCCGAGTGAATCTATAGGTTTATGTAATCAATTTGAACACAAGCAAAGATTATAAGTTTGTGGCATGCTTATAAGCATCAAATAATAATTTGCATCAACAATGATAATTGTATATAGCATAAATTGCAATAAGCTCATGGAACCGAGCCCTTAGACACTCCCATATCAGTCTAATAAGACGAGAGATTTATTAATTGTCGGTTACCTCCAGATTATTGGTACATTGCCGTGTACCTGACTTCTCAATACAGTATGCTCAAACAGTGTGGAGGTCGGGCCTAAGCTTCTATGACAAGTCCACAAAAACTGAACCGGGGCGGCTTCCCCCATAGATCTATTAATTGTACTAACGGTTAACCCATCATAGGTTAATTAACGGTCCATAATTGAGGTTTTAACAAAGGCAATCACTTAATGCAATTTAAAGGCAACCATGGGTCCATTCATAGAGGGACAAAGCATACCATAGAAATCTTGTGTTCTAAGTTTATAAAACATGTATTCCCCCTCGCGGGTTTAAAATCATTTAATAACTAGTATAAAGCGAGGCTATAGACTCACGTTGATAATGAAAGGCGGATTATCGGCTACGGGCGTGCTTCGATCACGGAAACCTATATAAATAATAATCGGTCTTAGACTCTTGTCTAATGACTTTTATCAAAATAACAATATACATATGATGATTTTGTACATATGATGATGATCAAGTGGGTTTATATATCCTTGTTTACTCATTTTAGTGTTTACGTTTTGGTAACTTTTTACTAGTTTACTAGTTTTACCTACTTACCTATTTTAAGTCCAATAAGCTTAGTATAAGTTCTTTAACTTATTTTAATCCATTTTATACCTATATTATCAGTATCTATACTTTCCATGTTGGGCCCAAATGGGTTAAGCCCAATAAGTTCTTTTTATAAGTGTTTAACTTATTTAGTCCAATTATTAGTCCAATATGCTTAGTTAGCTCGTTAATGTCCGTATGTCCTATAGTTCGGGTTTTATCGGTATTTACTTGTATTAGTTACTTATATATCAGTATATGACTTTTAAAAACTTTACATTAGACGGGTTTGATCGTCTAAGTTTTAATTGGCGAAAAACGTTAATTTTACGGTAATAGCCGAAAAAGTCGTAAAAATCAAGTTTATAGTTTTTATTACTTATAAGTATTATTCCACTACCATTTATATAATTTATCCATTTATTTAACCTTTTACATATTTATATAAATAAGTTTCATAAGTTAGTGGGTTTTTATTTTACATTTTATACAATAAAATTTTGAGTGCTTATATAATAATAATAAACATTAATTCTCAAAATCTGATTTTTATCTTCATGTTCACCATTTTTATCATATCTATAGTTCTATAATGAATTAGAAGCTCATTTTTGGGTGACATGTTCTTCATATTATGTGCTACATTTAACTTAGTTATAGATACTGCTCATTTTAAGTTTATTTTTCCTTAACAGTCCCTACAAAACAGCTTATTCAGATTAGAACACCCAACTTGTTTTGATCATATCTCACTCATTATATTGATTCCATTGCATGGCCAACTCTCACATGTGTATAACATCTTGTACTTACTGTAAATGGATTATACCAAGAAAGTTTATCAGTTCAAGTTTTAGTTACATACTGTTTTTATACAGCCAACTAAATAAGCATGATTTTAGCCTTATTTCTCATGGTTATTAACATTTTTAAGCATATTTATCAACACTTGATCCCCCCACAACATTTTTATCATCATATATACATCATATACATATACAAAATAAAGAAAATACATTTTTTCTTTACAAAAATAACAAGAGAAAATGGAGAGGATGATCTTCTTTACCAACCAAGTGTATTTCTTGTTTTTGGAAGACAAGAACTTGATGAACACCACAAGTAACTCCAAGATCATCAAACACCAAGAACAATAGTTGAGAAATCAGCCATAGGACACAAGCAATCACCTCCAATGTTGTTAATATGGCCACCAAATGATCAAGGCTTCAAGATAACTCCATGATAGAGCTAGATAACATGTATTTCATGGCTAGAAAAGATCAAAAGGGGTGTTTGTAGCTTAAAAGTAGATGGCAAGGGGTGGTGTGGTTGAGAGGATTTGAAGTTGTTTTGCATGTATGGAAAGATGGAAATGAGAAATGGTTGAATGGTTTGATGGTTTTAGCAAGTTGTAGCTTAAGGTGTAAGCTTAGTCTTACACTTGTAAGTACTTAGCTAACATGATGCCACATCCTTAGATGTGGTGTCATGTGCCATCCCATTTAAGCTAGTGGGGTGGGATAATGTATTTTGTCCCACCTCACTAATTTACGGGTATTCCTCGATTCTAGTTTTCTCGATTTGCGTGCCCTCGGGTCGTTTTACGAAAAACGTTTTTATAAATTATGAATCAACGACACAAAACGAATCCAATAAAAATTGTCTCATCAAAAACGGAGTTCAAAAACGTAAATACGTAATCCTAAGGTTTCCGGTTTAGTCGTAAAGGACGCTAAATTATGCACGTAAGCCCAAATTTAAATCCGTAAATTGTGAGTTCGTCAACCAACACAAAAATAAGTTTCAAAATATTATACGAGAAAATATTTCACTACCTGAAAATGTTAGATTGTACTTTTTAAAAGTTTAATCGCACACAAAAAATAATAATATAACGACTCGATACGTAATTGAAACGATATCGTCGAAAGTATTAAATATCGAAACTATCGATAATAAATTATAAAATTTTTGGCATCCGTCGGTATCGCGATCATTAGTAGTCCTCGTTGCTCGTCAAAATATTAAAATATAATATTTAATATCGGTTTCAACTTAAACCGTTAAACATAATAATATTTAACGTTATAAAATACATCAAAATAATTGAAAATAGAATTAAATTATGACCTTATTTTTACGGGTTTTACAGTGATTAATTATTGTTAAATAATTATTGTGTGTTCGTACGTAATAAATACTTATCGTGTTCTAACACGTACGTAATACGTAAAATTCTAACACGTGAACGTAATCATACTATAAAAGGAAAGTTTTAATCTAGTACGTACGATCTTAAGGGTACTATTCATGGTAAAAGCATGCAGGTTTTACAAGTCGCGGAGCTAGCTAGGACCACGGCGTTTTATTATCACAGTTACGTTTTCTGACAATGATTAAACCCTAAGACAAACAAGACTTAGAAAAAACATAAAAGACAAAAAATACATGGATCTTTATTGGAGCTGACTATAGCTAGATGTTCATGCAGAGGCCGTAGCCTTTTTTAGAGATAGCATTTTTTGAGATTAGAGATATTCCAGGTACGGTCCAAATCATGACCCTCCGTGTCATGTAATTTGTACGCACCTAGCCCCAAAGCTTTCGTGACCTCATACGGGCCTTCCCAATTTGGGCCTAATTTCCTAGTGTTCTCCGCGCGGCCAGCCTCATTTACACGATAGACAAAATCCCTCGGTCGGAAAGAAACATCCTTAACTTTGGAGTCATAATATGATTTCATCCGCACCTTAGCCCTAGCTTCATTGATGGCTGCTATCTCCCTCTTTTCTTCTAACAAGTCTAGATTGACCCTGAGCTCCTCATCGTTCGTGATGACATTAACCTCCGCTGTACGGATTGTTGGCATTCCAATATCGGTTGGTATGACGGCCTCCGTACCATACGCTAATGCGAACGGAGTATCTTCGTTAGCAGTCTTTATCGTCGTCCTATACGGCAACAAAACATGTGGTAACTCATCTACCCACTTGGCGCTGCTGTCATCCAAGCGTGCTATGATTCCTTCGCCTAAGCTCCTATTGGCTCGTTCCACCAGACCATTGGTTTGCGGATGCTTGACGGATGCGAAGCACTGTTTGATATTCAGCGCCGCACACCAATCCTTGAACGGATTGTCCGCAAACTTCTTCCCATTATCGGATATAATCTCACCTGGTAAGCCAAAACGACATACATGTTTTCTCAAACAAACTTTTTTACCTGTTTGCCCGTGATTGTCGCGACTGCCTTAGCCTCAATCCATCGAGTGAAGTAGTCCATGGCTACGATTAAGAACTTTAGCGCCTCCAAAAGCAACAGGGAAAGGGCCTGCTATGTCAATCCCCCATTTATAGAATGACCACGGGCCCGTAATAGGCGTTAACTCCTACTGTGGGTGAGGCGGGACTGGCCTGTGTACTTGACAATTGCTGCACTTGAGGGTCAAGTTGCGTGCGTCTTGATGCATAGTTGGCCAATAATATCCTGTACGTAAAGCTCTTGCCACCACTGACCTAGGACCGACGTGCATGCCACACGACCCCTCGTGGATCTCACTGATGACATAGCTAGCTTCTCTTGATCCGACGTATCGTAACCAAGGCTGTAAGAATGAGAGCTTATATAGGATGCCATCGCGTAATTCAAACTAGTGCGATTTCATACGGATGCGGCGCGCTTCCATCTCATCATCAAGAAGAGTTTCGTTCGTTAAGTAGTCAATGATTGGGGTCATCCACGTAGGTCCCTCCTCGCTGACTATTGCTGCGACCTCGTCCCTGACAATGGATTTATGCTTGAGTAACTCCACCAACACCTGCTTGGACAAATGGGCGAAGCTTGTAGACGCGATTTTGCTAAGGGCGTCTGCCTTTTTATTCTCGCCCCTTGGTACTTGCTTTATGGAGAACTTCCCAAAGCCAGCGATGAGTGACTTGACCTTTTCCAAATACTGGACCACGTTATCTTCCTTGGCTACATATTCTCCAAGGATATGATTCGCGACAAGCCGCGAGTCCACGTAGGCCTCAAGGTTGCGCACTCCCATTCTGGCCGCAATTTTCAAACCTGCTATCAATGCTTCATACTCCGCCTCATTATTTGTGGCCGTGAATTTAAAACGCAAGGCGTAAGTAAATTCCATGCCCTCCGGATTTGTGAGTATGAGGCCTGCTCCCAACCCAACCGTGCAGTTAGATTCATCGGTTAACAGGACCCATGGTTCTTCGGGAATTTCCTCTTTTTGGGCCATTGGCTCGTCCTCATCAGGTTTTTTAACAATGAAATCTGACAAGATTTGACCTTTGACGGCTGTTCTTGGTCTATAAGAGATGTTATATTCCCCAAGAAGGACGCTCCACTTCTTTAGTCTTCCTGCCACATCCGGTCTAGAGATGATCTGTTTTATTGGTTGGTCTGTGATGATCACAATTGGGTGCGCCTGAAAGTATCGGCGTAATCTTTTTGCGGCGAAGACCAGTGATAGGACCAGCTTCTCCATCGGAGAATAATTCAATTTCGGTCCATGTAATGTTCTACTTATAAAGTAGACAGGCATCTGAACTGCGTCCTTGTCAGTCATAAGGACGACGCTTATTGCTCCGTGCGTAGCGGATAGGTACATGATTAGCTCCTCCTTAGGTCTTGGGACAACAAGCGTTGGGAGGGCCGCCAGGCGCTGCTTAAGCTGTCCAAATGCCTCCTCCGCCTCTCTTGTCCAGCGAAAATCCCCTTTCTTAAACAATTCTTGAGTGTTTTGAATAGAGGAAGTGACTTCTCTACGAACTTTGAGAGGAACCTGTTAAGCCCAGCCAACTTCCCATTAAGTGATTGTACCTCTTTTAGTGTTAGTGGAGATGGTAACTGTATCACGGCCTCAGTTTTCTCAGGACACGGCTTAATGCCGTTTGGGTCTATCATGTACCCTAAAAACATTCCTTCGGTGGTCCCAAATGTGCATTTTTTGGGATTCAACTTCATGTTGATCTTTCTCAAGGTGTCGAACGTCTCCTGGACATCACGTAAGAGCTCGTCCTCCGTGTGGCTCTTTATAACTAAGTCATCAACATAGAATTCAAGATTACGACCAATCTGTGAGTCGAATTCCTTGTCCACAAGCCGCTGATATGTCGCCCCTGCATTCTTCAGTCCGAATGACATTTTTGTATAACAATACACACCCTGACTGGTATGGAATGCCGTCTTTTCCTCGTCCTCTTCCGACATCTGGATCTGGTGATACCCTTTATATGCATCCAAGAAGCATTAAATGGGTACCCGCATAGGGATTCAACCTTCCAGTCGATTTCCAGCAATGGGTAACAGTCTTGCGGACAAGCTTTGTTCAAGTCAGTGAAGTCTACACACATGCGCCAGCTGCCGTCATGTTTCTTGACCATGACCGGATTGGAAAGCCACTCGTGGGAATAAACCTCCGCATGATTCCTGCCTCAACCAGCTTTTTTACTTCATCTAGTATAACCTGGCTGCGCTCTGGAGCTTGGCCGCGCTTCTTTTGTCTCACCGGAGGATACCCCGGGCGGATTTAAAGCTTATGTTCTACGACCGAGTGTGGTACGTCTGTCATGTGCTTTGGTTCCCATGTAAACGCATCAAGGTTTGACTTAAGGAGGGAGCACATAGCGTTCCTTCCCTTATTGGAGAGAGCTCCTCCGATAGCCACTTCCTGTTCTGGATAATCAGGGTGGATAGCCACCTTCCAATTCGCTGGGGGTGACCCCTCCTTTTTTGGGGTTTGTTGTATTGGTGTTGTGACGGCATTACATTCCGATAGTGGTACTATCGAATTAAAGATAGTAACATTTCCACCCTCAATTGGGAATTTCAGCATGCCGTGTTCCGTAGACGGGACTGACCGTATGACGAGTATTCCTGGCCTTCTGATGATACCTTTGTACGGGGAATGAGAGCGTATAATCATAAAGTTCATCCATGCTGTAGTTGAATGTTCCTTATCCCCGATAGTTACTAACAACCGTAACTGCCCTATTGGCCAAATAGTATCTCTGCTAAAACCAATAAGCGGCGACGTGGCCGACATTGGTTGGCTTTTGATTTCTAGTTTTAACTGTATGAAACAATGTTCGTAGAGTATCTCCGCGGATGATCCTCCATCAAGATACATGCGACGAACGCTGTGGCTTCTAATGTTCACCTCAATCATGAGAGGCGCGTCCGCCACGTTGGTCGCCGTGATAGGAGGGAATGAGATTTCCTTGGTGCGAGAAATTTTTTGACTAATTTTCTGTTTCGTCATGCGCTTCCATGAATGAACCATGAATATGGTTGTAGGCTTGTCTTTCTGTAAATCGTTTTTGTCGTTCTTTTTGTAATCCTTCCCATCCTTCCAGTCCTTGACCAGAGGCTTGAGTTTTCCTGAGTTAATCAGCGACTCAACGTGCTTCTTGAGCTGAATGCACTCATCCGTGTCGTGACCCTTGTCATTGTGAAATTCGCAAAAGCGATTTCCCTGACGACGGTCAACCAGAGTTTTCATTGGGGGTGGCCTTGAAAAGTTTTCCCCTTCCGTCAGTAGGATGTCTCGGTACGCCATTTTTAGAGGCGTGAACTTGTCGTTCGACCGTCCTTCTTTTGCTTGATTTTTATAATCCAAGCTCCTGTTATTGCCTTGATTGTTGAACTGCCTCTTTGACTGGTCATTCGACCTATAGCTTTGGTTTCCCCTTGAGGGGTAAGCCGCAGATACAACGGTCTCCCCTTCCAAAAAATTTCTAACCCTTTTCATGAGGTTGTCAAACTTTTCGGGCCGTCTATCGGTGAGGCATCGGATTAGTTCCTTGTCTGTTATGCCATGCATATAGTTAGAGATCTTGAGGACTTCTGGGCACGCCCTTATCCGTGTACATTCATCTTTGAAGCGTTCTGTGAAGTCCTCCGTGGACTCCACAGGCATTTGTTTGGCCGTTGCCAATGAGACCGGGTCTCTATTATACTTTTTTTGCTGAGTATAATTTCTTCTAAACGCTGAGAGTAGCTCATCGAAGCTGTTAATGCTCCGGTAGGGAAGTTTTTCAAACCAGTCGCGGGCATTGCCGATCAAGGTTGAATTGAACATTGGACACCATATAGGCATCGGTCATCGCTCAATTTTTGCTTGTACGGTGAAAAATTTGAGATGATCATCTGGATCACCAGATCCATCGTAGGTATTGACACACGCCACCATGCGACGCTTTTTATCCTTGGAGTAGTTCCGTATACGAGTTGTAAAGGCATCTTCTCTTTCACTACACCATGGTAGGGAGAGATCCTCGTCATCGTCCGTATGATAACGGGAGCGTCCGTAGCATCCTCCTTCGCGTCTGATGGTTCAGAGGAGGAATGCCGTGTGCGGCGGCGTATTGGGTAATGGTCATCCGAGTCAGACCCCGAGGGATCAATGTAGGGCGGTCCACCTTCCCCCCTCGATTGGCTATAGTAGCCACTCTTATGCGAAGAGGAGGTGGCTTTCTTTGCTCCCGAATCTATTCTCCTCCACACGCTAGTGCGAGATTATCCTTTTGAGGAGTCTCCAAGGTCGTGCGCCCCATAGATCCATCAGAATGATCTGATTCCCCATGCGTCCCTTGCAATTCCTGCATGATCCGATCCCCTATGCGTTCGAAGACATTCCATGGTTGTGGTTGTTCCTCGAGTGAGGTTGTTCCTCGTCCCGATGCCTTCTTCGTCTTTTTCGGGTTTTCAGAGGGGTATCCCGTGCCGCACTCCCAAAATTGAGTCTGGATTGGAGGTTCCTCCTTAAATTAAATCTTGCCGTGATGGCAGGGATGATTCTGTCGAGGTTTTGTGTGATTACTCCCTCAATATATTCATCATCAAGAGAAGCGAGCTCGTGGTCTACCTCTCAGGCCGGTGGCCTTTGTTTCTCTTTATTAGGGGCAGGATACGCTGACCATGTCTTAGGAGTGTTCATATTGAGGGTAGGTGGTGGGGTGTGTAGGGACGTGCCCGTACCTCAAGGGGAGTGTAGCCCCGTTTTTCGGAGGTTAAGCCCTCCTGCCTGCCCCGTGAGAGGTGGTGTAGGGGTGACGGGAATGTCTCCCCCTGACTTCCGGTTCCCCGGATGGGCGTTCTTTGAGATTCCCTGATAGGGGTTTCCCTTCGTCATCAGTAGAGTTCGAGTTTAGTGTAGGGTCCCACGGATGGCGCCAACTTGTTGATACAAAAGTTGGATGATCCTACTTGACCCGAATTAGGCTTAATTCGGGTGCTTGGGTTCCAGCTCTGCACCAAGTGAACTTCGGTTTGGGATCCTGCATACTAAAAGTAGCACGCTGTTAGGCTTACCGTGGGAATGTATCCCATGATTAGACTCCGGCGTGAGAGTAAGTAATCGGTTTAGGGTTAGTAATCGGATGAGATGTGAGAGTGAAGAATATGATACCTTTGTGCAACCCTTGGGGGTTCCTTATATAGGCGGTAAAACCCTAGTGGGCTCTTACCAAAGCTTCGGCCCCAAGTAAAGGATAAGTACCCTAATTAGCTTGATTGTTATCTTCTAATTATAGCTAGTGTATATCCTTTAATTTAGGGTAAATCATAGTCTTAATCAAGTTGTGATACTGTCTAACCCTATACCGGCTGTGCCGGGCCGTGGGTCGTACATATCCTGTGCGGCCACTGTTCATTCAAAGCCCGTAAGCTCAGATGACATTAATCCAACCCATTCGTAATGGGCCGGATGCGGGTAGTACCCGTGGGCCGGGTTCATGACCCGGTTGGGGACTATACGTCATCAATTATTGTTCGTAAAAAAACAATTTTCTATATTTTGTTTTCAAGTAAATGAAAAAGAAAAAATAAAAGAAAATTAGGTATATGTGGTCAATGTTCGAGTTTTGAGTTATGTGTCAGGGAATCACAGCTACACAACAATGGTTGATTTTCAGGCCTTCTCGTTTCTTTTTTTTCATATGCATCATCTCCACCATCTTAATCTGGGCAAGGTTTTTCAAATCTAGTGGTGCTAAATGTCGACATCTGCCAACCACATTTGGCCTTCCGATCATTGAACATCTTCATCTCCTTTATCCAATCCCTCACCAAGCTTTTCACAAGCTTTCTCTTTGACACGGTCCTATTTTTCGTTTCTTTATGGGCTCTGTACCTTGTGTTGCTGCTTGTTCACCAGAAATAGCAAAATAATTCCTTTATAATAATGAAGAAGCCTTCTCAGATCGACCTCTAAGTTCGACTCAACATTACATAACTTATGGATCAAAAGACTTTGCATTTTCTCCTTATGGACCCTACTGGAAATTCATCAAGAAGATAGTTATGTCACAGCTCCTAAATGGAAAAACACTTGACTTGATCAGTTCAGTTTGGCATGATGAGATTAAATGTTTTATTAATGCATTATCTGAGAAGGTGAAAGTTGGCAAGTCGGTGAATCTAAGTGAGGAATTGGTGAAGCTGACAAACAATGTAATATCAAGAATGCTAATGAGTAAGAGATGTACTGACGAGGATGGTGAAGTGGGCCAAATGATATCCGATATAACTAAGACAATAGGCAACATTAACATTTCAGACTATGTATGGCTGCTTAAGACTCTAGATGTGCAGGGATTGGGCAGAAAGGTTAAGGATACTCGATTAAGATATGATCTACTTATAGATAGGATCTTGGAAAAGCATTATGAGGCAAGAAAGGATAAGAAGACCGGACACGTAGGGAAGGATTTGCTCGACATTTTACTTGATATCGAAAAAGATGAAAGCTCGGAGATAAAGTTGACCAGAAAGAACATCAAAGCCTTCATCTTGGTAACATTCTTTTTAATTTGACGTGAAAACTTTACTTTAGAGAATTTTGTGAGGGGATAAGATTAGAATTGAAAATTTCTAGTTTAGTCTCTTTCTTGAGTTTTAAGGAAAACTTCCATTGTAAAAAAGGATAATTTGTGAGGGCTTTTTAAACGATTAGTCACAACTTCTAGCGGTTTACAACGTTGGCTTACATTAAAAAACAAAATCCTGCAATGTAGCAATAAGCTAAGGTTGAGCATCGGTCCAGCTTCGGACCAGACCGGCTAAGACCGGATCAGACCGAGGACCGAAATGGTCCGAAACCCCGGACCGAGACCGGACCGAAGTTTTCTAGTCCGGTTCGGGTCGTTCCGGTCCGGTCCGGTTCGATCCGTTCCGGTCCTATTAGGCAAAATTGATAAGATTTTTTGTAAGACCGAACCGGACCGACCGGACCGAGGACCAAATTTGTCCAAAACCCCGGACCGAGGACCGGACCGATATTATACGGTTCGGTCCAGTCGGTCTAGTCCGGTCCGGTTTTCCGGTCCGAGTCGGTTTTGGGTCTGCCATGCTCTGCCCTACAATATGCTAGAAGCAGAGAGAAACAGTGCACAAAATCAACTTGAAGTTACAAACAAGGGTAGCCACATTTTTCAATCAAAGATCAACTTACCAGCAAAAAGTAAATTGCTGAATCTTCAGAAAAATCTAATTTACAGACAACTTTTTGTTTCATTTCAGAATTTAGATGTTGCAGGAACAAACTCTACCGCAACTACCATGGAATGGGCAATGGCGGAACTTATCAATCATCCAAATATCATGAAAAAAGTATCACAACAAATCCATCAAGTTGTTGGCGAAAATAGACTTATACAAGAATCAGACATACCAAACCTTTTGTACCTCCAAGCAATTGTGAAGGAAACGTTTCGTCTCCACCCATCTTTCCCAGTAATTCCAAGAGAATCACCACAAGATTGCATAGTGGCTGGTTACCATATTCCAGCAAAAACTAATATCTTTTTCAATGTATGGGCCATCAACATTAACCCAAAGCATTGGGAAACAAGCGCGAATTCAGACCTGACAGATTCGAAGAGAATATGTTGGATGCTAGAGGACAACATTTTCACCTCTTAACATTTGGTAGTGGTAGAAGGATGTGTCCTGGTAATATCACTGGCACAACATATTGTACACATAACTCTTGGTACTATGATTCAGTGGAAGACAGGGATAGATGGAAATTTATCAAGTGTTGACATGGAAGAGAGAAGTGGACTCTCGCTTCCTAGAGCAAACCCCTTGGTTTGTGTTCTTGGGGCTCGACTTGATCCAATCCCGTTGTCAACGTAACATCTTATATATCATGTTCTATTCATATAATGATGTTTGATCTCTTTTCGTATGCTATATTGAAACTTGGTCGGAATTTGCTCTGCATATGTGCATTAGCTTCACTTTGATTTGGAAGTGTTGTGTGTTAGCCCGTATAATTGTTAGATGGATAAACAGGCCCACTGGTTGTGGGTTTAGGTCTCTAAGGTTTCCATATACTTATCAATGAGAATGCAATACCTACGGGTTCAATGTAGTGTTTCATGGTGTCAGAGCTTTAGGTACAACCCATCACAAGAAAGTTATCCTCCAATCATCGGTGACGATGATTTTGAGGGATCCCGCTTAATTCCTTTTTCGCTTCACTTCTTCATAATTGGTTTCTTTTTTATCGAATAAATCATAGCTTACAAAACCCTAGCCGTCATAACACATCTCCAATACAATCAACAAATATATATTTCCTCAATCACCATTATTTTTTTGTTTTCCATCGGAGATCATTGCCAATTTACAAAATAGTTGGTAAAAAAATGCCGCTCCTACCTAAAGGCAAAGCAAGCCACGCAAAGGAAGAAGCTGCAAGCAGCAACCAACTATGCCGTCAAATACAATTATTCTTCCGTCTCAACAAAGACAAAGAAGATGAAGGAAGAAAGAGCTTTCATCATGTGTTCCAGTTTGTCCGTCGAGAAGCCTCCCTTTCTTTATAAATACTTATCATAGTATTGTAATCTCTCTATATTGGGATGGATAATACATAATATTCATGGGGTTTAATGTAGTCTATCATGAGCATGTATGATCTTGAGACCAAATCAGTTATCAAGTCATCTATTCTGCTGCCCTGTCAAATCTCCATATCTTCTGTCTCAAAACCCTAGCCCCACCAAAAGAAAAAAAAATATATGTTTGTCGTTTGATGTTTTTTTCCTTTTGTTGTTGAATCTGGTTGTAGTTTTGCTATCATGCAAACTCTTGTAGTATGTTAAATGGAATAGGCCAACTGCCATTCAAGACGTCAAAACTAAAGGAGGAATGGTTACACTTTGTTACTTGTTTCTTTTTATTATTCTTTGTTTTTGTTTTTATTTATAAAAAAGGGATACTTTGGTTTATCCCGCTTAATTTGTGTTGGTGATTTGTGCTAGGTCACAAATCCACACGATTGTTAGGATACTTAGGGTTATCCTTTATATTTCAGGATACTTTGGGTTATCCAGTATAAAAAATTGGATTTTATCCAGGTTTATTAGTTCGTTTGAAGATTTGTATCCGCAAGTTGGTGGATTTCTTTAACAACTAATTATGTTCGTGTGTGTGACGCTTCGTCTGCTGCATTTTACGGTTTAAAGACTTCAAAGGCTCTCTCCATTTTTCTATCCACTGCTATATCTTCCTCAATAAAGTTATAAAGTTATGATGTTATTCCCTTAATGTTTAGTTTTTTCTTTCTTTTTTAGTTTACTCCAGATCGAGCTTTCGAGATTTTGCCACTCGAACTGCGGGGGAGTTGTAAAACCCGCTTTAAAATTCATGAACATTAATTACACACAGGCACAATTTAATTAAAATGTTACGTAATTATTTATTCAGAATAATAAATAATATTATATATCCAAGTATTTAGTATGTATTATTTATTCAGTAAAATAAATAAAATATGTAGGACTAATTACAGCAGTTAAATCACGAAATCACGAGACAACAATAACACACGAGTGTGTTTGGGCCGCGACATCAAAAAGAAAAGAAAAAAAAAAGAAAACTGGGCCTTGAGCCCAGCCCATTTTAGAAACTAAACAAACAGAAAGTTTCATTCATCTCATTTCTAGAAAACAAAAGGGCCAAGGCCCGACCCAATTAACAAATTAACAAAGCAGGGAACCATTTTTCCTTTTCATTTCACAAGACTAAAGAAAAACTAGAGAAGCCCTAGCACCATTGTATTCAGCCACCGACTTTAGTAAGGTATCTTTTGAACCATAGTATATTAGTATGATACCTCTAACTTCATGACATTCAAATGACTTGTTAAACTTTGTTAGATGGTAATGATGGTACATGATCTGCAAATGGATATGAGTATATATACATGTACTGGTGTCGAAAGAAAAAAAGGTTCCAAGGTGTGGTAGTGACTAATTAAATATTCCATGCTCATGGCTACTTAAGTTACCAGATAGGTTTATAAAAAATATAGTAACTTAAGTGAATTCTAATGATATATTTATAATAATAGAATCATAATTGGTTGGACATGTTTACATAAGAATACTACTAATATATATTAGTAGTGAAGATGATAGTATTTAAACTATTAAATAAGATGATTCTTCAACGTTAGCATGTAAGTATGTTAAACATGGATGAAACGTATGTTAATTTTTTATGTATGGAATGATCGAGTAACAAGACTAAATAATATAAGTTGTTCAAGTGTGTGGATTTGCTATATATGATCCGGTGGTCTAACATGGTGGTAAATGGTGGTGGTAGCCATTGTTGAGAGAGAGAGAGAGAAGGGAGGTTGTGTGTGGAAAAGAAAGAAAATGAATTAAAAGTGAAAATGAACACAAGCAACACCCCTCCTTGGAAGCTAAGGAGGGCTATATATAGTCACACACGATACACTTAACTATACATGAACCTAGTCTAGTCTAAGCGTGCGTGACAATGATAACTAATGGGAATTCTTAAATGTCGTCACATAAAGTGAGTTTCCAACAATCTTCCCCCATGGGACGACGTGTAGAATTCCTTACAATATTTTTTCCTAACAAGTACATAATGATTAAGAACAAGAGCTTTCATGAAGCGTCCAATGCTGATGATGTCTCTTGAGGCCTTTGACTTCAAAACGACTCATCTTTAAAGTAACTTGTAGAAGAAATACTGTAACGGCACGAGCTAAGTAACCCATACACTTCTGGTTAAGGAGAAGCTTCTGAATTAGCTTCCCCCTAATTCATGCCACATAAACTTGATGTAGAAGCTTTTAAATAGCTTCCCCCTAAATCGACAATCCTCGTAAGCAACTTCAAAGCTTTCAATAAAGCTTAGAATGATTAAGCGCACACCGGAATCTAACAAGCAAATCCCATCATATAACATGATAACGTTGCTAAGAGGGATTGAAAGTAAGGGGTACACCAAGTAGATCAACAACTTCTCTTCTCACGCTTGAAATAATTCTTCTGAATTTTTCTTCCCCCTGAGAGTTCAAGTTATGCATACCAGAAAGAATCAAGACATTTCTTCCCCCACATAGTTGAAGAAAGTAAATCAATCCCAATTATGAAGCTCAAATACTGAAGTGGACACTTTATCCCATTCATGAAGTTGACATCGTAACACCAGAGTCAATTAAGTCCCGGAAATGCACATATCTTCTTCCGGAGATGCACCAGAGTCAATTAAGTCCCGGGAATGCATATAGGATAATGATGATGTTTAATTGAAACAATCAAACAATTAAACCTCGAATCAGTAGTGTACCGTTTAGAGATTGATAACGCCACAAGTTAAAACACTGATTTTCTCTACGGCTATGACAAATGTCATCCCAGAATGTCTTCAAATCAAAAGAAGGTATGAAGTTCATCACGTGTACTCGTTGTGCGTTCAATGTGTCTTCTTCTTCCCCCTTGATGGTTTTGAAACTCGGAACCATCAATAAATTGTACGCACATGTACCTGAAATTTCGTGAGAATAATAAATAAGCTGAATTATATAGTTTGTGAGAATCAGCTGTTGATCGATAATCTCTACTCATAAACTCTCCATGTCCCCCTTTACCAACCCACGTGAAAGAAATTTGAAGTGACCACTGATAGAATGAACCAGATACATCAAACGTGAAACTGAATAAGAATCTCTCGATCTTGTGACTTAAGCTTGCACTATTGTTGAATGAAGAACGGTGGAGAAATCTCTAAGTACTCAATGCATCACTGAAGAAGTCTATAAGCACAACACCTCTTGAAATTATCCACTTCGACTAAGCGCGTGACACTGAGTACAACAATGTAACCCCTTTAAGTGATAGTTATCCGAGTCATCAACCAACCACCCCGAACCCGGAAACTAGATAACCAAGTCGTCATTCTAAGATTAAGCACGAGCAAGTTATCTTTGAAGATAAAATAAATACACGCCTTCGAAAAATCCATCTTCAACGTCACGTAATTAATACCCGATCAAACAAAATCTGTAGTCACTAAAAAATCGCCCATTTTTTCTTGGTCTCGTCTCAAATAAATTCTCGTCACATTTTATCTCGTCTTTTAGTCACTTTCAATACCGTTAATCAAAATATTTTCAAAGAAAATAAAAGGATAAAACAAGAATTTGATGTAACAAATTTTTAGCCAAAAATTATATGTCTCGGCCCAATATAGATCACCAAAAGAATGTGGCTCAAAAAAATTTCGTGCCCAACATTACTTGGGAATACCCGGTCCAAGTAAGATTAGGGGTAATAAATAGTCACCCAACCCTAAACAAACGCAAGTATAACCCAAATCAGTCACATAGATACATCCGCCCCCAAACCAAACTCCTCTCTCATCCCCAACCTCGTGAAATCCGTCCCCCATCATTTCACTTCATCTCCTTACCCACCATCGTAAAATCCGCCCTTTTCTCTCCACCCATATCTCATCTCAAACAACGAATCCCAATCCCAATCTGCCCTCATCTCGTTCAACAAAAATCTTGTTCAACAAAAGAATATCATCAATCTCAGCACATAGACGATATCTAATATCATTGCCAACATAACACGAATCAAAACCATGTTCAACCTTTCATACGAGCCATACCATGACGAAAATTTCATCAAGATCATATACAGGGTCTCGGGTAAGTTTGATTGCATGTCGTTTTTGTTAACAAATTGAAACAAAGATTGGGTTTTAACATGTTTGTTAAAATATGCTCTTATTATTCGAATATCAAAGATGGTTGATACCATATATTAGATCGATGATGATATTGATTTCGTGAATAGATCTTGATAGATCTCGAATTGCATGTGCAAAACACGAAGGAAAATTATAAATCTGAGATCTTGATAAAGTTTTTGTTTGAGTCTAGAGTCTATGGGGGTTAGGAGACGATGGGTATAAATTAGTTTATGGTGTTGAGGAGGAATAAGGTGGTAGTTGGACAGACTCAGTGAGTTAACTGAGTCAACTCGGTAATTACCGAGTTGACTCGGTTGTGTTGGTTTTGGTTTTAAGTGATAAGGCTGAATGGATTGGTCTCAGTCAAATTTTTGGTTCACAAGTTTTATAAACAGTCCATCGGAATGTCAATAGAAATCCCATCGGAATGTTTTTGTGTTTGAGTCAAAGTAATTTTTTTTTGCAGAAAAAAGTAAGGCACCATCGGAATGATTCGTAGTCTCCATCGGAATGTTTTTATGTATTCATCGGAATCAAACAAACACCCCATCGGAATGGCTATCCGAATAGCCATCGGAATGACCATCCGAATAACCATCGGAATAAGCATAATTGGAGTCCCCATCGGAATCCCAATCGGAATCCCCATCGGAAAAGGGTTTTGACCCATTTCCATGGTTTTCTGATAAAAATGAATCTGTTATCTTTTCTGTACTATTTCCGATTTTTCAGGATCATGTGAATCTGACTACATTTCTGGGTAAATACATCATCAAAAAGAAGAACAGAAACCCAGAAAAAAATGATATCATATAAGAAAAATCCAGAAACAGTAAACATTTGACCTAATGAAAAACTGTGAAACTAGGGACATAAATATGAAGTTGTGGGTGAAACCAGGGACACAAAGATGAGGTTGTGGATTTGGACAAATGATAAAACTAATGAAACTGTTTGGACACAATAATAAGAAGACGTGACCAAAAAATTGTGACAGATTGGACCAAAAATATTATAGAACGAGACACAAAGAAAAATTAGACCACCAAATCGAATACACGAACACGATCCAAGGATGGAACCGAGGCTCTGATGCCAATTGTAGATTTGCTAAATATGATCCGGTTGTCTAACATGGTGGAATATGGTGGTGGAAGCCATTGTTGAAAGAGAGAGAGAAGGGAGGTTGTGTGTGTAAAAGAAAGAAAATGAATTAAAAGGGAAAATGAACACAAACAACACCCCTCCTTGGAAGCTAAGGAGGGGTATATATAGTCACACACGATACACTTAACTATACATAAACCTAGTCTAGTCTAAGCGTGTGTGACTATGATAACTAATGAGAATTCTTAAATGTCGTCACATAAAGTGAGTTTCCAACAAAGTGTTTATTAACTAGTAGTCAACTTATTAAGAAACGGCTCGTTGATTCTGACTTATTTAATCACAAATTATTTAAATCGATGCATTATTATTTCGGCTTATATTAATAATGGATTAATTTATAGCATGACTTAATAAAGAGGGCTTATTAAAGTTTTAGGCTTAATTTATAATTAATTATAAATTCATGACATGTTATTATTTAATAATTAATATAAATTCATGACATGTTATTATTTAATAGGACCCATGACATAGTATTAATTAATAATTATTTATAATTCATGACATATGAAGGTTACTTATGAAAATGGACTTTATTAATATTTGACTTATTAAATCATGACTTGTAAATTATGATTATTAAGCTCTAGCTTATACTTTGGACTTATTAAACAAGCTTATAATTTTTTAAGGAAACTTTCTATTTTTGGAAACTTACTCTTTATGAAAACCTGCTATTTTTAGAAAGTTACCTATTATAATACAACAAGTATAATAACACATGAATACATGAAATACAGTAATCTGAATACATGGAAACCATGAATATTTACAAGATAATACATGAAACAGTAAAACATGATAAGAACATTTAAAACAAGCTAAGAACACTCAGAACCAGTAAACTATACAGTAATCAGACAACTCATTCACGTCCCTTATTTATGTAGTTGCCGTGAAGACGGAGTAGATCCTTTAGCTTTCATTCTCATGAATTACTGGTCACAAGGTACGGATTTCCCGTCCTTCAGTATGGACTTTCCTTTCTATGCATGATTAGGATTCCCCGTCTGCAACCATCTGTTTTCCTCAGTTATAGGTTTTAAAACTTTACATGATTTTCCATGATAACTATGTTAAATGCCTGAGCTTTATATACATGCATGACCAGTTTCATCTAGTTAACCATGACACTTGAGGCACCGGTGTCATGACTCCTCCGCGAGGGAGTGATTTCTCGTGGCGTCCCTTCAGTTTCAGTTTGGCCATTTATCAGTATTATCAGCGGGGCGTATGGGTGAATCCTAGTTTGTCAGTTTACAGTTTATCAGGTGAATGTGGTGTGTGCTCTAAATCCTTCACATTGAATCTGATCCCTCCACCCAATTTATCAGTTAGAGGTCACCCCTCTATAACATGATGATGAGACTGCTTTTATACATAGTCTCATCGTCCAAAACAAGCTTAAAATGCATTAAATATCAAAAAATATGCCAAATATATGCTTGTGTTTGTTACTTGTGTATTTTAGGTATGGATATTGAGAAAATAACAAAAGATCACAAGAAACAAGCAAAAACGAACACGGGAAAAGAAGCCGCACAATGAACCAAGCCCTAATGGTGATTCTCCAAGAATAACCCTTGAAGATTACACAAGAAGGGTCCTCCAATATTGAAGAATTGACACTTTAAGCTCTTGTTTATTCATAAATACAAGATTGGTTCTTAAAGTTTGTCAAATTACAAAAAGGGCCCTCCACTTTGAAGAATTGGCAAGAATGGTCCCTCAATTTGAAGACTTATCAACATTAGTCCCCCAAGAAGTCAATAAAACAAGTCAAGACCATAAAGTTTAAAGAAAATGCCAAAATAACCCTTCAAGTATCAAGAATTAGCAAGAAATACCCCTGAAATTACCTTTGTAAACTTTTTGGGGCCAAAGTGTGAAAACTAAAACTTGGATTACAAAGGAAATTCAGTTTTACCTATTTAAACACAAAGTGAAAGAAAAGAAAGAAGTGAGGGACTTAATATGGACGACAACAAACCTTACCTAGACCAGTGTCATGGTGACACGTGCCCCACTCACCCCATCCCACCAATCATCACTCCCCTTTTCTCCACCTCAGCTTTCCACTTGGCCGGATTCATAAATAAATTTAATTAGTTATTAACTTGGTGCTAAACACCAACGTTTAAACACAAAATAGATTAAACCTCCACTATTCATCGTATGAACAAAATTAGGCATTCACTAATTACTTGTAATTAGGCCCCAATCTTCTCCAGATTTGTGATTAAGCTATCCCTAATCACAACTCAACCCTCACTTTGCATGCCATATCACCCACAAGTTCACATGATATCTCCTATGCACATGTTTATGAGAAGATGCCAAAAGTTGACAGCCATCCAACGCCCAACAAAGCTGCTTGAAACATAAGCTCATTGTGAGCCTTAGATCAAATTCCAACAGCTCACAACTCCACAAACTGCCAAGAAAACATCACATGAGTCCAAGGTTTTCAAACTTCATCAAGGGCATTTCAGGAACTTCAAGCACTTAGGGTTTACGTTTTTGTACTTTCTAGTTCATCTTTGTAGCCTATATGAGGCATAGGACCTGCTTCATTAGTTTTTGCTCTTGGTTTTTCCTTGTTCAAAGTTCTGTAAATCCCCTTTCAATCTTAATGAAAATGTGTTTGAATGTTTGAAGAAATCCAAGTGCCAACTTAACTCCTTGCTTATTATTGTTACATGTTTGTGTTTGTTGAATCTTAAAACCTGTTTTTAAACCTTGTGCAAGAAATTGCCAAGTTTTCTCAAAAACTTGATATTTTGCTTAGTCTTTGGTACATCCTTGGAATTTTTGGATTACAAGTGATCTAAACACCCTGATAAGAAGATTATCAAGGTGTTGGGAGCTTGTGGTTTGAAGATAATCAAGGAGTGGGTACAAAGGTTGCATTAATCAAGCTTTTTCACTTTTCTGTTTTATATCATTATGCTCTAACCTTGTTGAATCTTAGCAGGGTTGTATTGGAAGCTTGTGTCTTGTTTAGCTAGACACATCAACTCAAAAATTCGTGAGTGTGGATGTACATTCATGAGGTTTGAGCCCTTTTACCCAAAATCTGATAAAATACTTGATTTTTGGTGATTTTGTGTTCTGCTGTTATACTTGTTGTTCTTGTGGCTTAAAATTGCTTGATACTGCTTGATAATGATGTTATTGTGTTAGATTGGGCTTGGGTAACACTAAATCACACATTTACTTTGTTAAATCTTGGATTGAAAAAGTTAAAGGGTGTTTGGGTTAACCTGTTTAAGCTTGCAATTTGTTTTTGAGTTATTGGTAATTGTTGTTTTGTGCTTCTATCTGATAATTACTTGGTATTGTGCTGATATATGCAAGTCTTTGGCTTTTGAACATTATTTTCTTGATTGTGCTATAAAAGTTTGAAATCTGCTTGTTTTGACCTAAGATCTTGGTAACACATAGATTGTATGCATGCTTAGTGCTAACAAGTGATTAATCAAGTTTATATATCCTGTTAAAGAGATTTGAGGGTTTGAATCTGGTCTTGTGGTCAAGTATATCAACAAACTTCATAAACTGCTTGTTCTTGTTCATCAGTAACTTTTTGTGGCTTGAATCTTTGTCTATACCTTGAAATATTGCATGAAACCAGTTAATTTATGCTCATTTGAATTAATATAAGCTATTGTGTGCATTTGGTTTAAATTGGTTGGCTTATTCTTGCTAAAACTACTTATTAAGTTCATAACTGCTTAAGTTCATGTCTGGTGCATATCTGGTGATCTTTTGAATTAACTGTACTAATTGGCTTGGTGAAATTGTGATTTTATTGTTGTTATTGACTCCTTGTGATCCACTGATTACAAGGGTGCCTTTGCTTAACTTGAATCCAACAAAAATTCAAAAAAGAAAAAAAGTCAAAATAGTCAAGCAGTGGGAACTCCTTTCCCCGGAAACTAGCCACTGCTAGTGTTATTTGGTCATCAGCTTATTCATAGGCTATTCTAGCTTATTTGGACTTGCAACAACTTATTTTTTGTGATCAATCTTCCTTATTTGACCTATTGTACTGATCTGGAGCATATTAGGGTTTGACTTTTAG
The DNA here is from genome assembly GCA_025667525.1 of Glebionis coronaria. NCBI lineage: Eukaryota > Viridiplantae > Streptophyta > Magnoliopsida > Asterales > Asteraceae > Glebionis > Glebionis coronaria. Next base: position 467,332,787 of record CM046882.1, on the reverse strand, counting down.
GTTTGACTAGAAAACCAAACAGTTTGACATTTACATAAGTGCTTATTTGCTTATTCCAGCTTATTCAATGTGCTTATTGGAAAACTTTTTGATTATTCTGCTTAATTAAGTCATATAAAACCTATTGCAAGTTGAATCAGCACTTGAGGTAGCCTAGAACTCAAAAACGACTATTTTGTCGTTTTTTGAAGAGAGCTTTTGCTTATTTTAGGCTTATTTCTTGGGCATTTCAAAATTTCTTTTCACAGATCTCTTTGGTATCCCAAAATAAGCTTGTGTGTCAAATTAGAGCTTATGGCATTAGCTTATGGCTTAATGGGCCAAAAAGCCCATTAAGAATAAGCTGTTGACTTATTAAGATGTGATAAGCTCACTTTCAGCTTTTGGGCCTTCAGAGTTTTGTGCTTAAAATCAAATTTTGAGTCAGATAGGAAGTTTTGGACTTAATTGGATCACTTTTGCTTATTGGGCCTAAATTAAGCCCATTAAGTGGACTGTTTGGGTTTTTGGCCCATTTTAAGGCCCAATAGGGGTATTTGGTAATTTCAAGTTCATTTCTGTGTTATCTAGGTTAAAATAAACTAGTTTGCAACTTTTTAGAATTTGTTATAAATTTTGGATTTTTATTAATATTTTATTATTATTTTATTATTAAAAATTAAATTTTATATTTTTGCAAGTTATTCATTTTTCCTAGTTCAAATACATTAAGTTAGGAATTTTAAAATTTTTAGATTAATTTTAGTGTCATTTGATTAATTTTTAGAATTATTTTAAGTTTTAAGAGTTTTTAATCATTTTTAAATAGTTTTAATTAATTTTAAATTTTTTAAAAATAGTTTTAAATTTAGTTAAGTCATTTTAGAGGTTTACAAGTTAAAAAATCTCATTTTGGGCTTTTTGTTAATTAAATTGATATTTTGGGCTTTAATTAGCATTAAAAAATTAATATTTAATTAAATAAAAGGTTTGAGTGATTTTTGATTTTTTGTAAACTCTAATTACAATTTTTAGGATTTATTGCAGTTTTTTAGGAATTTTAGGGTAATTTTTAAATTTAGTCACTTTTTACGGTTTTACGTGCACGAATTTTCGTCTTAATTTAATTCATAATCTTAACCGTCATCCTTTCTCTTTTTCTTTTCTCATAAATTATTATCACAAAGTTAATCATTTCTTACACAACACACTTGCCTCCTTGAGAACGATCCCCACTTTGGGTCATTTACTTGTGGTTTTCCTAAACTACTTGTTAATACTTGCCCTAATTACCTTGTTTTCCTAAACAAGTGTGAACTTACAACTATCATTTTGGCGCCGCTGTCGGGGAGGCGTGTTGTGTTTTGATTTGAACAATTGTTGTTTTTATATTAGCCATAATATCTATTTGTATTAGTAGCACTCTACTAATACGTATTATCGGTTTTTCGTTTTTTGTGTGAATATTACTATATTGTATACGTAGAACAATAAATTCACAAGTACCCCAAAAGTGTGAAAACACAATCTTGATTGGGAGATCATTACTCAATCATTGTATTCGAATCTCAAACAATGAAAAAAAGGCAAAATAGATAATTACTTTCGTGAAGCTTAATTTTGACAAACATAAACTATAAGGTGGGTATAAGGCGGGTATTATAAAATATACCCTAAGGAAAAAGGCTCTTAAGTGCTTCGCACCACCTCATCCCCGCTTGCTTGTGCGTGTCTAGATAAAAAAGGGCTAATCGAGGGTTTTCCAACCAAAGTATTATCTAAATATCATATATATTTTCTTGGTTTCATTTGATTAAACCCTGTTGAACGTTTTGGTGTTCCACCAACGTTCTAAAGACATCGAAGGCGTTCACTTCACGTGATCGTTTTCATTCCTTGAGGCTCCTTTAATCAAGAGATTTGATTTGAGGAGAGATTTGTAGATTTTTGTCTCCTTAATACATTCACCAAAATCCAAAAAAGTAAAAACAATCGAAAACCACAAAAAAATGGAAAAATTAAAAACACCAAAAAGAATCTTCTTTGCTCATCTCCACGTTGTACGTGACGTTTATGCTTACTCGTAATCAAGCAAGACGTGCACGTAAACGAAAAAACCGAAAGGAGACCACACCTAACCTTTCTAGTGAGGAGTCTCCTATTGACGACCCTATCGTAGAAGAAGAACCAACCATGGCTAATCGAACTATGATGGAGTTACTTCAAGCACCCACCGAGGGTTATGGAGAGGCTATTGTGATTCCCGCCATCCTTGCGGAAAATTTTGAAGTGAAAACGGGTTTGTTGTCGATGATCCAAAACAACAAATTCCGTGGTGATGAAAAGGACAACCCGCATAACCATATCCGCCAACTCAATCGTCTTACCGCCACTTGCAAGTTTAAGGACGTTGCTAATGACTCGATTAAGATGTTGCTAATGACTCAATCGTCTATAACCCGCTAAAATTTGGTTATAGAAAGAGCCACCAATTCTATATTGACGTGTAAGGATCTCGTTTCAAAGTTTGTGAACCAATTTTTCCGCCCTCTAAGACTACGCATTTGAAAAACAAGATTTCAAAATTTTCACAAGAATTTAATGAGAGTTTTTCTACGGCATGGAATCGGTTTAAGGAAATGTGACATGAGTGTCCTCATCACGGTTTTTCCGACTTGCATCAAATTGACACGTTTTACAATGGATTGAATGATCATGAGAGAGATTATCTTAATGCCGTCGTGGGTGGTAATTTTTTGTGTAAAACGGTTGAGGAAGCGTTGTTGATTATTGAGAATAGTTCTAAAGTCTATAGTCCTCGTAACACATCGAGTGTTCGTAAGGTTTCGTCTTTGGCTTCACCTTCATTGTCCAATACCATCGATGTTTTCCAAATTGAGGCAAATTTGGAAAACAAAATCTTTGATAAGCTTAAAGGTCTTTTAATTGAATTGAAAGTTGGTGAACAAAGTGCTCCCGCTACGGCTAAAGCGGTTGAGGTTTCTTGCATGTATTGTGGTGGAGGTCATGATTTCTCCGAGTGCATTACCAATGGTGGTAACACTTCGAGTGCCTACGCGGCCACGGGAAATTACAATCAAAACGGTCAAGTTACCCGCTCTAATCAAATGACTCCACCGGGTTTTACTCCCAATCAAAATGCTAACAACATCTATCGAAACAATCAAGTTGGTTACAAAATCAATTACAAGGGTAACAATTATGGGAATCAAGGGGCTAATAACAATCAAGTTTCAAAGAAAAATCAAAACAATGATTTTCAAAACAACAACAAGAGTTTGCAAACTTTGAAAGATCTTCCAAATGAATTTTTTGAATACGCAAATGGAACCGATGCTAGGTTTGATAATATTCAAAGGGAGATCATTAGCCTAAGATCCGAGTTTAAGAATGACTTGAAAAAGGAGTTGAAAAATGAGTTAGCAAATGAGCTTAAGATCCACACCAACAAAATGGAGGGAAATGTAACGAGGTTACAACAAAACCAACAAAAAATGGAACAAGGGCAACATGAAATAAAACAAGAGATACTTAAGGCCGATAAGAGGCAATCTATGTTTGAGGATAAAATTTCATCCATGTTTGAGGCTATAATGTGTAAACCGTCTTTGAGTAGTCTTCCTAGCAACACCATATCAAACCCTAAGGGAGAGATGAAATTGATTACCACACGAAGTGGTAAGACTCTTAAGGAACCGACTCCTCAACCAATTACTCCAACGGTGGAGGATATTGAGGAAGAACCCGATGTGGTGGTCGAAAAGGAGCATATCCCAATCCCACGAAGTACCGCTCATGCCACACCTACGGTTGACCCATTACCACAATTAGAACCCGAGATTCCAAAGGCTATGCCTATGCCTCAACCCACACCACCTTTGCCCTATCCACCGAGACTTAGAAAGGAGAAACTTCAAGAGCGCGACAATTACCAATTTGAGCTTTTTATGAAAATGTTTCATGATTTGCATTTCAATATAAGTTTTGCCGACGCTTTGGTCATGATGCCATAATTTGCCGCTAACTTTAAGAGTATGTTGAACAACAAGGAGAAATTGCAACAATTGTCTAGTTGTTCATCGGTTTATCTTAACCGCATACCTCAAAAAGTCGGTGATCCCGGTAAATTCTTGATTCCATGTGCAATCCAAGATATGGAAGAATGCTATGCCTTGGCCGATCTTGGTGCTAGTATTAACTTGATGCCACTTGCAATCTTCAAGTCGCTCAATCTTCCTAATCTTACTCCTTCAATAATGTCTATCGAATTGGCCGATCATTCCACGATTCCCGCATGTGGATTGGCCGAAGACGTTTTTGTGAAAGTGGGAAAGTTCTATTATCCGGTAGACTTTATCGTTGTCGATATTCCCACGGATCCTCAAGTTCCTCTTATTTTAGGTCGTTCATTTTTAGATACGTCTATGGCATTGATTGGTGTGCATGCTAGAAAGATCACCTTACGTTTCAACGACGAGGAACTTGTTATAAACGCAACTTAAAATTCTCCAATTTCTCATGTTTATTCCGTCGTGACCATAAACCTAGTTGATATGATCGACGTTGTTTGCGAGAAATTTTCACAAGAAGTTTTAGGTTTTAGTGACGATGAAAATAGTGGCAATCTCACTATGCTTGATCCCATTCTTGATAATTCAACACCATCCTTCAATCCATTTGAAGGTGGTGGTTTTACGTTGGAAGAATTTGATGTTCCACGTACTTGTAACGAAGACCTCGACAACAATGAGGACTTCTCGATTATCAAGGATTTTCTTAACAATTTCCCATTTCCTCCACCCGAGGAGGTTATGAGTATCGAGCCCAAATCTTCAATTGAGGAACCACCAATCCTCGAGTTGAAAGATTTACCTCCTCACCTTGAATATGTATTTTTGGAGGAGGACGACAAATTGCCGGTTATTATTGCGAAAGATCTTTCGAATGATGAAAAAACCGCACTTGTCGATGTTCGAAAGGATCACAAAGGGGCAATTACGTAGAAATTATCCGATATTAAGGGGATCGATCCCAAATTTTGTACCCACAAAATCTTAATGGAGGAGGACTACAAACCCGCAATCCAATGCCAAAGGAGAGTGAACCCCAAAATTCACGACGTCATAAAAAAGGAAGTCCTTAAACTCCTTGACGCGGGAATGATTTACCCTATTTCTGATAGCCCTTGGGTGAGTCCTATTCATTGTGTCCCTAAGAAGGTAGGAATGACCGTTGTGCCAAACGATGCCAACGAGTTAATTCCAACTAGACTCGTGACCGGTTGGAGGGTGTGCATCGACTATCGTAAGTTGAATGACGACACTCGTAAAGACCATTTTCCCTTGGCCTTCATGGACCAAATGTTGGAGCGTCTTGAGGGAAACGATTTCTATTGCTTTTTAGATGGTTTTCACTTACTTCCAAATCCCCATCGATCCTCGTGATCAAGAAAAAACTACGTTTACGTGTCCATATGGAACGTTTGCTTATTGTAGAAGGCCATTCGGACTTTGCAATGCACCGGGAACCTTTCAAAGGTGCATGATGGCTATTTTTCATGACATGATCGAGAAGACGATGGAAGTCTTTATGGATGATTTTTCCGTGTTTTGTTGTTCGTTCACTTCGTGTTTGTCTAATCTTGAGAGAATGTTGAAACGTTGTGAGGAAACCAACCTTGTGCTTAATTGGGAAATATGTCATTTTATGGTTAAGGAAGGAATCGTCTTAGGGCACAAGGTTTCGAAAGCGGGGATTGAGGTAGATAAAGCTAAGGTAGACGTCATCTCCAAATTACCTCATCCCAAAACCGTGAAGGGAGTTAGGAGTTTCCTAGGCCACACGGGCTTTTATCGTTGATTCATCAAGGATTTTTCAAAGATTTCTCGACCTATTACACATCTCCTTGAAAAAGATGCTCCTTTTGTCTTTAACGAAGATTGTGGACGAGCCTTTGAAATCCTTAAGAGGAAACTTACCGAAGCTCCCATTCTTGTTGCTCCCAATTGGAACCTCCCCTTGAGCTCATGTGAGATGCTAGTGACTACGCTATTGGGGTCGTTTTGGGGCAACGTCATGAAAAGCACTTCTTGCCTATTCACTATGCTAGCAAGACGATGACCGAGGCTCAACTTAAGTACACTACAACGGAAAAGGAATTCCTTGCCGTGGTGTATGTATTTGAGAAATTCCGACCTTACATCGTCTTGACTCAATGCATAGTGTATGCGGATCACTCGGCTATCAAGTATCTCATGGCTAAAAAAGATGCAAAGCCGAGATTACTTCGTTGGATTCTCCTCCTACAAGAATTTGATGTCGAAATCCTTGACAAAAAATAAGCCGAGAATCTAGCGGCGATCATCTTTCTCGTTTGGAAGATCCTCACCAAAGTGTTTACGAGCCAAAGGAAATCACCGAAACATTTACTCTCGAGACACTTGGTGTAGTGAAATCTAAGCTTGATTCATCTACCCCATGGTTTGCGGACATCGCAAATTACCATGCGGGTAACTTCATCATTAAGGGTATGATGACTCAACAAAAACGAAAATTCTTTCGTGACGTCAAGTTCTATTTTTGGAACGACCCTTATCTATTTCGGACTTGTGCGGATCAAATTGTTCGACGTTGTGTCTTTGGTACCGAAGCTTCTAATATCCTTAGAGCTTGTCACGAGGGACCCACGGGTGGTCACCACGGTGCTAATCTCACGGCTAAGAAGGTCTTTGATGCCGGGTTCTTTTGGCCTACTATTTACCGAGATGCACATGCACTTGTGAAGTCGTGTGACTCATGCCAACGACAAGGAAAAGCCTCACAAAACGATGAAATGCCACAAAACATCATCCAAGTGTGTGAGATCTTTGACGTGTGGGGAATTGATTTTATGGGGTTGTTCCAATCATCTCGTGGTAATAAGTACATCCTTGTCGCCGTTAACTACCTATCTAAGTGGGTGAAAGCTAAGGCTTTGCCCATGAACGATACTCGTGTGGTAGTCAAGTTTTTGAAAAGCTTGTTTTCTCGGTTTGGAACCCCTCGTGCGATCATAAGCGATCGTGGAACCCATTTTTGTAATGACCAATTCGAAAGGGTCCTAAGGAAATATGGGGTTACTCATCGGCTTTCTACGGCTTATCACCCACAAACGAGTGGGCAAGTCGAGGTTTCAAATGGAGCATTGAAGAGGATCTTGGAGAGATCGATTGGAGAGAACCGACAATCTTGGTCGGATAAGCTAGACGATGCTTTATGGGCTTTTCAGACCGCTCATAAGACGCCCATCGGGTGCACTCCTTATAAGATTGTGTATGGGAAGAATTGTCACTTACCAATTGAACTTGAACACAAAGCTTATTGGCCCCTTAAGCATTGTAATGATGATATTGAGACCGTGGGAAAACACCAGAAAATGCAATTAAATGAATTGGATGAATTGAGAGACATTGCTTATGAAAATTTATTGATTTATAAAGAATAAACTAAAAAGTTTCATGACTCAAAAATTAAAAACTGGGTTTTTAACATTGGAGATCAAGTGTTGCTTTTTAACTCTCGTTTGAAAATCTTTTCTGGCAAGTTGAATTCCCGTTGGTCGGGTCCATTCACCGTTACCCAAGTTTTTCCTTATGGGACCATCGAGCTAGCTCAAAATGATGGCCCTAATTTCAAGGTGAATGGACATAGGTTGAAGCACTATTTTGGCGGGGATGTTCCCTCTTTGAACTACCTTGACCAAATCACCTTCCCCAATGATAATTAGTATTGAGGGGATCGAGTCGAGCTCATGAATCGGTAATAAAAAACGAGGTTCCTCGTCGGGGAGTCCCATGCTTATCCCATGTACATATTATCGCTTTCTAATGTAATAACGTAAGGGGATTTGTGTCCTTCCAACCTTTGTTCCATGGTTGTTTGTGATATGTGGTTTTTAGATGATCATGATCTTCACGATTGGAGCCTCTCGTGTTCGTTTTATGGGAGCACTCGATTGTTTGATTTGAAGAATTTCTCAATATCCATGATATATCTATCCTTATATGTTCTAACCTTAGGTTTTTATCACACTTCATAAACGGCTTTAAATTTAACGGTTACACCCTTTCCATGCTAGATTAAGCATTCGACTACGTCTCTAGTATGGGGGTTTCCAACCCTTAGACTTGAAACATTGAGGACAATGTTTAGCTTTAGTATGGGGGGGGGGGGGGGTGAATAGATACTTGCCTTGCCAAACCTTCACGCTTTCCAAAGTTTATCTTTTTGTTTATCGTTTTTGTTTTAAAATAAGGCTAAAAATGGCCAAATTTTAAATTTTTCTCATGTTTTATAAGTGATTATAAGTTAATTATAAGTTACTATGCTAAACGTAGAATATTCTTATTCTTTCAAAAACTCATGTGTTCTCGTTGTTTGCTTATTCTCCCTTCGCTTGTATATATTTTGCTTAATAAGTATTGGCTTAGCGGTTTAGTCTTGATTGTTGGTTTCTAGTCTTTTCTAGTAGCTTCCATGTAATTAAATTGGTAAGACATTAAGGTATCGCCACAGTCACGGTTTTGAAGTATTGGCAACCCGAATAATCGAAAGCTTCACCTAATAATAAGATTTCAAGTGCTCACCTAAATCAAGCAAACAATTTGAAGCTCACAAGGCCGAAAAATCTATGCGAAATTGAAAGTGAATTATGCCTTAATCTTTGAAGCTTTAAAGATACAAAATTCGCTTTTAGCGTGAGGATATACGTCTTTGGCCATAATAAACACCTCATGGCGAGGTTAAATAAAAGGCAAGGCAAGACCGAAGTCATAATAAAAGCTTCATGGCGAAGTTGAATAAAAGATGGAGGTAAACCTATAATAATAAGGCCCATCCGGTATGGGGCGTATAAAAGTCTTGGTAATAAGTCTCATGTTCAAAACCGTTATAAAACCGTGTTTATCGATCCTTCTTGTTGACTTAATTTTTTTGACATCGTTGTCTATTGGGGGAGGGGGGGGGGGGGGGGGTTATTAATTCGATGGTCTTGGTTACACCGTTATGACTCTATTTTTAGACCTAAATCTCTATCATTGCATAAGTAAAAAAATGTATCCTCGTGAACATTGAAGACAAAATAAAATATAAGAGATACCACTTAGGAAAATGGGAGGATAAGTACGTGATTAGGGCATATGAGTAGTGTTAGCATTACTAACTTATAATGACAATGATCTCGTCGCATGCTTGGCATGGAATTGGGGTGAAAATCGAGGACGATGAAATTATTTCTAACGAAGCATTCACGTGTTCTTATTCTATGAACCTAAACGTCCCATATTGCGATGAAAATCATACATTATGTCTAAAACACAAGTAGTAGTAATAGTAGTAGTGTAGCTAGTTTATCATTGAATAAAGTGCATAAAAATGAATTTGGGAGATGCTAAGATACTTTATTCTAGCATTGCGTGAGGGCACATCAATGGTTTAGTATGGGGGAGTGATGAGACTGCTTTTATTCATAGTCTCATCGTCTAAAACGGGCTTAAAATGCATTAAATATCATCAAATATGCCAAATATATGCTTGTGTTTGTTACTTGTGTATTTTAGGTACGGATATTGAGAAAATGACAAAAGATCACAAGAAACAAGCAAAAACGAACACATGAAACGAAGCCGCACAATGAACCAAGCCCTAATGGCGATTTTCCAAGAATAACCCTTAAAGATTTGATGATTACACAAGAAGGGTCCTCCAATATTAAATAATTGACACTTTAAACCCTTGTTTATTCATAATTACAAGATTGGTCCTTAAAGTTTGTCAATTTACAAAAAGGGCTCTCCACTTTAAAAAATTGGCTAGAATGGTCCCTCAAATTTGAAGACTTGTCAATATTAGTCCTCCAAGAAGTCAATCAAACAAGTCAAGACCATAAAGTTTGAAGAAAATGCCAAAACAACCCTTCGAGTATCAAGAATTGGCAAGAAATACCCTTGAAATTACCTTTGTAAACTTTTTGGGGCCAAAGTGTGAAAACTGAAACTTGGATTACAAAGGAAATTCAGTTTTACCTATTTAAACACAAAGTGAAAGAAAAGAAAGAAGTGAGGGGTTTAATATGGACGACAACAAACCTTACCTAGACCAGTGTCATGGTGACACGTGCCCCACTCACCCCATCCCACCAAAGTTTAAACACAAAACATATTAAACCTCCACTATTCATCGTATGAACAAAATTGGGCATTCACTAATTACTTGTAATTAGGCCCTAATCTTCTCCAGATTTGTGATTAAGTTATCCCTAATCACAACCCAACCCTCACTTTGCATGCCACATCACCCACAAGTTCACATGATATCTCCCATGCACATGTTTATGAGAAGATGCCAAAAGTTGACAGCCATCCAACGCCCAACAAAGCTGCTTGAAATATAAGCTCACTGTGAGTCTTAGATCAAATTCCAACAGCTCACAACTCCACAAACTGCCAAGAAAACATCACATGAGTCCAAGGTTTTCAAACTTCATCAAGGGTATTTCAGGAACTTCAAGCACTTAGGGTTTACGTTTTTATACTTTCTAGTTCATCTTTGTAGCCTATATAAGGCATAGGACCTGCTTCATTAGTTTTTGCTCTTGGTTTTTCCTTGTTCAAAGTTCTGTAAATCCCTTTTCAATCTTAATGAAAATGTGTCTGAATGTTTGAAGAAATCCAAGTTCCAACTTAATTCCTTGCTTATTATTGTTACATGTTTGTGTTTGTTGAATCTTAAAACCTGTTTTTAAACCTTGTGCAAGAAATTGCCAAGTTTTCTCAAAAACTTGATACTTTGCTAAGTCTTTGGTACATCCTTGGAATTTTTGGATTACAAGTGATCTAAACACCCTGATAAGAAGATTATCAAGGTGTTAGGAGCTTGTGGTTTGGGGATAATCAAGGAGTGGGTACAAAGGTTGAATTAATCAAGATTTTTCACTTTTCTCTTTTATATCATTATGCTTTAACCTTGTTGAATCTTAACAGGGTTGTATTGGAAGCTTGTATCTTGTTTAGGTAGACACATCAGCTCAAAAAATCGTGAGTGTGGATGTACATTCATGAGGTTTGAGCCCTTTTACCTAAAATCTGATAAAATACTTGATTTTTGGTGTTTTTGTGTTCTGCTGTTATACTTGTTGTTCTTGTGGCTTAAAATTGCTTTATACTGCATGATAATGATGTTATTGTGTTAGATTGGGCTTGGGTAACACTAAATCACACATTTACTTTGTTAAATATTAGATTGAAAAAGTTAAGGGGTGTTTGGGTTAACCTGTTTAAGCTTGCATTTTTTTTTGAGTTATTGGTAAGTGTTGTTTTGTGCTTGTATCCGATAATTACTTGGTATTGTGCTGATATATGCAAGTCTTTGGCTTTTGAACATCATTTTCTTGATTGTGCTATAAAAGTTTGAAATCTGCTTGTTTTGACCTAAGATCTTGGTAACACATAGATTGTATGCATGCTTAGGGCTAACAAGTGACTAAATCAAGTTTATATATCATGTTAAAGAGATTTGTGGGTTTGAATCTGGTCTTGTGGTCAAGTATATCAGCAAACTTCATAAACTGCTTGTTCTTTTCATTAGTAACTTTCTGTGGCTTGAATCTTTGTCTATTCCTTGAATCATGAACCAGTTAATTTATGTTCATTTGAATTAATATAAGCTGTTATGTGCATTTGGTTTAAATTGGTTGGGTTATTCTTACTAAAACTGCTTATTAAGTTCATAACTTCTTATGTTCATGTCTGGTGCATATCTGGTGATCTTTTGAATTAACTGTACTAATTGGCTTGGTGAAATTGTGATTTTATTGTTGTTATTGACTCCTTGTGATCCACTGATTACAAGGGTGCCTTTGCTTAACTTGAATCCAACAAAAAATCACAAAAGACAAAAAGTCAAAATAGTCAAGCAGTGGGAACTCATTTCCCCTGAAACTAGCCAATGCTAGTGTTATTTGGTCATCAGCTTATTCATAGGCTATTCTAGCTTATTTGGACTTCCAACAACTTATTTTTTGTGATCAATCTTCCTTATTTGACCCATTGTACTGATCTGGAGCATATTAGGGTTTGACTTTTAGGTTTAACTAGAAAACCAAACAATTTGACTTTTACATAAGTGCTTATTTGCTTATTCCAGCTTATTTAGTGTGCTTATTGGAAAGCTTTTTGATTATTCTTCTTAATTAAGTCATTTAAAACCTTTTGCAAGTTGAATCAGCACTTGAGGTAACCTAGAACTCAAAAACGACTATTTTGTCATTTTGTGAAGAGAGCTTTTGCTTATTTAAGGCTTATTTCTTGGGCTTTTTCAAAATTTCTTTTCACATATCTCTTTGGTATCCCAAAAGAAGCTTGTGTGTCAAATTAGAGCTTATGGCATTAGCTTATGGCTTAATGGGCCAAAAAGCCCATTAAGAATAAGTTGTTGACTTATTAAGCTGTGATAAGCTCACTTTCAGCTTTTGGGCCTTCAGAGTTTTGTGCTTAAAGTCAAATTTTGAGTCAGATAGGAAGTTTTGGACTTAATTTGATCACTTTTGCTTATTGGGCCTAAATTAAGCCCATAAGTAGACTGTTTGGGGTTTTGGCCCATTTTAACGCCCAATAGGGGTATTTTGGTAATTTCAAGTTCATTTCTGTGTTATTTAGGTTAAAATAAACTAGTTTGCAACTTTTTAGAATTTTTTATAAATTTTGGATTTTTATTAATATTTTATTACTATTTTATTATTAAAAATTAAATTTTAGATTTTTGCAAGTTTTTCATTTTTCCTAGTTCAAATACATTAAGTTAGGAATTTTAAAATTTTTAGATTAATTTTAGTGTCATTTGATTAATTTTTAGAATTATTTTAAGTTTTTAGAGTTTTTAATCATTTTTAAATAGTTTTAACTAATTTTAAAATTTTCAAAAATAGTTTTAAATTTAGTTAAGTCATTTTAGAGGTTTACAAGTTAAAAAATCTCATTTTGGGCTTTTGTTTTAATTAAATTGATTTTTTGGGCTTTAATTAACATTAAAAAATTAATATTTAATTAAATAAAAGGTTTGAGTGATTTTTGATTTTATGTTAACTCTAATTACAATTTTTAGGATTTATTGAATTTTTCTAGGAATTTTTAGGGTAATTTTTAAATTTAGTCACTTTTTACGGTTTTACGTGCACGACTTTTCGTCTTAGTTTAATTCATAATCGTAATCGTCATCCTTTCTCTTTTTCTTTTCTCATAAATTATAATCACAAAGTTAATCATTTCTTACACAACACACTTGCCTCCTTGAGAACGATCCCCACTTTGGGTCATTTACTTGTGGTTTTCCTAAACTACTTGTTAATACTTGCCCTAATTACCTTGTTTTCCTAAACAAGTGTGAACTTACAACTATCACATGACGAGGTCACCCTTTATGTATTCATGCACACGTTGTTACAATACATGACCTATATAAGCTCTTGGCACTTAAAATACAGTAAATGAATGTTACAGCTTTACCAGTTATCAGTTTAGTTTTTCAAATTATAAACCAGTTTTCCAGGACATACACAGTTTCCGCTGCATGTTACTTATCAGTCTTTCAGCTTCAGTACTTTTATCTATTTTAGCTTAGTATTTCAGATCTTTCATTTGCATTCTAGATATTCTTATCATGTCATTATATCCGTTCACTGAGCGTATTGCTCAGACGTATTTTCTTTCCATGACTCATACGGCAGGTACCTAAGGACGGACTTGAGCTTTTAGCGGACGTGCATAGGATGGGAGCTACCTTACACTTCTATTCCTTTTGCATTTCATCTACTTTATGAAGATTTTTATGTTTATGTTAGGAGACGATGTTTGATTCCGGTTTTCTTTATGGTCTTGTATGTTTTTAAATACATATTACCTTGCATGCTTTGATGACACGCCATAATTATCATGTAACGGTCTACTTATCAAAGTGAGGTGTTACCATTATGGTATCAGAGCCCAAGGTTTGACTTGTTGGCTCTAAAACTTGACCTATGACTAGTGGGTAGTCACCAGGAACTTTCTAAATTTTGGCGTTTGTTGTCTTCCATGTTTCTCATGCATTTTATTAGTCAGTTTTTCTAAGTTTTGACTAGGTAAAAGGTTGGTACAGGACTAGCCATACTTAGTCACATGTGCTTTTCTATGAATTTCGTTTTGGTGAACCGACCCGTAGGCATTCACCCTTGCTCATGTCAAATTTCATGCTTTTCAGTCGGATGTTGTTTTGTGAACCGACCCATAGGTGTTCACCTTTGCTCATATCACGATGTTTCATTGAAGTTTTGACAAGTATGGCATGGACTACAACCATCCACATTTAGTCTCAGGTTGTTAACTTCTATACATGACAGTTCTCGTAAAATTTGACAAGTATGGATCGAACCAGAATCGGCCATACTTAGTCACATGTCTTCTCCTTCGAATTTATGGATTGAACCATAGCCATCCACACCAATTGATGTTAAACCTCAGTTGTTTATACTGTTATGTTCTTTGTAACAATCAAATTTTTCATACGCTCACGTTGATGTTGTTTCATGCTGATTAAATTTCATGTCTCCTTATGTGGATTATGTTTTCAGCAGGGTGATGATGTTTTCATGCTAAGATACGGAAGGATTACAGTAAAATCCTGTTTTCATGATAAATCATGGTTGGTCTTCATCAATCATGTCTTCATGCTGACCCTTGTTAAAATTTCGTTTAAATCATACCCTGAGCCTCTCTATACAACCAGCATTGAGTCTACGCAGGAATTGCTAGGCTATCATGTTGCTCGTTTCAGTTGGGTTTGCTAACCGTTTAAATCAAGTAATTTCCTTTGATCATGTCAGACGATTGACACAAGTATCGATCATCTCATGAAATTTGTGCCCATGTACAGTATTCCATGTGTACTCCATGTACAGTATTCCATGTGTACTCCAGGTACAGTGTTCCAGGTGTGATCTGAATACCGCATTCCATACATCGTATTCCATGTGCCAATATTCTACAAGATGCTAATACTGCTCATAATTTGGAGATTTTACAGGATGCCGATGCTGCTCATAAGTTGGAGATTCTAAAAGATGCGGATGCTACTCATAAATTGGAGACCCCATTAGGTGCTAATGCTGCTTATAATACGAAGACTCTGTAGAACAAAGACGAAGACCATAGTTCGGAACTAACAGACAAAATCATACTTCAACTACCAGACACTACCATCCCATTTCATGTTTTTACCTTTTTCAGTTATATGTCATTTGTTATTCAGTTGTCATTACAAGCATATGAGTGGGAGCCGGTACCAGCCGGCCACACAGCAGAATAGTTACATGAACCACAGTCAGAATGATAACCGTCATAGAACTGATAGACAAGGCGGTAGTGACAACCACCGTGCTAATAACTAATCCGTCAGTAATCATCGGAACTCCAGAGCGGACGTGACCAGAAATACAGAGGTCAGCAGTCTAACCGGTCCGCCAACCCTAGCAGTTACCAAAATTTTCCAACCTTATTCGTATCCACCTACTAAAACACATGTCAAGACATCTGTCAAGACACATGTCTCAAGTATATTTTGGAAGAGACATGTCAGGACACCAGTCATGGTACATGTCATACGAATATCTTCTCAAGGCACGAGTCAAGACTCATAACTCTAGTATGTCTTCTAAACCAGGCCCTCAGTAATTCAGGGTACCCTCCAAGAGGGTATATCCGTTCTGTTATGTCACGTATAAATCAGACCATTAAAAATTCAGTTACCACCACTGGAGTATTGTCTAGGTTAGACACGCAGTGTTCGTTCTGTGGGGTTATAGGCGAACACATTCAGTGAGATCTGACACGTTTACTTCACGTATTCATATGTCAGCTTTATCTTAAATCATGTATTACCTACCTCCCAGCCAGAAAAGACTCCATAGTATCACCCATATTTATAAAGGTTTTCCTTCCAGTTGAAGACAAGATCCGTCTTACTAACTTCCGAATATATATTTATTATATTTCCTTCCAGAAAAATCAGTACAAATTGTTATGCCTTACAAGCAAGTTACTTATTATTCCATAGCTACGAAGACTTTCTAGCTACCAGTTATGATTCAGTGTCTAAAGTTCCTTAAATTCATGATCAGCAAATTATTCTAGAGTTTCCAGATGCAATTCCAGAAGGGTTTCTAGAAAGTCCTTCCTAACCATGAGACGGAGTTAACATCGAGCTTGATTCAAGGACATAACCTGTTTTAAAAACTCCTTATCGTAGGGCTTCAGCTGAGTTAAAGGAGTTGTAGGATTAGCTGCAAGAGTTGCTGGAACGAGGCATTATTCGCCCGAGTGCACCACCACGAGGTGCACCGTTTCTGTCTGTCAGGAAGAAGGCCGGTAACATGAGATCATGTATCGACCACTGAAAATTTGACAAGATCACCATTCATATTCGATATTCATTCTGCGTATAGAAGGTTTATTTGATCTGTTACGAAGTCTTAAACATTTTTCCAAGAACACTTCATGATCATGCTACCATCAGTGATGAGAGAAAGAACATGACATTTGTAAGACTGCTTTTGCACACGTTATGGTTGTTGGAAATACGTTTTTACGTAGTTAGAAAGGATCGATCACTCCAACGAGATACATATAGTGTAGGATCGTGATCTAGTATGTAACAGTATAACCCATCAAGCCCACATGTAGGGTGGGCTATATATACCCCCTCCTAGCATGTTAGGAGGGGTAGGTTCTCACATTTCTCATTCATTAATCTAATATTCTCTTTTCCTCTCAAACCTCTCTCTACTTTCTCTCTCTAAGATCTTCATCTATCTCTCTATCTTGTAATCATTCCAAGCTTAGGATAATCAAAGGATTACGTTGACCTACTGTTGATCCCAAACTTAGATCGATTAGCTTTGTGTTAGCGAGATTAAATCAAGTTTAACACGTAGAGAAACTTTGTTGTTATATGAACAATCCAAGTGTTATGCGGAATTAACACTTAGAATAAAGAACAAGTAAAAAAATTAAACCATACTTTCACTTTGATTGATAATCGAACTCGCTTACAATGAAAGTTAAATACTGAATGAACGTGTATAAACTACAAACCCTACGACCTCCTTTTATAACATAAAGAGTCGTGTACAAAGGATAACCTATCAACTTTTCTAGGAAAAGATAAATATAGAAAATACAATATTGAATATATCTTTTCTTCAAATAATAAACGTGTTGACTAAGTTTTCCTATCAGTGGTTGGACTTCTTCTTGTCAGTGCTTGGATATCTCTTGTCAATGCTTGATCTGTCAGCACTTGATTTCTTCTAGTTAGTGTCCAATTTACTCTTGTTAGCGTCTGAGTGACTTGGCTCATTTTATTCCCAACAATCCTCCCCTAAACTTGATATCTACTCTAGTAATCAAGTTTCTGAATAAAAACTAAGTACAAGGAGGATTCTTACAAATACAAATTACTTTTTAATTAGATAATAAATAAATCTAATTAAGTCTTTGCCAACATCACTAGTGTAATCCATTTCCAGCTGTGTAGACGCCATTTTGTTCAAAACATCTTTGGACATAGGATATTAAGCATCCACAAGAAGATACTCCAAAAAATTTATAGTGCTTAGATGGTAAACACCAGCTGCTGAATGTAGACGCCATTGTAGTCTACTGGTATCATCCAGAACCAACCATATTGGATCTGCTTCATCTGGTTGAATCATCCTTTTGAAAGATGCCCAGATCTTTATTCCATTGAAGTAGGTGCTTCAGCCTCATACTTGGTCTTCATTAAAATCCAAAGATCTACCAAGTCTTCTCTATCCAGGCTTGCAAATAATGAGATCAAAGAAGTAAAAGTATGTACCTTATTGCCACATCTGGTGATCATCCAGAACCCACTTGCATCTTCTTCATAGTTAACTATTGGGTTTCTGAAATCCAAGGGTAATACCTCTACAACATCTGAAGCTTCCAATGGTGAAAGCTTAATGCTCTTTCTGATAACTGCTTCACTAGGATCTAATTGATCAAGAACTGGGAACTCAATAGGAACTCCCTTCTTCACTGGTCTTGGTGCAATAGAAGCCCTTTGGATCTGCAAATTTTCTTTAGTCTCTTCTATCCTTTCATCTGAGAGAAGTCTCATAGTACTTTCCTCACAAACTCTTAACCGAATTGGATAAGCCCGAAATTCCAATTCATCAAAGGATAGCTTTTTCAACTTGTCATAGGTCCACTCACCTTGATGACACCTAAGAAACATAAAGTATAGCTCTCTACTATCCCTTTTGAGCTTAGAAAACACTATGCTAGCCTTGTGCTTCAAAATCACTTTGCAATCTTCCTGCACTCTCAATAAGATCTCTAAACCCCAAATTTGTCCAATGATGGAAATCTCTGGATTTTCTATAGTCTTATTCTCCCATGCAAAGTACATCTCTCTTACTTCAGGCATGTCTAAGTCCACTTTGCCTTTCAACTCTCTTAGCCTCTCTTTGGCTAATTCATCCTTACCATACTCTAACCTTTCTGGATCCTCTATAATCATTACACTGGATCCAGAACTCTCATCATCATCACTACCATCCTTAACTTCTTCCATGGTAGTCTGCATCCTATCCTGCACCTCTAATTGTGCAGCCAAAAGCCAATTAAAGTGTACCTGGGCTACATTCTTTGGCACCTCAACTTCTACTAAATTTGCTTTACCCTTGTATTTTGCTCCAATAGCTAGTAAAGTAGTTGTTGGTACCTGTGTTGTAACCTCCCTAATGATAACTGGTGGTTGGGATACACCAATCATACCTGTAGGTTTGTCAACGTCTGCTTTGCTCTTGTCAGCGCTCAAACTCTGAACGTCAGCGGCTGACTTTGTAACCTGTTCCATCATCTTCACAAATGATAGCTTCTTTGGAGTGATCATTGAGACATCAATAACATGCTTCTCCTTCAAGCTAGTCAAAGCTTCAGCAATTTCCACCTATTTAGTACCAAAAGAACGACCTTCTTCTTCTTCCTGTGAGCCCTTGTCACACAAGTTGAAAGGTTCTGTTGGTGCATCTTCCTCCCCTTTGTAAGAATCCTCTCCTGATGAAAGGACTCTTCCCCGCCTTCTCCTAGCATTGGAAGTCTCCAAAACAACTAATCTCTCCCTCAATTGCTTGAGTTCAAGACCCTGACCTGTGACAACTTGTACAAGGTCTGCATTTTGCTTTTGCAAGCTAATGCAAACTACCGCCAATTCCAAAAGAGTATAAGGTTCCAATCTGCCCTCCTCTATGATGGGAATTTGACCTCCCAAAAGAGATTCATGGGGCATGGATGGCGTATTAATGATGTTGGGACTGTCTTGACCTGCATCTAAGCTAGAGCCAATAGTCCCAGCCCCACTTATGTCACTAACCACACTTGTGGTGGTGGTTCTCTCTATTACATGGCTAGGACCACCAGAAGAGAACACTCCAGCAGTCCTTTGGCGTGCTTCCAACCTATAATCTGGTGGGGTAAAAGAGGAAGTGGATTGAGGATCTGTTTGAGTGTGAGGGGGTGTTTGGGTGTGTGGTTGAATGGTGTCAGCGTTTGGATCTAATGTGTCAGCGCCCATATCATGAGTGTCAGCGCCAGATGGTTGTGGGTCAATATCCATATGCTGGGGTGATGGAGGTTGGCCTGGTTGAGGTTGAGAGTTTGCTGCTGCCTCAATGACAGCAAGCATGGCTAGGGTGAGTGGTAGGTCTCTATACGGTTCAGTGTTCATATTACCAAAAACTATTTTCTTTTAAACAAGGATCGTATAAAAATTGTCATGATCCCTATTGCAGTATCCTTGCATATCAAAAACCATTTGTAAAAACCTAGGGTAAGCAAGAGTCATCTTGTTACCCTTATTGTGACACATGCCATCAAAAATCATTTTTGAAAATTTATAATTTTGCCCAGTTGCAAGACACACAATGGCACTCCCAATTGAACGATTGATTTCATTGTGTGAGGAGCATTTGGGACTCAAACATTGAAGGATGACATGTATAAGGTACTTCCAAGCTGGGGGAAATTGTTGTTTGGTATACTTATTTAAATGGCCCACTGGGGGCAAATTATATCCCAAAGCTCGAAGTCCTTGCTCTAGCTCTGCAAGGAGAAGGGTGATTATACCATCAACATCATTAAGATGCAAAGCTTGGCGAACCAAAGCTTCAGTAACCACCCATGGAACCTCATGAACAGTAGCAGTCAATGTAATCACTCCATTAACTGTTGAGGAACTAACAGTGTTCCAAAACTGTTTAATGTGTGTGATAGGGACAAAAGGAGTATGTGAAAGTGCATACCTTAAAGGGGACACATTCAAATACCCAACCATCTGAGTATATTGGGGAAACAGAGTATTATCAGCTTCCAAATAAGCCACCATGTTGTGTTGGCTTCTGAACCCCAATTCCAATAGAGAAGGTTTAAACTTTGGTTCCATGAAGATTGATGCTAGAAAACTGTGAGATAAAAGTTATGGAGATATGAAGGTTTGAGAGTTTATAGTTAGACAAGAAATAGCAGTTACCCTGTTTGAAAGAAATTAGCCAAATTTATAGGAGAGGTGATGTGACAACCATGGTTTTGGGGTTCGTCACTTAGACTATAGTTTAGGGTGTTTTGTGCAAATATATGCTTTTATGAGCTTATGTGTTTATTTTGTGTGTTTGGAGTGAGGTTTGGATATCGTTTATGGGTATATGGTACTCATAAGTAAATCGAGGAACGATTATTTCATGTTCATGAGCTCACAAGGTAGTGACTATGAAATAAGATGGTGTTTTTCGTGGTTTTACGTATACGTATATGTATTATAGAAAATCGTATTTTTACTATTTAAGGTTTAGCATTTAGAGGTCTCGGGTGAGGTAATTGGTCACGGGAGTATTTTTCGGGATGTTTTTAAGTCATTTAGGACTTAGTTAATTAGTTTATTTCATATTTCAAGAGTTTTTATAAAACTGTATATTTTACGTCTTTTACGGTATACGCGTAAATTTGACTAGTTTTATGGTTTTGAGGTTCGGGAGGCTTTAGGAGCTGAAATAAATTAAGGCAATTTAAGGTAATAATAATTAATAGTTAATTTACAGTAATATAGTTAAAAAAAGTCGGCCATAGGGTGTTGGACTTGATTTTGGGCCGAATTTTGCTTAAGGAAAGGTAAGGGAGCCTAGTTTGAGTACTATTAGGCTTCCTGGTTAGTTTTAATTACCCATATTACTCCCTTTAGCCCCAAAAACGAATTTATCCATTCCATAAGTCTAATCTCAGTGGTTTCTATCAATAGAGAAGAAAGAAAACCCAATAACTCAATTAGGGTTTAAGGTACACACTAAAACTATGACAATTAACGTTTAATTTACGTATATGTAACTTAATATGATGGATTAGGGTTAAGATTCATAATTATTTATTAGGGTTTGTTAATAACCTGTAACTAGTGATGTAATTAATGGGTTTTTATCATTGGAAATCATTTTTAGGTTTTAATTAGGGTTTATGTATGATTAATTAGGTTAATCATATTAAATTCGTCATAAAAAACTAGACAGAATTTTTGGGTTATTGTTTTGATCATTACAAACTTTTAAATTGCGATCTTGGTACCCCTGGAAAGGTATTTGAGTTGGCTTTCAAATGCAAGAAACGAGAACTAAATTGGAGGTAGGGAAGTGGGTCAAAAACAGGTTACAACAGTCAGAGGTCAAATCAGTTTTGAAATCAGTCGGGTTTAAATTAATGTTTTAAGATGTTTAGGGTACTTAGGAGTATAATTGGACCTTTAAACGAACATGAGACTTAGATTATATATTAAATAAAAGATCTAGAGGATGGCTAAACAAATGGGTTAGGGTAAGAGCCTCTGATCATAACAAACGTTTCGTATGTTCAAAATCAGTAAATTCTGGATAGGTAAAAGTATATATATATATATATATATATATATATATATATATATATATATATATATATATATATATATATATATATATATATATATATATATATATATATATATATATATATATATATATATATATATATATATATATATATATATATATATATATATATATATATATATATATATATATATATATATATATATATATATATATATATATATATATATATATATGGAGGCTTTAACAGTAGCTTTAAGATTACGGCCAAATGGGAGAGTTAGCTAACACATGTAAGGGCATAGGGTTTCTTTTACAGGGCATGTTATTTTGGTTAAGGGGGGTGTTCGACCCATAGTTTGAAGTAGGAAAAACGGGACTGTTTTGGGTTAAATGTTAACGGGGTAAGTTATGAACTAAACTAAGTTAAGAGCTTTATAGAGGGATGTAATGAGAATGGAATATAAATGGGGTTAAGTGGTAGGATACGGTTATATATCCATCATAGATTGATGAGCGATTTTGGTATGTGGTTCATGTCTTGATTGTATACGTTTGTGTGTTTAGATTTTTGCTAGAGCACAGATACTTGGAGAAGCTTGTTCAGGTGAGTTTCATAGTCCCATGTATTTTTATGATTTGAATTCCAGATGGGATGGAAGAGACACTCTATGGTTTTGTAACTAATGCTGTGAATATTTTTATGGTGTGTGATGGACTTGTGTGTGCACTTATGTGATTAACTGCTATGTGATTCTTGATTATGTTTATGATTTGGATTGGGGGACACGTACCGTCTCAGTTATTGTGGTTTGACTTTGTACCAAGGGGATGTGGACAAGGCGGGGCCTTGGGATTTGTTCATAGGTGTATGAGCGTCTATGGGACCATGGTGATTGGTAAGGCTTGGAGCCTTGGAATTGTGGTTATTGGTAAGACTTAGAGCCTTGGATTTGTGGTGATGGGTTAATCTTGAATGCTAGTTGTTAATACATAATTGTAGCACATTGTCCATATGTTCTTTTGTTAGTGGTTGTTATTCACAGCTTATAATTGATTTGGAGTTGGAGTCTAAACCTATGACTCTCACCAATATTATTGTTGACGTGTTTTAGTGTCTCTTTCAGGTGAGAATGTGGTTAAGCGTGAGAATAGGAGTGGCTAGCTGGGAGCCTTAGGATTGCATTTGGAGGAACCCCTTTTCCTCTTAGTATTTATTTAATGTTTGATTAAGTGATACTTTGTAGACACCTATATGTTTGTTATTTGTTAATTGTATGTCTTTGGTTAGAGGTAGGCCTGTTACCTACTTACCTAGACGCCTACGTTGTTTGTGATATCTTCATGACATTGTGTCACCATTTATGATATTTCCATTTCATTTATTTATCTCTGTAGACATGCTATTGTTGTGATGATATCCATACGTCACGCCCCATATTCCGCCATGGTGGGGTGTGACAGAATGGTATCAGAGACAATGGTTATAGAGAATTAAGTTTCCTAGTCTAGTAGCCTAGTCTATAGCTTAAGGGTCCATGCATGTAGGTATCATATGGGTATGTGTGCATTATAGTATATGAAGTGCTTATGTGTTAATTTCGTTTTGGATATTTATTTACTTTCATACTTACTTATTGAGATATAGTATATGTAAGTACATTCATTTATTTTCTATTGATGCGACGTATGAACCGGAAGTGTAGGAACCTATTTAGTGTTACCCATGTCGCGTAGAAGAAGAGGTACGCTAGGTAATAATAAGATAGTACCGATGTTGAGTCTGCGACTAGTAGTGGATTCGAATTTCCGCCTGAATGGTTATGGTCATTTTTTTTAATGTTGGATATTTTGTTGTTATTGATTTGTTTTGGTGATTGAGCCTCGAGTTAGGAATGAAGTTAGGGTTGACGTATGAGATGTTCTTATTTTACCTATACGGTATATATCTAGAGTGTATTTTATGTGGTATATATGTGGTAGACTTATGTGTTCTGTGTAGTACTAATTTCTTATAAGTGTCGTCATAGGAGGGAGTACATGGGTAAAAGGGGACATCTATAATTATGGAGGCCTATGTAATTATATATGTGCCACAACACCGATGGACATCCAAGTATGGTTGAATGAAAAAAGGGTTAGTACATGCTTGTATATGATGAGATCTGTATTTTGGGTATTTGTAAACAATATGGGTTTATGTAATGGTTGCCTATGTTATGGCTATGGTTTTTTGTGTTATATGTTTTGGGTTATAGCCGTGTTGTGTGATTATGGGGTCACACAATATGGTTTGGTTTTGGTGATGGGGTTTATGCCTTGTTGTGGCATGGTGAGATGGTGAGATGGTGATTACTCGTATGGAAAAACGAGTCTATGACGCGATCAATTGACTTGACATGTACGATAACGAGTATGTTTTGAGAGATTTAATAGGTATATATATGCGGATGTATATATAATAGTAGATGTTATGTGATTATATTTGGTCGTTCAATAGTTATTATAACTTGAACGTACCTAGTGTTCTCTCGTGTTTAAACAGTTTATTAGTGCTAGAGTTTTATGGGGTTCCAACGACGTTTTGAATCTTTTGAAGTGTGTCTATATTGGGGTATGTATTTTAACTGATGAGAACTACCAAATTTTCTTGCAAAGGAGTCTAGCTAATTAAAGGAAAATGCTTTTGAAAATATTTTGTAAGTGTACAGTATGATATCCTGACTTACATATCTTTTCTTTAAGTTTATTGGTAATAAGTTAAAAAAAATCTTGACAATGAATGGATTAGTTTTCTAGGTAACATGTGATGGTACATATAAAGGGTAAATAAATTTTACGATAATTTTCTTAAAAGTGGAGTTAAAATTTTAGAAGTATTGAAATAGGCGGAAAGAGTAAAAAGGAAGATTTTATTATATAATGATAATAATAACACCACACCTTGTAAACGTGTAATAGTTAGTTATAAAAAGCCTAAATGGATTGTATAAAGTAATTATAAAATAGAATAAAATGAATAAAAACACCATATTTTATAAACACGTATTGGTTTCATAATAACAAGTGAAATGAATTTAATGTGAGTAAACAAGATAATGGTTAGAATAACGTTATACTATACTAACTAGTGGATACCTTTGATAAAATAATGAAGATAAAAGATGAATTTATTGTTAAAAGAGATGATAGATAAAGTGAGTTTTAGTACACTAACTGAGTTATGCCCTTTGATAGTAACGAAGATGGTAAAATATGACTATGATTTCATTTATTGGTGTTAAAATATGGTCCTAATGAGAAGTAACTAATTGAGATGAAATTCTAAGATATTGAAATTTGGTAATACAAATCGTGATGAGTCTATCTTTTATTGTTGGCACACTCCATTGATCTTTCGGATTACATCGTTTTGTTTTCGCTTGTTTTGGCTAGGGTTCGTTTTACCCTATATTTTATTTTGGGACACGATTGTTTGGAATTCTTTTGGTACACATCATGGTTGATTTATTTATGCGGTTGTGGGAACGTTAGGATGAGAGGATAGAGTTGGGTAGTATTACTTATGGTTAGATATTAGAATGGAGAGATGTATTTTGGTTTAAAGGTTGTGTTGAAGGAATGATTAAGATTTATGGAATTTTGAAACTTAGATTGGTTACGGGAATAAGGGAGTAAGTAAAGTTAGTTGACTAGTCGTGGGAACGAGATGTCATGCTATGAGAAGTTGGTTGAAGTACCATTAGGAGATTGATGAAAGTACTAGCGGATGTGAGGGTATAGTAAAAAGTTTCTACTATTGGAAAGATGGGGCAAATAACACGCAAGGGAATTGGTATAGTTATGGAGGCAAGGTAGTAGTAGACACGTGAAGGAAAACATGGATGTGAAAGAATGATTGGTAGGAGGCTGATTAATGGTGAAGTACAACAAGTAAGGAAGAGTGAGACATTGAGGGGTTGAAGTACCTTTAGAAATATTGTGGTAGATGAGTTGAAGTTAGAAGCTACTGCGTAGTGTGAAATTCCTAGGTAACGTCATGGAGACGAGAAGGAGCGCGTGAAGAGCTACATCGTGAAGCAAGGAGCTGAAAGCACTACGTGCCGGCTTCTAGAAGGATGCAAGAGATTTCGAAGGAGTCAGAGAAGTTGCAAGGACTGGAAAGGTGACAAGCACTATGATGGAAATCTCCATATGGTTCGTGACGAAGAAGGACATAGCGAGTACCGGAGTTAAGCTACAAAGAGCTGAACCAATGGATCGTGATGGAGTGACTACATAACATGGGAGATTAAGAACTCGTGGAAGTAACAAGGGGAGTCGAGTGACTACACAAAGATAGAATTTTATGGCAATCAATATCGAGGGATGAGTAGTGAAGCTGAGCGGAATAAGTTCGTGGAGAAGTAATTATAGGGTCAGTTTAGTGAAGGTGTTTATGAAGGATCTTTGGAAGAGACAGTTACGCATTATCCAATGAAATAACTATTTCCATAGAGTTGATGAATTGATTGAGAAATTTTGGTTGGACATGATAGTGAAGGAACTAGGGAGAACCATGGAAGGAGAGAACCAAGTATTCCTAGAAGATGATGATTGAAAGTACCTCATGTTAGGTGCAAGGTCATAATAGAAGTATGAGACTTGAGTAAGAATTTAGAATATGGCTTAGTTTAGACATATGGAAACTAATATGCGTATAAGATGAGAGTGTGATACGCATGTAATCACATGAAACTCTAGTCTGTCCCTATTAGGAGGGAGTAGGAGAACTGGTCGTGGGGAAAACAAGTGAATCTACTTGGAAAACTTTGACGTATAGATGACTTGAAAGACGGGAAGCATAACATCGTGATGTATGCCATGAGCTGAGGAAGAAGAAGGAAGTGTGGACATATGCGAATCGTGATTGAAAGAGGTCGAGATAGGAAGCGAAGGTAAAACTTTGGTATAGCCTAATGAGTAGACTAAGGCACTAAACCTACTATTATTGTTGTAGTGTTGAAAGGAAATGGCACTAACCTATATTGTTTGATTGGAAGGCTTAGTATCGATAATCAAATGGATGAGGAGTTATAGATGTGATGTGTCATGAGAGACAAAGGTTTGGTCTAACTGAGAAAAGATGAGGAGCACTATTACCTTGAAGGTAAGACATTTTTTAGGTATATAGGAAAAAAATGTAGCTAATTGTCTTAGAAAGAGTTGAATATGTTCAAGGGTAAGTTGAGAAAAGAAGTGTATGAGTGCTACTAATGAGCTATCCAAATTTAATGGAAGTAGTTGTAGCATGGGTTTGGATGGCAGTTGACGAAACTAACTAATGAATATGTGAAAGACCGTCATAGGTCACTTTTGTAAGAAAATTGGAAATTTTTATGTGGTTTGAGGTATGGAATAAAGGGATTTGATGAACATGATTGGATATGAGTATATACGGCTAATTGGAAATGGATGGACGAAGTGAGAGATTGCTACAAGTATAGGAGTCGTGTTGAGATCTTGGGTGACTGATTTAGAGGGAGGTGGGAAACTCGATAGCAATGTTTGAGTTTTCATATAATGATAGTTATCATACTAGAAGTCGATGAAGGCCATTTGAGGCACTATATGGAATGATAGGGTGAGTTGTCGTTATGGTGGACTAAAATTGGGGAAAGAGACTACTAATATAGTAATGGTGTTTGTGGAAAGGATGAGAGCAACAAGAGATGCTATGTTGAAAAGGAGGAAACCACTACAGTTTACTGAAAAAGTTATATGGGAAGTTTCACCCATAGTAACGGGCGCCATGTTTAGGAAAAAAAGGAAAAGTTGATGTCGAATTTTGTAGGTCCATTTGTGATCTTTTGAAAGATTGGACCAGTAGTTTATGGGTATAGAATTACCTGGGGAATTGAGTGGTGTACATGATATATGTCATGTATTGAGATTTAAGAAATGTGGTTTGAGAATGCATATTTGCATGTGCGGTTATTAGGGATTTGTGTTAAAAAGAGTCATTTGTGAGATTTATAGGCTGTGAGGTCAATAGTTTGAGAATGAGTTTAAATAATGTTGGTTAATATATGTGGTAATTTGAGACTTGAACTAAAGTACACATGGAAATGAGTGGAGTTCATTTAGAACAAGTATCCTCATGTGATTTGTTGTTTGTGTGTTTGATCCTATGGAGTAAATCTCGGGACGAGATTTCTATTAGGAGGGAGTGATGTGACACCCATGGTTTTGGGGTTCGTCACTTAGACTATAGTTTAGGGTGTTTTGTGCATATATGTGCTTTTATGAGCTTATGTGTTTATTTTGTGTGTTTGGAGTGAGGTTTGGATATCGCATATGTGTATATGGTACTCATAAGTAAATCGAGGAACGATTATTTCATGTTCATTAGCTCACAAGGTAGTGACTATGAAATGAGATAGTGTTTTTCGTGTTTTTACGTATACGTATATGTATTATAGAAAATCGTATTTTTACGATTTAAGGTTTAGCATTTAGAGGTCTCGGGTGAGGTAATTGGTCACAGGAGTATTTTTCGAGGATGGTTTTAAGTCATTTAGGACTTAGTTAATTAGTTTATTTCATATTTCAAGAGTTTTTATAAAACTGTATATTTTACGTCTTTTACGGTATACGCGTAAATTTGACTAGTTTTACGGTTTTGAGGTTCGGGAGGCTTTAGGAGCTGAAATAAATTAATGGAATTTAAGGTAATAATAATTAATAGTTAATTTACAGTAATATAGTTAAAAAAAGTCGGCCATAGGGTGTTGGACTTGATTTTGGGCCGAATTTTGCTTAAGGAAAGGTAGGGGAGCACAGTTTGAGTACTATTAGGCTTCCTGGTTAGTTTTAATTACCCATATTACT
This sequence comes from Glebionis coronaria, assembly GCA_025667525.1. Taxonomy (NCBI): domain Eukaryota; kingdom Viridiplantae; phylum Streptophyta; class Magnoliopsida; order Asterales; family Asteraceae; genus Glebionis; species Glebionis coronaria. The sequence continues at coordinate 467,303,923 of CM046882.1, read as the reverse complement.
CCCTTTAGCCCCAAAAACGAATTTATCCTTTCCATAAGTCTAATCTCAGTGGTTTCTATCAATAGAGGAGCAAGAAAACCCAATAATTCAATTAGGGTTTAAGGTACACACTAAAAATATGACAATTAACGTTTAATTTTACGTATATGTAACTTAATATGATGGATTAGGGTTGAGATTCATAATTTTTTATTAGGGTTTGTTAATAACCTGTAATTAGTGATGTAATTTTATCATTGGAAATCGTTTTTAGGTTTTAATTAGCGTTTATGTATGATTAATTAGGTTAATCATATTAAATTCGTCATTAAAAACTAGGCAGAATTTATAGGTTATTGTATTGATCATATCTGGAGCTTTACAAACTTTTAAATTGCGATCTTGGTACCCCTGGAAAGGTATTTGAGTTGGATTTCAAATGCAAGAAACTAGAACTAAATTGGAGGTCGGGAAGTGGGTCAAAAACAGGTTACAACAGTCGGAGGTCAAATCAGTTTTGAAATCAGTCGGGTTTAAATTAATGTTTTAAGATGTTTAGGGTACTTAGAAGTATAATTGGACCTTCAAACGAACATGAGACTTATATTAAATATTAAATAAAAGATCTGGAGGAGGGATAAACAAATGGGTTAGGGTAAGACCTCTGATCATAACAAACTTTTCGTATGTTCAAAATCAGTAAATTCTGGATAGGTAAAAGTATATATATATATATATGGAGGCCTTAACAGTAACTTTAAGGTTGCGGCCAAATGGGAGAGTTATCTAACACATGTAAGGGTATAGGATTTCCTTTACATGGCATGTTATTTTGGTTAAGGGGGTGTTCGACCCATAGTTTGAAGTAGGAAAAACGAGACTGTTTTGGGTTAAATGTTAACGGGGCGAGTTATGAACTAAACTAAGTTAAGGGCTTTATCGAGGGACGTAATGAGATGCATATGGCATATAAATGGGGTTAACTGGTAGGATAAGGTTATATATCCATCATAGATTGATGAGCCATTTTGGTATGTGGTTCATGTCTTGATTGTATACGTTTGTGTGTTTAAATTTTTGCTAGAGCACAGATACTTGGAGAAGCTTGTTCAGGTGAGTTTCATAGTCCCCCCTGTATTTTTATGATTTGAATTCTAGATGGGATGGAAGAGACACTCTATGGTTTTGTAACTAATGCTGTGAATATTTTTATGGTTTGTGATGGACTTGTGTGTGCACCTATGTGATTAAATTTGTGGTTCATGTCTTGATTGTATACGTTTGTTTGTTTAAATTTTTGCTAGAGCACAGATACTTGGAGAAGCTTGTTCAGGTGAGTTTCATAGTCCCCCCCTGTATTTTTATGATTTGAATTCTAGATGGGATGGAAGAGACACTCTATGGTTTTGTAACTAATGCTGTGAATATTTTTATGGTTTGTGATGGACTTGTGTGTGCACTTATGTGATTAATTGCTATGTGATTCTTGATTGTGTTTATGATTTGGATCGGGGGACACGTACCGTCTCAGTTATTGTGGTTTGACTTGGTACCAAGGGGATGTTTAAAAGGCGGGGCCTTGGGATTGGTTCATAGGTGTATGGGCGCCTATGAGACCATGGTGATTGGTAAGGCTTGGAGCCTTGGAATTGTGGTTATTGGTAAGGCTTGGAGCCTTGGATTTGTGGTGATTGGTTAATCTTGAATGCTAGTTGTTAATACATAATTGTAGCACATTGTCCATATTTTCTTTTGTTAGTGGTTGTTATTCACAGCTTATAATTGATTTGGAGTTGGAGTCTAAACCTATGACTCTCACCAACATTATTGTTGACGTGTTTTAGTGCCTCTTTCAGGTGAGAATGTGGTTAAGCGTGAGAATAGGAGTGGCTAGCTGGGAGCCTTAGGATTGCATTTGGAGGAACCCCTTTTCCTCTTAGTATTTATTTAATGTTTGATTAAGTGATAATTTGTAGACACGCTATTGTTGTGATGATATCCATACGTCGCGCCCCATATTCCGCCATGGTGGGGTGTGACAGGTGATAACATACGATTGGTTAAAATATGAGGCAATTTTATTCAAAAAGTAATGATTAAAATCTTGAAAAATATATAAATTATATCTCATACATTAATTAAAAGTTACCAACTCCTAAAATTACGGCCCATATTTTCGTCAAAAATAACAACTGGGGGAAATTTGTCATGTTAGCGTTCAAATTGATCTTATCAGCGTTTGGAAAGAAAAGTTTCAGCGTCCAAAAATAAAAATAATTAAAAATAAAAAGGACCTTAATAAAGTAGTTTACCCTAGTGAAGATAACTCTTAGTCTGAAAATAACAATAGGGTGTCAAGCACTGTCCAATCATGCACACTTGCTTAAGCAAGATAGACATAATTGTCCTCAAGTGTACCTTGCTAACCAAAGTTCTTAGCAATGAAGTTACCTCATATAAACCCTTTGTAACTTCCCAAGTAAGCCCAATAAAAATGTTCCCAAGTCTCCTAACCGACCAAATCCAATTCTAGGCCAAAAAGTCTTGGCAGCGTGCACAATATATCAACTGTGCATGTTACAGTACCTCACAATTTAGAAAACTAACTCGTACTCACCAGTAGACACAATCTAGAATTGTGATGAGAGTATTCTAAGAATACCCAAAGTCCTAAAGGTTTCCTAAACCTCCCCTTAAACCATGATAAATAAAATTGCCAAACAAAAAGTATGTAATAAAAATTTATGTCAAGATAGGAATGCAAACATTCCAACCATCATCCATAAGCTTTAACACATTCCTAGTAAGCTCCAAAGAACCATAAGCAACTCTGTATCCATATGTACAATGCTCACAATGCCTGCATGATTAGATCAAAAACCACAAAACTAACATATTGCTGTCAGCGTCCATTTGAACACTTGTCAGCGTCCAATTAACCTTTGTCAACGTTAGAAAAATAAAGTGGAAAACCTTATCTTGTACAAAGACTAATAACAGTACACATCCTGTACAAACTATACAATGATTTCAAAAACACATTTAGGTGAGATTGATCATTCCAATACTTGTTACCAAGTACTGGAACCTCCCAACATCAAAAGGTTTAGTTAAAAGATCAGCCACATTTTCTTCTGTGTCTACCCTATCTGGATGTATTAAACCTTTTTCAAAACAATCTCTTATAAAATGATGTCTAATTTCTATGTGTTTTGTTTTAGAGTGATGTATAGGATTCTTAATAATGCATAATGTACTGTTATTATCTACAAATATCTTGGTATGCATAAAGTTATACCCATAATCCAACAACTGGTTTTATATCCATAGAACTTGTCCACAACAAGCAGCTGCAGCAACATATTCTGCTTCAGTTGTAGAGTTGGCCACCACTGTTTGTTTCTTGCATTGCCAAGATATCAATCTGCTCCCAAGAAATTGACATCCACCAGTTGTGGATTTCCTATCAAACTTATCACCTCTATAGCCACTGTCTGAATAGCCAATAAGCTCCAATAGAGAATCCTTTGGATACCATAATATAACACCCCCAATTTACATTGCGCAGCGGAAATACACAATTGGTTGTTATTCACAAACTTTATTTTACAACACTCTTTACATGACCTTAAAACAATATATTTAGGAAAATAATAAGAAATAATTTAAATCAATGTCTAAAACCTTCAATCCCAAGTAAAATCAGTTTAAAAATATCAGAGTAGCGTTCAGGTTCCCCTAGGATCTTAATAAATTGACAAACCTTTTACCAAAATACTGGACCATATACTATAAATTTTATGACAAACGGGAAAGAAATATGTTTTAGACCAAATTACTACAAAAGCAATCTCGCAATCCTTCTCCAGCAAGCTCCACAGCTCAACAACTTCAAGTACCTGAAATACATGCTTAAAATCATCAACACAAAGGTTGAGCAAGTCTACAGGTTTAACAAAACATAGTTGAACACATCGTAAAAATCGTTCACAGTTGTTTAATAGCATTGTGGTCATACAATCTATTAATCAGGCATTTCATCTTATAGCAATAGCTAATGAATTGTATTAAGCTCATGACACCGACCCCTTAACTTAGTCACCCACGCCAAATGCCAGCATGACTAAAAGAATTCCAGTGCCCCTACTTGGGTATCAATTGCAAGAATACCAATTCTCATTCTCGTAAAATTATTCTTCCTAGAGGTTACTGAGCGTAAAGACCTGGTCTCAGATAGGGTTGTCAGCCCAATAGTACTATCATTAGAATAAGCGGCTATTCCCAACTCACAACATCAAGTCAGAAGATAGTTAACGGCTCATAAATTTAGGGACTTTTGTAATTTAGGTACTTATACAATTCAAATCAACAAAGGCAACAAAGGAAACATTCGGGTCCAACAATTACTCATGACATGTGTTCATTTTTACTTCAAATAGCATGTATCCCCCTCGCGGGTTTTAAAATTATTAGAACAAGTAGATAGCGTGGCTATAGACTTACCTGAAGTATTAACAGTTGTATGACGACTTTCAACGATCGATGATGCTCGGCGAACACGAAATTCACAATCTATCAAAATAAAACGCGTGCCTTTAATAATACATCCAAGTAATATTTCATACTTAATAAAATGAAATAAATATCTCAAAGTCAAAATCAAACTCACACCATACTCAATTTAATAAATCCTTCTTACATACACTTTTACATTTTTATTCTTTCAAAAACTGTCGATTATATATATATATATATATATATAAATCGTCCAAACTGCTTTTCTTACTTAAACACGTCAATAGCTTAGGATACTAACCAGAAACTTCACTTACTATATATAGAAAGACCTCCCAAAAGTTGGTTAAAAGATTTTACTTTTAAAGTTCCCTGCCCGACTCATCTTCGAACTACAAAAACCGGACAGTTTTACGTCAACAACTCATATAGTCTTTTTTAACTTATTCACTTGACTCAGTTTACATAACCGACATTCATCTTTGAAAATAAACTCAAAATCATAATACTTATCACTTAACATCAGTCCTTGACTCATTTCAAAATCCTTTTTATAGTCGCCGAGATTCGATCCAAATATCGACAACAATTATATATTGTGACGATACTCGTCTCCCGGTACACGAATAATCAAACTAACGTAACGTTTCGCTCGTTTGGAGCTAGAAGCTATACTTTATACCAAATCGAAGCTTAAGACATCCTCTACAACAATATCTAGTTAGTTCATACCATTCTCAAACTCATATTTTCTGAAAATTACTTTTTATATTCTTGTAAAAAATACATCTTTAAAAATCACTCAAAATCAAATTTTTACCACATTTTAACATCATTTTTACCACTATAATCATCTAAATATTACCACTTTCAATCCTAATACACTATATCATCCTAGATGATCAAATCAAATAAAACCCAACTAAAAATTTCAACATGCAACAACTTAAAATAATATATAACAACAATAGCACCTACATATAACAATTATACAAGATCAAAACACATGGTTTTTCATCAAAAATGGGTTTTTATAAAAACTTCATGCATGTAGCTAAATTTCATACCAAAAGATGGAGAATCAAAAGATTAAGATGGGTCTTTGATTAGTTTTAAGAGATTCAAACTCAAAAATCAAAATCAAGGGGTGTTTGTTGCTTGTGGGTTGACGGAAAAGAAAGGGAGGAGGGAGAGAGAGAGGATTTTTGGTGGTAGTGGGAATGCATGTGTGTTTGTGTGTTTAATTTTCCATTTTATATGGGAAACGTTTAGGGTAGTTTTTGCCAATTGTGATTCTTGTGGAGCAAAATGAAAATACTTGGTTAAAAAGCGAGAAATAACTATTAGTCACTTTTGAAAATATTTACGGGTCTCGGGTTTCATAAAAATACTTCTCAAAACTTAAAACGCACACAAAATATGATATTATATAGTCCCGGCACGACTTAATACGACATTAAAATAAAAACGTCAAAGTATTAAACATCGACATGTTAAAAACAAAACGTAAAAATTCGGGCATCCGTTGATATCGTCATTACTAATAATCCTCGCAACTCGTCAAAACGTAAAAATATAACTTTCAACATTCATCCAAATCAAATCACCAATCGTCATGACAATCAATCTCGTCAAAAATTTCAAATATATACGTAAAAATATAATTAAATAATAACCACGGGTTTGGGTTGTCACACATAATCCCAAGGTGGGATAGCACCTAAGCTATCTAAAGATCCTTTTGACAACATGAAGATGACACTCTTTGGGAGTCACCTGATGGCGTGCACATGCACACACATCAAACATGATGTCAGGTCTAGAGGCTGTAAGATACATCAATGACCCAATCATTGATCTATAATGCCTGACATCCACCTCTTTTCCATCTCCAGTTTTTCCCCAAGGGTGTTCTCTATCCATGGGTGTGCTAGCCTGTTTTTCAGGTAGAGAAAAACCAATCTTCTTCAAGATTTCTGCTACATATTTATCTTGAGAGATAAAGATACCATCTTCTTTCTGTTGGACTTGTAAACCTAGAAAGAAGTTGTAACACTCTCATTTTTCGTATCGGTACAGCGGAAGGGTCTTTCAGAGTGTTACGGGATAGCACAATAACTCCAATCATAGACAACACATAAAAATGGTTGTACAAGGTTTAACAAACATTCATTCGATAAAAAGTTTAAGAGCGTACAACAGGTCCCAAATTATACAGGTCATTAAGTTTACAAAACATAGATCGAATGATTTAATATTAAGTGTGGGCCATCAGAGTCGATCTCCATCCGGATTACCTTCAAGCACCTGAGATAAAAACATGCAAAAATCATATCAGCGAATGCCGAGTGAATTCATAGAGTTTAATGAAAACCGTTATATAAAACAATCAATTAAAATAAGAACACAAGCATTATATCGGAAGTAAGTCCTCATATTGCTAGTCAGGCAATATATAAATCAAGCGTACATCTTAAACCGTCCATGAGACCGTAGTCTCTATATTACCATGATAGGTAATATATTCATCGTAATAGCGTCGTTATCGTTTATTATTTATGTTTTATAGCATACATTGTATAGGATTATTATTAGCCGCATGACATTGTTACCTTACTATGAAAAAAGCGGGCCGCGAACCCGACAAACAATTTTCCCATCTAAGTTAGCGTGTCGTCACAAAAATCACGCTATGGAATCTTCTCATACATAAATTCGCTTACCAATCAATGTGGTACGACGGGGATCAACCGTCAAGGCGCGAACTGGGGTGATCGTCCCCAAATAGTACTATCAAATGCATAAGCGTCTACCAAATCCCGGTAGTTCACAATTCATGCTAATGGGACTTTAAGTGACATAACCTAACTACTAATAATCCTTTTAGTCTCGTTTACAGGGTCATAGCATCATTCGGGTCCATATCATTAAGCATACAATCGGGACTACTTGTGTTCTATTTTTATAAAAATCTAGCATGTTATCTCCCTCGCGGGTTTACAAATCATTTTATAAAACATTTAAAAGAGTGCGAGGCTATGAACTCACGTTGTTAATGAAAGGCGGATTATCGGCTACGGGCGTGCTTCGGTCACGGAAACCTATATAAATAATAATCGGTCTTAGACTCGGTCCAATGACTTTTATCAAAATAACAATATACATATGATGATTTTGTACATATGATGATGATCAAGTGGGTTTATACATCCTTGTTTACTCATTTTAGTGTTTACGTCTTGGTAACGTCTTACTAGTTCACTAGTTTTAACCTATTTACCTATTTTAAGTCCATTAAGCATTTATAAGTTCCTTAACTTGTTTTAATACCTTTTATACCTATATTATCAGTATATATACTTTTCATGTTGGGCCCAAATGGGTTAAGCCCAATAAGCTCTTTTTACAAGTTTTTATCTTATTAAGTCCAATTATTAGTCCAATATGTTTAGTTAGCTCGTAAATGTCCGTAATTCTTATAGTTCGGGTTTTATCGGTTTTTACTTGTATTAGTTACTTATACATCAGTATATGACTTTTATAAACTTTACATTAGACGGGTTTGGTCGTCTAAGTTTTATTTGGCGAAAAACGTTAATTTTACGGCGATAGCCGAAAAAGTTGTAAAAATCAAGTTTATAGTTTTTACTACTTATAAATATTATTTTTACCACCATTTATATAATTTACCCATTTAATTAACCTTTTATACATTTATATAAATAAGTTTTATAAGTTAGTGGATTTATATTTTTACATTTTATACATTATAATGTGAGTGCTTATATAATATTAATAAACATTATTTCCAAAAATCTGATTTTTAACTTCATGTTCACCATTTTTAACATATCTAGAGTTCTATAATGAATTAGAAGCTAATTTTTAGATGACATGTTCTTCATAATATGTGCTACATTTAACTTAGTTATAGCTACTGCCCATTTTGAGCTTAAGTTTCCTTAACAGTCCCTACAAAACTGCTTATTCAGATTACACCACCTAACTTGTTTTGATCATATCTCACTCATTATTTTGATTTCATTGCATGGCCAACTCTCACATGTGTATAACATCATCTAATTACTGTAAATGGATCAAACCATGCAATTTTATCAGTTCATCTTTTAGTTATCTACTGTTTTTATACAGCCAACTAAATAATCAAGATTTTAGCTTCATTTCTTATAGTTATCATCATTTTTAAGCATATTTATCAACACTTGATCCCCACACAACATTTTTATCATCATATATACATCATATACATATACAAAATGAAATAAAATACATTTGTTCTTTATAAAATAACAAGAGAAAAATGGAGAGGATGATCTTCTTTACCAATCCAAGTGGATTTCTTGTTTTAGGAAGACAAGAACTTGATGAACACAACAAGAGTCTCCAAGACCATGAAATATCAAGAACATAGGTTGGAAAATCAGCCCTAGGACACAAGCAAACCACCTCCAAAGATGTTAATATGGCCACCAAATGAGCAAGGCTTCAAGAATACTCCTTAATAGAGCTAGTAAACATGTTGTTCATGGCTAGAAGAGATCAAATGGGGTGTTTGTTGGTTTATTTGGGACGGCAAGGAGGGAGAGTTGAGAGGATTTTGATGTTGGTTTTGCATGTGAGAAAGATGGTATAATGAAACAAGTAGCTAGTTTTGAGGTAATGGAGAAAGTTAGCTTGAAATGTAAGCTTAGGCTTACACTTGTAATGTGTAAGCTAAACTTGATGCCACATTAGTGTTGTGGTGTCAAGTTGGCCGTCCCATGTAGCTAGTGGGGTGGGACAATGTGTTTTGTCCCATCTCACTAGTTTACGGGTATTTCTCGATTCTAGTTTTCTCGATTTGCGTGCCCTCGTGTCGTTTTACGAAAAACGTTTTTATAAATTGTGAATCACCGTCACAAAACGAATCCAATAAAAATTGTCTCATCAAAAACGGAGTTCAAAAACGTAAATACGTAATCCTAAGGTTTCCGGTTTACTCGTAAAAGACGTCAAATTATGCACGTAAGCCCAAATTTAAATCCGTAAATTGTGAGTTCGTCAACCAACATAAAAATAAGTTTCAAAATATTATACGAGAAAATATTTCACTACCTGAAAATGTTAGATTGTCACAGCTTTTCCTCCTAAAAGGGATCAACGTCCTCGTGATCCATTTCATTTGGATGTCCGTTTCTTATTGAAATCGAAGAGGTGCGGATATTTCTTCCACATTTCATCCTCTCGTTCCCAAGTATACTCCGGTCCATGCTTTGAATTCCATCGGATTTTGACAATAGGTATCTGACTTTGTTTCAGTTGCTTTACCTCACGGTCCATAACTTCTACGGGCTCTTCGATAAAATGCAACTTCCCATCTATTCGAACCTTACCTAACGGAATTTTCTCATCACTCACTGCTAGACATTTCTTCAGATTAGATACATGGAATGTGTTGTGAACACCATGAAGTTCTGGGGGTAACTCTAGTTTGTAAGCCACCGGACCTACTCTAGATAAAATCTTAAAGGGTCCAATATAACGGGGATTCAATTTCCCTCGTTTTCCAAATCTTATAACGCCTTTCCATGCCGATACTTTCAACATTACTCGGTCACCCCCTTCAAACTCCATTGGCTTCCGCCGCACATCCGCGTAACTTTTCTGTCTACTACGGGCAGTCAACAACCTCTTCTTAATCTGAACTATCATCTCCGTAGTCTCCCGGATCAATTCCGGTCCCGTGAGCTGGGTATCCCCAACTTCACTCCAACATACAGGAGATCTACACTTCCTACCATACAAAGCTTCAAACGGTGCAGCCTTAATACTAGAATGGTAACTATTGTTATACGAAAACTCTGCTAACGACAGATGTTTATCCCAATTCTTACCAAAGTCTAACACACAAGCTCTCAACATATCTTCTAGTGTTTGTATCGTCCTTTCACTCTGCCCATCAGTCTGGGGGTGATAAGCAGTGCTCATATGGAGATTCGTTCCCAAAGATCTTTGGAGAGATTTCCAAAAATTCGATGCGAATCAAGGATCTCGATCTGAAATGATCAATACAGGCACTCCATGTTTGCATACAACATTATCAAGGTATATTCGAGTCAGCTTCTCTAGTGAGAACTGCTCCTTAACCGGAATGAAGTGTGCTGATTTGGTCAGTCTATCGACAATAACCCAAATCGAATTGTTTCTAGATGATGTTCTAGGAAGCTTGGTGATAAAGTCCATTGTAATTCGCTCCCACTTCCACTCAGGAATCTTTGGCTGTTGAAGTAGTCCTGATGGTTTTTGATGTTCGGCTTTAACTCTAGCACAAGTCAAGCATTGAAGAACATACATAGCTATGTCAGCTTTCATATTCGGCCACCAGTACAACTTCTTCAAATCATGGTACATCTTATCAGATTCCGGATGAATGGAATACTTAGATTTATAGGATTCTAACATAATCAAGTCTCTTAAGCTTCCAAACTTCGGTATCCACATACGACCTCTTAAGCATTTCACTCCATCAGCTCTAACCTCTAAAGGATCTCCTTCTCCTCGGAACCCTTCATTAACAAAATTCTCCTTCTTACAAGCTTCTATCTGCGCATTTCTAATTTGCTCAGGAAAACTATTGTGCACGGTCAAGACTAGAGAACGCACCCTGATAGGCTCTCTATCTTTCCTGCTTAACGCATCGGCAACAACATTGGCTTTTCCTAGGTGATATTTTATATCACAATCATAGTCACTTAACAACTCTATCCATCTTCGTTGCCTCATGTTCAATTCCTTCTGGTCGAGAATATACTATAGGCTTTTGTGATCGGTGAATACCGTACACTTGGTGCCATACAGATAATGTCTCCACAACCTAAGAGCAAGGACTACAGCTCCTAACTCAAGATCATGAGTAGTATAATTCTCCTCATTATTCCTTCATTGCCTAGAAGCATAAGCTATCACTTTCTCTCTCTGCATCAAAACAGCTCCATAACCTCTAAGAGATGCATCACAATACACTACAAAATCTTCACTCCCGTCAGGTAATGATAAGATTAGCGCACTACATAATTTTTGCTTCAATGTCTGAAATGCTCCATCTTCATCACTTCCCAAACGAAAGGTTTATTCTTCTGGGTAAGCTTAGTCAAGGGTTTAGCTATCAAACAGAATTCTTTAATGAATCGCCTATAATAGCCAGCCAATCCTAAGAACTGTCGCACTTCCGTTGGCGTTGTCGGTGCAGACCAATTCTTAATAGCTTCAACCTTTGCAGGATCAACATGAATTCCATCTCTGTTAATCACATGACCAAGAAATTGCACAGAATCTAACCAGAAATCACACTTCGAAAACTTAGCATACAACCTTTCATCTTTCAACAATTTCAAAACAATCCTCAAATGTTCTCTATGCTCATCTTCATTCTTAGAATAGATCAGAATATCGTCAATAAACACAATCACAAATTTATCCAAGTAGGGCTTGCACACTCGATTCATTAAATCCATGAAAACCGCAGGTGCGTTAGTTAACCCAAATGGCATTACTTGAAATTCATAGTGTCCATAACGAGTTCTAAATGCAGTTATAGGAATATCTTCTTCACGGACGCGAAGTTGGTGATATCCTAACCGCAAATCTATCTTAGAATACACACTAGATCCTTGCATTTGATCAAACAAATCATCAATCCTAGGTAAAGGATATAGATTTTTAATTGTCAACTTATTCAGTTCCCTATAATCAATGCACATACGAAAAGATCCGTCCTTCTTCTTAACGAACAAGACTGGAGCTCCCCAAGGCGACGAGCTCGGTCGAATAAAACCTTTATCAGACAACTCCTTAAGTTGCTCAGATAACTCCTTTAATTCAGAAGGGGCTAATCGGTAAGGCGCACGTGCCACCGGTGCAGCACCAGGAATTAAATCGATTCGAAACTCTACTTGCCTTATCGGTGGAAGTCTGGGTAAATCTTTAGGAAATACCTCAGGAAATTCACAAATAATAGGTACATCTTCCAATCGTTTCTCCCTAGACTCATTCCCGGTCACTTGAGCTAAGAATAACTCACAACCGTTCCTGATGTACTTTTGGACTTTAATACATGAAACGATTTTCAAACGGGATTCACCTCTACTACCATCAATTACTAACGTCCTATTCCTAAGAGGAATCTTAACCTTCTTCTCTCCACATAAAATAGTAGCATTGTTCAACGACAACCAATCCATACCAATAATAATATCAAAACTACCTAATTCTATCAACATCAAATCAATCGGAAAGGAATGGTTCAAGAGATTTAGAGAGCATCCTTCTAATAGCTTATTAGTTTTCACTAATTTACCATCAGCCAATTCCACCTCGTAACTGGTACTTATCTCAACAGGTTCAATATCAATAAGGGCACTAAATTTAGTGGATACAAAGCTCCTATCGGCACCCGAATCGAATAAAGCAACAACATAATGATTGTTGAGTAAAAACGTACCGGTAACGATATTCGGATCCTCTTTCTTCACCTCAATTGTTCCAAGTTGGTAGATACCACCCTGGGGGTTTCTTCCAGGTACAATCGCTTTCAACTTGGGGCATTCCGATTTCCTATGACCTTCTTCATTACAGTTGAAGCAAATGGTTCCCTTCTTACACCTTTCAACCTTGTGTCCAAGCTTTCCGCAATTTCGGCATTTCCAGCAGTCGCCAGCATGCCTCTTGTTGCCACATTTGGACATCTATCATCGTTGTGTGGTGTGTTGTTGGTAAGAGCATTTGCATTCCCCTTTCTCTTGTTCTGGCGGCGATTGAAATTCTTCCTATTATCACCTCTATCTACACGCTCACCGTCTCCCTTTCTTTTCTCACCAATACGGGCTTCATCTTCCTTATCCTGAATTATCTGTCCAATGAGTTGGTAAGCCATTCGAACAACATCATCAATGGTCAGTGGTTTCGATGATGTTACGTCCCCCCGGATATTCCTGGTCAACCCTTTCACATATTGCTCAATTCGGATCTCTTCGGGTTCAACCAATCGAGGACATAGCAAGGCCAACTCATGGAATCGGTTCGTGTAACTATCAATGTCCACACCTTTCATTCTCAGATGAATCAACTCTTGTTCTACCCTAATAATCACACTACGAGGACAAAACTCCAAAGTCATCCACTTCTTAATTTCAGCCAAAGGAGTAGCATTCGCAGCATCAAGACCCATGAAAGCAATTCTCCCGTTCCACCAAGTCAACGCAAGACCTTTAAGAGTAGCCATAGCAAAAGTCACCTTATCTTCCTCCTTACACTTACTAATCCGAAACACCGATTCAATCTTCTCAATCCACTGGCTTAGTCCTACAGCACCTTCAGTTCCATTAAAAGGTAGAGGTTCACACTTCATGAACGTCACATAAGTACAGCCACCAACTTCAGGTACATTTGTTCCAAGTCCTCCTACATTTCCTCTAGCATTAGCATTCACATTATTAGCATTCACATTCACATTAGTACCACCAATTCCACTACCGCCAGCTCCACTACCGCCAGCTCCACTACCGCCAGCTCCACTACCGCCAGCTCCACTACCGCCAGCTCCACTATCGCCAGCCTCATTTCTAGCATTTGCCATAAATTCAGTCATAGATGCGGTAACTTGCTCCGTAATAATCCTACGTACATCATCCTCAGTCACAGCCTTCTTGGGCGGCATAGTTCTATAATTTCACAATTTCAAAGTATTAAACATTCATCCAACAAAGGATTCATATAATATGGATTGAATTCATAATCAAGATACAAATAAGGCACAATATGGAATTCAAGACAAGATACATATTTCATTCGATTTGAAACAAAAGTATTGTCTTAGTACATCCCATATCAAAGTTCTAGCACTATATACACTCAAAATTCGTGCCAAGTCTACTACTAACAAGTCGGTTCAGTCAAAGCTACAAACACAAAAGATATAAAGGTCACTACTAAATACAGACTGGTCTACTGAGAACCGCTAGATGGTCCATCATCCATCGTCTTCTGGATCTTCGCCGGACGATCACTAGACACATCTTCAGCTGGGCGCTTACGGATTACTCCTCTTTCAACCATATCAACATAAAATCTACTGTTCCATCCCACGGATATATTCAACTCCTTTTCGGCTTTCTCACGCATCGCACGAGCTACACTCAACTGAATCTCCATAGAATTCACCTTTCTTTTCATTTCAGCATACTCACCACTTTCCAACACCGATAACCTCCTAAAAGCCTCATTCAAACCACGTTCTACATCACTCAAATCCAAACTAAGCAATTCTCGCTCTTTCTCGCCAACCTTTGTCTTCGACTCCAAATAAGCAACCTGAGTCTGAACAACACCTAATCCAACATCTGTCACACAACTCTTAACACGGGAAGCATCTAGATCACGTCTCAAGGCCCATGGTGCAAGACCATCAATATGAGTAGCCTCTCGAGTACTAGACTACTCTCCTATCTCATGTCTACGAGTAGCAATACCATCAGTACCGTCTAGTGCATCATCATCCTCATCCTCCTCTGATTCAGAATCAGATTCAGATGATTCAAACATTTTATCCCTAGGTAACTCATCCTCAGAATCAGACAAACAAACTGGTGGGGGCAAAGGCTCGCCCTCTGGAACATCATACGGATAAATAAGCTCAGCTTCCTCATCGTCATCAACCTCAACATCTATACCTACGTCCTCCTCGACATCCTCGTCGTCAATCTCATCATCTAAATTATCTAACCCAATCTCATCATCGTTCTCAATATCGACATTCTCAATATCCACATTCTCAATATCTACATTCTCAATATCCACATTCTCAATCTCCACATTCTCAATATCCACATTCTCAATCTCCACATTCTCTACTAAGTCAACCTAAGGGGCAATCTGATCTCCTAGTCCTAACTCGGGCTCGGGATCCTCAAATGGTTCCTCCTCATCATTAATATCATAATCTACTAAGTCTAAATAAGGATCATATTCTATATTAGGTTCGGGAATAGCATGGTTTTCTACAGGAATATTAGGGTCAGCCATGACAATCTGCATTTATATATATATCTCGTATTAGGATAACATACTAGTTAAACAATTACATAATGAAATCACGATATATACATATATATAAATTAAATTATATATATCAAAATATATATCTTCTCAATAGGGCTTGTTGGTAACGTCGGATATCTCTGGCACCGTTATAGTCAAAAGATTTTTCAAATATTTCCTCAAATGTTCATTGTCAAAATATTTTGAAAAGTTTTGTTCAAAACCTTGGTTTTTAAAATCCTTTGTTCTCTATAACGAGAGCTCTGGTACCAAACTATAACACTCTCATTTTTCGTATCGGTACAGCGGAAGGGTCTTTCACAGTGTTACGGGGTAGCACAATAACTCCAATCATAGACAACACATAAAAATAGTTGTACAAGGTTTAACAAACATTCATTCGATAAAAAGTTTAAGAGCGTACAACAGGTCCCAAATTATACAGGTCATTAAGTTTACAAAACATAGATCGAATGAACATTTTTAATATTAAGTGTGGGCCATCAGAGTCGATCTCCATCCGGATTACCTTCAAGCACCTGAGATAAAAACATGCAAAAATCATATCAGCGAATGCCGAGTGAATTCATAGAGTTTAATGAAAACCGTTATGAAAAACAATCAATTAAAATAAGAACACAAGCATAATATCGGAAGTAAGTCCTCATATTGCTAGTCAGGCAATATATAAATCAAGCGTACATCTTAAACCGTCCATGAGACCGTAGTCTCTATATTACCATGATAGGTAATATATTCATCGTAATAGCGTCGTTATCGTTTATTATTTATGTTTTATAGCATACATTGTATAGGATTATTATTAGCCGCATGACATTGTTACCTTACTATGAAAACAGCGGGCCGCGAACCCGACAAACAATTTGCCCATCTAAGTTAGCGTGTCGTCACAAAAATCACGCTATGGAATCTTCTCATACATAAATTCGCTTACCAATCAATGTGGTACGACGGGGATCAACCGTCAAGGCGCGAACTGGGGTGATCGTCCCCAAATGGTACTATCAAATATATAAGCGTCTACCAAATCCCGGTAGTTCACAATTCATGCTAATGGGACTTTAAGTGACATAACCTAACTACTAATAATCCTTTTAGTCTCGTTTATAGGGTCATAGCATCATTCGGGTCCATATCATTAAGCATACAATCGGGACTACTTGTGTTCTTTTTTTATAAAAATCTAGCATGTTATCTCCCTCGCGGGTTTACAAATCATTTTATAAAACATTTAAAAGAGTGCGAGGCTATGAACTCACGTTGTTAATGAAAGGCGGATTATCGGCTACGGGCGTGCTTCGGTCACGGAAACCTATATAAATAATAATCGGTCTTAGACTCGGTCCAATGACTTTTATCAAAATAACAATATACATATGATGATTTTGTACATATGATGATGATCAAGTGGGTTTATACATCCTTGTTTACTCATTTTAGTGTTTACGTCTTGGTAACGTCTTACTAGTTCACTAGTTTTAACCTATTTACCTATTTTAAGTCCATTAAGCATTTATAAGTTCCTTAACTTGTTTTAATACCTTTTATACCTATATTATCAGTATATATACTTTTCATGTTGGGCCCAAATGGGTTAAGCCCAATAAGCTCTTTTTACAAGTTTTTATCTTATTAAGTCCAATTATTAGTCCAATATGTTTAGTTAGCTCGTAAATGTCCGTAATTCTTATAGTTCGGGTTTTATCGGTTTTTACTTGTATTAGTTACTTATACATCAGTATATGAATTTTATAAACTTTACATTAGACGGGTTTGGTCGTCTAAGTTTTATTTGGCGAAAAACGTTAATTTTACGGCGATAGCCGAAAAAGTTGTAAAAATCAAGTTTATAGTTTTTACTACTTATAAATATTATTTTTACCATCATTTATATAATTTACCCATTTAATTAAAATTTTATACATTTATATAAATAAGTTTTATAAGTTAGTGGATTTATATTTTTACATTTTATACATTATAATGTGAGTGCTTATATAATATTAATAAACATTATTTCCAAAAATCTGATTTTTAACTTCATGTTCACCATTTTTAACATATCTAGAGTTCTATAATGAATTAGAAGCTCATTTTTGGATGACATGTTCTTCATAATATGTGCTACATTTAACTTAGTTATAGCTACTGCCCATTTTGAGCTTAAGTTGCCTTAACAGTCCTTACAAAACTGCTTATTCAGATTACACCACCTAACTTGTTTTGATCATATCTCACTCATTATTTTGATTCCATTGCATGGCCAACTCTCACATGTGTATAACATCATCTACTTACTGTAAATGGATCAAACCATGCAATTTTATCAGTTCATCTTTTAGTTATCTACTGTTTTTATACAGCCAACTAAATAATCAAGATTTTAGCTTCATTTCTTATAGTTATCATCATTTTTAAGCATATTTATCAACACTTGATCCCCACACAACATTTTTATCATCATATATACATCATATACATATACAAAATGAAAGAAAATATATTTGTTCTTTATAAAATAACAAGAGAAAAATGGAGTGGATGATCTTCTTTACCAATCCAAGTGGATTTCTTGTTTTAGGAAGACAAGAACTTGATGAACACAACAAGAGTCTCCAAGACCATCAAATATCAAGAACATAGGTTGGAAAATCCGCCCTAGGACACAAGCAAACCACCTCCAAAGATGTTAATATGGCCACCAAATGAGCAAGGCTTCAAGAATACTCCTTAATAGAGCTAGTAAACATGTTGTTCATGGCTAGAAGAGATCAAATGAGGTGTTTGTTGGTTTATTTGGGACGGAAAGGAGGGAGAGTTGAGAGGATTTTGATGTTGGTTTTGCATGTGAGAAAGATGGTATAATGAAACAAGTAGCTAGTTTTGAGGTAATGGAGAAAGTTAGCTTGAAATGTAAGCTTAGGCTTACACTTGTAATGTGTAAGCTAAACTTGATGCCACATTAGTGTTGTGGTGTCAAGTTGGCCGTCCCATGTAGCTAGTGGGGTGGGACAATGTGTTTTGTCCCATCTCACTAGTTTACGGGTATTTCTCGATTCTAGTTTTCTCGATTTGCGTGCCCTCGGGTCGTTTTACGAAAAACGTTTTTATAAATTGTGAATCACCGTCACAAAACGAATCCAATAAAAATTGCCTCATCAAAAACGGAGTTCAAAAACGTAAATACGTAATCCTAAGGTTTCCGGTTTAGTCGTAAAAGACGCCAAATTATGCACGTAAGCCCAAATTTAAATCCGTAAATTGTGAGTTCGTCAACCAACATAAAAATAAGTTTCAAAATATTATACGAGAAAATATTTCACTACCTGAAAATGTTAGATTGTCACAGAAGTTCATCTCCCCCATTGCACTCATCTTGAATTTGTCTCTCATGAGCTTGGAAAAGCCTTCACTCATCTTTGGATTGGATGAACCAAAGATAATATCATCCACATAGACCTGAACAAGTAGAAAGTCCTTACCAATCTTCTTGGTAAATAAGGTCTGGTCTATGGTGCCCCTCTTAAACCCATTTTCGACCAGATAGGTGAACAATGTACCATACCATGCTCTTGGGGATTGATGAAGTCCATACATTGCTTTCTTAACTCTATACACTTTGTTTGGATGCTATGGATCTTCAAAACCAGGAGGTTACATTACATAAACCTCCTCTTCAGTTTAGCGATATAGAAAAGCACTCTTCACATCCATATGATAAACTATGAAACTCATGCAAGAAGCATAGGCTAGGAAAATCCTTATTGCTTGAATCCTTGCAACAGGTGTAAAAACCTCTTCATAGTCTATTCCCTCTTCTTGTGTATAGCCTTGAGCAAGTAAACGTGCCTTGTTTCTGACCACAATACCTCTTTCATCCTTCTTGTTTCTAAGAACCCAACGTGTCCCAATAGGTCTAACATACCTTGGACAATCAACTAGCTCCTATACATCTTGAATGGCAAACTGATGAAGCTCATCCTGCATTGCTTCCACCCAGCATGGTTCTTTAAGAGCATCAAAGATCTTCTTGGGTTCCTGTTGTGATTGAAAACAAGCAAACAAACATGCCTATACAAGAGGGGTATCAACCTTCTTGTGGATATTGGCAATGAAACCACCCTGAGTCTGATGAGACCTTCTTGTTGAGGGGTATCAACCTTCTTGTGGATATTGGCAATGAAACCACCTTGAGTCTGATGAGACCTTCTTGTTTGAACAGGAGACAAAACATCACCAATGATTAGGGAAGGAGGACGATTTTTTACTGTAGTTGTAAGTATTCCTCCCCCAAGTAGTGTATTGTCTTCTATATCAGTTTCCATGTTGCCAATATCATCTTCATTTCCACTCCCATCCTCACTTGAATGAACCTCTTGATTAAGTATGGAGGGTTCACCTTGTTCAAAGGTATTGGAAGAGAATAAATGTCCAAACAGGTTGTCAGCGTTTGAGCTATCAGCGTCTGAATTTAACCTGTCAGCGTCTGATTTGCCTTTGTCAGCGCTTGAAGATTCATGCATGTTTTCATCAACTGGCCTTTCTTGTGGCCCACTTCCCCCCTTTTCAGCAGCATCAAAAGCTTGTACAAATCCATCAGTCCATATAGGGATGGTAACATACTCAAGTATGGGGTCTGACTTGATTGCATGTGATCCTTCTTCCTTGGCAACATGTTTACCTGCAATTTCAACAATAGGTTCTTCCATAAAATTTGAATCCTTTTTCACAATGTCTGGATTAGTAACAGGCATATAAGTCAAGGTTCTAGATAATGGCTCTAAGTCAAAGAACCAGTCTGGTCCACTCTCAGGATCACTAGGTTTACTTTATAAAAACTTAACATGTACTTTTTCAAGAATACGTTTTTCTTTCTTATTTTAAACCCTATATCCATTGCTCTACACTCAATAACCCATAAAGTAGCCTTCATCACCTTTTTCACTAAACTTTCCTAAGGCATCACTAGTATCAAGGATCACTACATGACATCCAAAGGGTTAAAGAAAACCTATGTTGGGTTTCCTATTCCAAAATAGCTCATAAGGTGTCTTATTATGGATTTTGTTAACCAAAGCTCTATTCTGAACATAGCAGGCTGTATTAACAGCCTCAGCCTAAAAAGCAATGGGAAACTTAGCATCAACCAACATTGTCCTAGCAGCTTCTATTAGGGTTCTATTCTTCCTTTCAGCCACACCATTCTGCTGTGGAGTTCTAGCTATGCTAAACTGCCTAGTAATCCCTTTATTAACACAGAAGGAATCTAACAATTTGTTTCTAAACTCACCACCATTATCACTTCTAAGTATTTTAACCTCCTTCCCTGTCTTCTTCTCAATTTGGGTAATAAAGTTAATCAAAATAGTGGCATTATCACTTTTTAAGGCCAAAAAGAAAGTCCAAGTAAATCTAGAAAAATCATCAGTTATAACAAAACAATAAGATTTACCATTTAAACTTTCTATATTAGTTGGGCCAAATAAGTCCATATGTAGCAAGTGAAGTGGTTTAGAACTAGTATGCACAAGTTTAGACTTAAATGAGACTTTGTGCTGTTTGCCTTTAAGGCATGCAACACAAGAGTGATCATTGTGGAAAGCCTTTGAAGGCAAACCATCAACTAAATCATGTCTCACAAGTCTATTAATATTCTTGAAGTTTATGTGCCCTAACCTTCTGTGCCATAGATTACTTTCAACTATTGAAATATAATGAAATCTGTTACATGTCATAGAAATCCCATCAGAAATAGGGTTTTGGTCTTGTTTACGTCTCCAAGTCAAACTAGATGAATCTTTAGACCCCTTTCCCTTAGGCTGTAAGTACCTATTCTTACTTGGTCTAACACAAGAACCAACACCAGCTTGGTGTGGCATTTTCACACCATACCTAAAGCTGTCAGCGTTGGAATTGCTCCTGCCAGTGTTGAATTTATTCTTGTCAGCGCTGAATTTGTTCTTGTCAACGCCCAAATTAGGGTTTTCTACAGGAACCCATTGTCTGTTAGACCATGTATTGGTCTTTTGAAAGGGCCTTTGTCCATGAGTATTTGTCCCTTTAGAAAAGAAGGGAGCTGGTCTAGTAACTTGTGGACTTGGTTGGACATAAGGTCTGGGTTTGACCGTGGTTGACCTATTGTCAGCGTTGACTTTTGAGGCACTGACACATTTATAAGCCAAGTGAGAAAAACTCCCACATGTATAACAAGCTTTTCTAGATATAACCTTAGGTCTAGATTGAAAGAACCCTGTTCCATTAACACTAGCTTGGATTTGTGGTGACCTAGGTTTTCTATACATTTCAGCATATTTAACACTAGGTTTTCTCTTAACAGATGAGCCAAGGTCAACAAGTTTTCTAGTGGTAGGGTTGGTCACAGTTATGGGTGTGGGCTCAAATGGACTCTCACTAACCATCCCACCCTTAACAAAGAAAAAAGGGTTGTCTACTTTCTATTTTCAAGGTCAGTTACCTTTTGTTGATATTCCTCAACTGGGGTGAGCACTCTAGGTGGAGGAATAAATTCCTCTTCTTGGAGTTTTATAATACTAGTCCAAGAGAGATCCTTTCTCTGAACACCATAAAAGTTCCCAGCAGGTGGAGGAACATCAACATATTCATTCATCTCAATCCCAGATATATCCCTAGGGTTTCTTTGTTCACTAACGCATTTTTCTAGGGTTTGGCTGGCTTTATCAAAATTTTTAATTTTAAGTCCTACATTTTCTTTAACCTTAATGGCCTCATCTAACTTAAGTTGCACTTCTTCTCTGGATTTCATTAGAGTGTCCCTAAGTTCAATACTAACTTTAAGATCATAAGACAAAACATTAATTTGATCTTTTAAGTCAAATTCCATTTTCTTATATTCCTCTACAG
This sequence comes from Glebionis coronaria, assembly GCA_025667525.1. NCBI lineage: Eukaryota > Viridiplantae > Streptophyta > Magnoliopsida > Asterales > Asteraceae > Glebionis > Glebionis coronaria. Next base: position 467,281,432 of record CM046882.1, on the reverse strand, counting down.
TCTTTTCAGTTTGAACAAGTGTCATTTGATCATCTGATAGCCTGCATTTTTCATCAAAAACATCTGATTTTAACTTTAAGATATCTTTGTTAAGATTTTCAGTGTTTAAACGACAGCCTTTTCTACAGTAAGCATCAGCATATACCTCATTATCTGATGAAGACGAGGAATTTGCCATAAGATCAAAGTGAACAAGCTCTTCTTCTTCCTTCTCAACAATCAAAGCCTTATTCTCTTCCACATCCTTTGCCAAAAAGCTCTAGTCCCATCCAACACCATCAATGTCTTGCATGGCAACCATAGCCTTTGTCTATTCAACCTTGATAACTTGGCTTGAAGCCTTTCCAACATCAGATCTTCTTGGAGATCTGCATTCCCTTATAAAGTGACCCATCCTATGGCAGTTGTAACACTCAACCTTGGATTTATCAAATCCATCAGTGTCTTTAGCATTGAAGCTCATCTTCTTTATGAATCTCCTATTCTATTTGTTGGCCCTTATGCTTGCAAGTGCCATATTTCATTTAATATCCATCTCTTCCAAATTCTCATCACTGATTTGCTCAAGATCCTCATAGGTAATCAAGGAACCATTAGGCAATGTAGCAATGTATGTACATACTGTATCTAAATCAATACCAACAGGTTTAAGCCTTGGGGAGTCAACATTGTATGTGTCAGCGTCTGAATGTGAGGCGCTGAAAAAGGTTGATCCACCGCTGACATAAGGTGATCCAGTAACGGGATGTACATATGACTCTCTCTCATTGACTTGAGCTTCACTATGTGATATCAAAGCCATGTTTCCAGATGTCGACTTGCTTCCATGATCCAGTAAGATTTCATTCTCTACAATATTTACCTTATTGTAGACGTCATCAAAAGTAGAACTCTTATGGGCATTGGTAGCAATTATAGACCTAGCTTCAATTTTCCATGCCTCACCAAGACTCTTAAGAAAAGTAGTAATGATGTCTTCATCGTCATATTCTGTTCCCATAAAGGTCAACTTGCTAGTGATATCTAGAAGCCTGCTTCTTACCTCACATAGTTTCTCATTGGGAAGGGCTTTGAACACAACATATTCATGCAAGAGTTGCTTCTTCTTCTCTTTGGTAGTATCATCATTACTACCATAGTTGATTTGAAGAGCGGCCCTAAGTTCTTTGGCAGACTCAAAACTTCTATACTTATGCTGATTGGTTGGACCCAGAGAGAGTTTGAGAATGCTTAAGGTCTTCATGTCATTCCTTCTTTTGGCTATATCAGTAGTTGAGACAGCTCTTCCATCCTCAGGTCTTTCTCTACACTCTTCAGCAGGAGAACCATTAGTAGTCGTTGCTGCAATAGTAGCAGTAATCCTAGCAGCTTTATCAAATTGGTTTCCAAATTCAATAATTTCCCAGAGAGTATGATCATGAATTTGAAGGTATTGTTCAAAATTGAACTTCCATTTTTCAAAGTTGTCAGGGTCGAGCATGGGGATTTTTAGGTTGTGGTTTGACGAGGAAGAAGATTTTGTAGCAGACATCATTTCTGGTTTTAGGGTTTTGGTTTTTTAGGGTTTACTGTTCTTCTAGTTCAAAGTTCCTCAACAAGCTCTGATACCACTTGTTGATCCCAAACTTAGATCGATTAGCTTTGTGTTAACGAGATTAAATCAAGTTTAACACGTAGAGAAACTTTGTTGTTATATGAACAATCCAAGTGTTATGCGGAATTAACACATAGAATAAAGAACAAGTAAAACAATTAAACCAAACTTTTACTTTGATTGATAATCGAACTTGCTTACAATGAAAGTTGAATACTGAATGAACGTGTATAAACTACAAACCCTACGACATCCTTTTATAATATAAGGAGTCGTGTACAAAGGATAACCTATCAACTATTTTAGGAAAAGATAAATATAAAAAATACAATATTGAGATATCTTTTCTTCAAATAATAAACGTGTTGACTAACTTTTTCTATCAGTGGTTGGACTTCTTCTTGTCAGCGCTTGGATATCTCTTGTCAATGCTTGATCTGTCAGCGCTTGATTTCTTCTTGTCAGCGTCCAATTTACTCTTGTCAGCGTCTGAGTGACTTGGCTCATTTTATTCCCAACACCTACAATTGGTATCAAGAGCCATGGGATGATTGCTTTGTTCTTGTGCTTTTTTCTTGATTTCCGTGGGTTTTGATCCAAAATCATTCGATCCAATTTTTTTTGTGGTTTAATTTTCCTAGAAATCATCTACATAGTTGTGGAAGTGATTTAGGATATTTGTTTTGGTCAAAAACACAAAAAATTGGATCTTTTGGCTCGATTTTAGGCTAAATGCAAGCAAAAACACGTTTTTGGTTCGGTTCTATATAATTTTGAAATAATTGTCGATTCAGGAATCATCAAGTGTTGAATTTCGGAATCATAGCCTATTCAGGAATCCCTAAAAGAAGAATTTCGGAAATTTTTGGTTATTCAGGAATTGAACACATGATTTCGGAATCATTTTATTCAGGATTAAAATAGTTACATCTTTTCGGAATACTTGCATATTCCAGAATCATTGAACACGGGATTGCGGAATCATTTTATTTAGGATTGAAACAGTTAGATATTTTCGGAATCCTTGCATATCCCGGAAACTTAGAATAAAACATTTCGGAATCATTTATTCAGGATTAAAGAGGTAGAATTTCGGAATCCTAGTAACATTCAGGAATCTATTTAATCCACATTCAGAAATCTTTTACGTCTATATTCCGGAATCTATTAACTCCACATTCTAAAATCTATTCAATCCACATTCCGAAATATTTTAAGTCCACATTCTGGAATCTATTAAATCCACATCCCGAAATCTTTTACGTCCATATTCCAGAATCTGTTAACTCCACATTCCGAAATCTATTCAATCCACATTCCGAAATCTTTTAAGTCCACATTCCGGAATCTATTAAATCCACATCCCAAATTCTTTTACGTCCACATTCTGGAATCTATTAACTACACATTCCAAAATTATGAGTTGGAAATTTTTTCAAAAACACTATTTTGAAATTTTTTAACAAACTCATGAGTTATTTGCTCTTGGAATTTTTGGTTTTTCGAGAACATTTTCTTAAGGGATTTAATCAATTTTTCTTCACTAATCAAGGGATTTAATCGACAACAACAAACATAATTACTTTCTTTCATTGCTCGATCGATAAGTAATCCTTACCTTCATTTGTCATCGAATTTGAATGGATTGGTTGAATTCGACACCTCAAGAGGGAGAATTACAGAAGATGCAAGAAGAAGCAAGAAAAAGATGTCAAGTCTTATTTAGATAATTTGAATGTCATCTCGATGAGCTTAAAAAGCTCACGTATGAACCACCCTTTATGGTAGTCTTTGGTCAAGATGCTCCTTTCTTCATTGACGCCTTGATGATAAACTTGGATATTCTTCAACAGAAAATTGACAAAGAAGACTTTAATCACATTGAATCCGTATCTTCACTTCAAGTTCTTCTGAAACAATTATCGATTTTCTTCAATTCGATGTTGCCAAGAAAGAAAATTCAGTGCTCTGCAAGTCATTCCTTGAAGATATGCACACTGAGATTCAAGGCTTCCAAGGAACTGTGTTTAAATACGTGAAATCTCTTACGCAGTTGTTTCAAGAAAGATCACGACTTCAACTTGATTATGATATTTGGAAGCAAGAAAATCAGATGCACAAGGATAATGGTCATACAGATGACACAAAGGAGACCTCTTTGGTTAACAATGAGAGCAACACGTCAGGGAATATTACAGACATCTCTTATGATGACACCATACCCGTATATGACGAAGAACCTACAAATACGATACAAATACAACATGTTGAGCATTTCGAACTTATTTATGACAAACAAGGGATGGAAAAGGGTGATAGTTATACCACTTCTAATTCATCCGATGTGAGTCATAATGGGGGACAGATTGTTCAAAATGCTATAGTTAATCATGATAAATGTTTTACCACTGCTTGTTTAACCAATTCTGCTTCTAGGATTGAAGAGCTTAAAACGATAATAGCTCAACAATCAAAAGATCTTGAGGATGCCACACTTGAATTTTCGAAGAAAAAGGACAAATTTGAAACATATTTTGAAAAACTTGAAAAATCAAACGTTGTTCTTGAACGAAAATTGGATCAAAAAATTTTAGATTCTAAAGCTGAAAAAGATAATTTGTTAAAACAAATTAATTTACTTGAATCTAAGTTGGCATCCCAAGATATCTTACAAAAAGAAAACGAGACCTTAAAACAGCGTTATAATGAGTTAAATAATTCTATCGTAGAAATGAGGTCTAAAACTCTAGAGTCAACGACCTTGTTAACTACTGAAAATGCTGATTTAAAGGCTCAAGTTCAGAAAAAGGTTTTTGCTATAGCTGCTCTGAAAAACGAGCTAAGGAAAGTTAAGGGCACTAGTGTGGACACTAAGCTTGAAAAACCTTCAATCTTGGGGAAACCGCCTAAAAATCAGTCTGTTCAACAATCGACTGCATTTAGATCCGAGCGACCAAAATCCTCGAGACCGCGGTTTGCCTCCCAAGTTGATATGGTTCATGTTTCTAGACTAGTCACTCCACTAACTAGGCCTAATGTAGTCAAATCAGTCTATACAAAACCTACAAACAAGACTGCCACTAGTGATTCTAGGTATATTTCCAAGAATATGCCTCAACCTAGGTCGCATAACATGCCTAATAATCACTATGTAGAGGAACCTACGAAAGGACACAAGAAAGAACTAGGATATCTAAATCTCATTCGGACCTCAAACACGGTGTTTGTTCCGTATGCATGAAGAGTGTCTTCACGACAAATCATGCGGCTTGTGTAACTGAAGTCTTGAAGGAGCTGAACTCAAGTGCTAACAGAGGGATTCCTAAAGGAAATGGGGTTTCTACCGCTAAGTCTTCCGTTGTTCATAAGAAAACCATGTCGCCTAGATCCAATCTTAGGTGGCAACCCACGGGTAGGATTCTCAAATCGAGTAATCTTCAATGGGTTCCTACAGGAAGGATGTTTCCCTCTAGCACTACCAAGGTTGACTGTGAAATCCCACATGGTTCTAAAATAGATATCGCTAACCCATATCAAAGCATACAAACTTCAAATGAGAAGGCATGTACCAAAGTAAACGTTCAACACAAACTGATGACGTATAGTCCCCAGCCGGGTCATGAACTCGGCCCACGGGTACTACCCGTATCCGGCCCATCACGGATGGGTAGGATTAATGTCATTTAAGCCTATGGGCTTAAATAAACAGTAACCGCACACACGTGTGCGGCCCACGGCCCGACATGGCCTGTACAAGGTTAGACAGAATCATACTCTTACTATGATTGGGATTTATCCCAAGGGAGAGGATATTCACTCACCATAATTTGTAGATAACAATCAATCTAATTCTGGTACTTATCCTTTCCTTGGGGCCGAAGCATCAGTGACAGCCCATTAGGGTTTCACTGCCTATATAAGGAACCCCCAAGGGTTCCACAAAGGTATTACATTCCACACACTCACATCTCATCCGATTCTCATAACCCTAAACGATTACTTACTCTCACGCCGGAGTCTAATCATAGGATACATTCCCACTGTAAGCCTAACGCGTGTTGTTTTAGTGTGCAGGATCCCAACCAGATAATTCACTTGGTGCAAGAGCCGGAGTCCAGCCAACCCGAATTAAGCCTAATTTGGGTCTAACAAGGATCACCCAACTTTTATATCAAAAAGTTGGCGCCATCCGCGGGACCATTACACTAAGCTAGAGAAAATCTCATCTCGATCTCTCAATGACAAAAAGACATCCGCAAGGAAACCCCAGGAACACAAATCCTGGGAACTGGATGTCCCCAGGGGACGGGATACTCATTCCCAACCGATCCCCTAGTAACCAAACAGGCGGACCGAATAACCAAAGTGGTCTTCAGTCTATGGGTATGACAAGCACGTTTGCTGTCACCCCACCACCTACTTCGACCTTGGATAACCCTGATCCAGGGAGTACGCCCAACCCCCCTAACAAGGAGCCGTGCAGACCATCGACTGAGGAAGAAGTAGAGGTCGAACCACTTAGTGAGGAAGATCTCACTCGAGTTCTCACGCAGAACTTCGAGAGGATCGTCCTAGGAATCGCATCCAGGTTGAACCTAGGGAGGGACCTCCAATCTAGGCTCAACTTTGGCAGTGCCGGACCAAGCACCTCTCCTCAAATTCAGAGGAAGCGAAGGACACGACCCCAGGAGAAAAACCTCTTTGAGGAAACTCCCCAACCTAGGAATGTGTTCGAACGCATAGGGATCATATTATGCAGGAACTACTACAATCCCTTGAGGAGGGAGAGAGGTCAGACGGTTCACCCGAACGGCCAGATCTGGAACTAATCAGAACTAATCGCCGTACAAGCGTGTGGGACAGGATGAATACCGGGAAGAAGGTTCCTCGCTCTTCTCACAAGAACGATCCTCAGCCAAAGGATGGGGCACCGAACCCTTCTCCCGGTCCATCAGGAGAGGATTCGGATGACCATCCACCCAAGCGTCACCAACCCAGGCGTACTCCTTCGCCGCCACCAGACAATGAAGAGTACTATGGCGGCCCCTATTATCGAGAGGCGGAAGCAGAAGATCTTTCCCGCCCATGGTGTGACCCTAGTCTCACCCGTCCATGGGCTGATCCCAGGGAAGATCCTTTTACTCTCCGCATACGGAATTACTCTGAGGATACAAAGCGTCGCATGCTGTGTCAAGACTTATGATGGGACTGGTGATCTGGATGATCACCTAAAGATATTTGACACACAGGCGAAAATTAAACGATGGCCCATGCCTATATGGTGCCAAATGTTCAATTCAACCTTGATTGGCAATGCTCGTGATTGGTTTGAGGGACTTCCTCCACGAAGCATTGATAGCTTCACTGAACTGCGTACTGCGTTCAAGAACAATTATACTCAGCGAAAGAAGTATAATAGGGACCCGGTCTCATTGGAAACCGTCAAGCAACGGCCTGGGGAATCTACGGAGGCCTTCACCAAACGCTTCAATGACGATTGCACGTGCACAAAGACAATGCTGGAACTTCTAAAAATTTCCGATTATATGCACGCCATAACAGACAGGGAATTAATCAGACATCTCAATGACAAGAGACTGGAGAAGTATGACGGCCTCATGGAAAGGGTCAGGAACTTTATAGAGGGAGAAACTGCGGTAGCCGCAGCCTACCCTTCAAAATGAAACAACTATCGATCGAACGACCAGTCCAGGAGATAGTCGGGCGGTCAAAGCAACCAAGGTAGTGGGAGAAGCTCGGACTACAAGAGCCAAAGCAAAGGAGGACAGTTGGAGGACAAATTCACCCCTCTAAAGATGTCCTACCGGGAGATCTTACTGACAGAAGGGGCCAACTTCCGGAGACCTCCCCCAATGACGACTCCGGTGGACCGTCTTCAAGGAAATCGCTTTTGCGAATTCCACAACGACAAGGGCCACGACACGGAGGAATGTATCCAGCTCAAGAAGCACATTGAGTCACTGATCAAGTCAGGCAAACTCAAGCATTTGGTCAAGGATTGGAAGGATGGAAAGGACAAGAAATATGAAAAGAAGGATCCCCAAAAGGACAAACCTTCAACTATATACATGATCCAATCCAGGCAGCGCCGCACAAGGCAGAAAATTAGCCAAACATTTTCACGCGGTAGAGAAATCTCATTCCCTCCCATCACGGCAAGTGATGTAGCCGATGCACCTCTCACGATTGAGATAAGCATTAGAACACACAATGTCCGCCGTATGTATGTGGATGGAGGGTCATCAGCAGAAGTACTATACGAACACTGTTTCATACAGTTACGAACAGAAATAAGAAGCCAATTAGTACCGGCCACGTCGCCGCTCATCGGCTTTAGTGGAGACACCATCTAGCCAATAGGACAGCTGGGTCTGCTTGTAACCATTGGGAATGAAGAACATTCCACCACGGCGTGGATGAACTTTATGGTGATACGCTCACACTCTCCATACAATGGGATAATAGGCAGACCATGTATCCTGGCCATACGGGCAGTACCCTCCACAGCTCACGAAATGATTAAATTCCCTGTGGAAGGAGGAATTATCACAATCTATAATGCAATCATACCACCATCCGAGTGTCATGCCGTGACAACACCAGTTCCACCTGTTCCCCCGAAGGATGGATCACCACCCAATTGGAAGGTGGCAATCCATCCTGATTATCCGGAACAAGAGGTATCCATAGGGGGAACACTCTCGGATAGCGGCAAGAGGGCCATGTGCTCTATCTTAAAAGCAAACTTATATGTATTCGCATGGGAGCCCAAGCATATGACAGGCGTACCGCGTGCGATAGCAGAACATAAGCTCCAAATCCGCCAGGGATATCCTCCCGTTAAGCAAAAGAAGCACGACCAGGCACCAGAACGCAGGCAAGTAATATTGGATGAAGTACGGAAATTGGTGGATGCAGGTATCATGCGCGAGGTATACTACCACGAGTGGTTATCCAACCCTGTCATGGTAAAAAAGCATGATGGAAGCTGGCGCATGTGCCTGGATGTCACACCCCACCATGGCGGAATATAGGGCACGACGTATGGATATCATCACAACATGGCGTGTCTATAGAGATAACTATATGAATTAAGAAATGTCATAAAATGGTGACACAAAAGTCATGACAATATCTCAACAAATGTAGGAGTCTAGGTAAGTAGGTAACAGTCCTACCTCTCACCCAAGACAATCAAATATCACAAACAAAACAAACATATAGGTGCCAACAATATCACTTATAAAACAAACAAAAGAAACTAAGAAGGAACGGAGATCTCCTTCTATATGCAATCCTAAGGCATCCAAGTCTAGCCACTTCTATCCTCAAGCTTAAACACATTCACACCTGAAAGAGACACTAAAACATGTCAACATAAAGTTGGTGAGAGTCATAGGTTTAGACTCTAACGCCAAATCAGTTATAAGCTGTAAATAACAACCATCAACACAATAACATATGGACAATACGCTACAATTATGTATTAACAACTAGCATTCAAGTTCAATCAATCATCACAATTCCAAGGCATCAAGCCTTACCAACAACCACAATTACCAAGGCATCACGCCTTACCAACAACCATAATTTCCAAGGCATCACGCCTTACCAACAACCATAATTTCCAAGGCATCACGCCTTACCAACAACCATAATTTCCAAGTTATCACGCCTTACCAACAACCATGGTACCATAGGCGCCCATACACCTATGTACCTTTCCCATCCAAATCATACACGAACAAGAATCACATAGCAGTTAATCACATAATGTACACACAAGTCCATCTCAACCTTAAAAACATTCACAGTATCAATTTATAAACAACATAACACAGTGTCTCTTCCATCCCATCTGGAAGTCAAAATCAATAGTAAACATGGGACTATGAAACTCACCTGATTGCTTCTTCACAAGTCCTCGCACTAGCAACAAGCTAACAAACCAAAAACACGAAATCAATTCATGAACCAATCACTAAGATGGCTCATCAACCTATGATGGACATCTAACCTCCTCTCATATAGATACCTCATATATGATCTCTAAACACCCCATTACCCTTCCCTAACAAGTCCTTAACTTGGTTAAGTTTAATAACTATCCCGTTCATATTTTACACAAAACAGTCTCAATTTTAGGTCTCAAATCTTTAAGTCAAACGCCCACTTAAACATACCCATGGTTTCTGTAAAAGGAATATTCATACCCTTACATATGTTAGCTAACACCTCCCACTTGCCCTAACCTTAAAGCTACTGTTAAGGCCCCGATGTATATATATATATATATATATATATATATATATATATATATATATATATATATATATATATATATATATATATATATATATATATATATATATATATATATATATATATATATATATATATATATATATATATATATATATATATATATATATATATATATATATATATATATATATATATATATATATATATATATATATATATATATATATATATATATATATATATATATATATATATATATATACTTTTGTCATTCCAGATTTCCTGATTTTAAACATACTAAAAATTGTTACAATTAGGGGGTCTTACCCTAAACCACAACCTTAGCCCAAGTGCAGATACTAATACAATATATAAACCAACTCTCATGTTCGTTAGAAGATCCCAATGCAACCCTAAGTACCCCAAACAACCCAAAACTTAAAAAGAAAACAGGCTGAATTCAAAACTATTTTGACCTCCGACAGTTGTAACCTGTTTTTGACCCACTTCCCGACCTCCAATTTAGTTCTCGTTTCTTGCATTGGAAAGCCACTTCAATTACCTTTTCAGGGACACTTGGATCGCATGTTGAATTTTCCTAGAACTCCCGATATGATCAAAACAATTGACTCAAAATTCTGCCCAGTTTTTAAAAACGGGTTTAACAAAATCAACCTCATTAATTAACCCTAATCCCTCTAATTACAAGCCCTAATTTATGTAATCATCATATTATGATTAATACAAAATTAATTTACTGTTTTTATATTAACCCTAACCTAAATCCATCATAAGAATGATTAAATAAACATAAAAACAATTTAATTAAAAAGGTTAATGAAAGTTTTACCTTTAATTCAATGGAGGATGAAAAACCCAAATTTTATGAAGAAACCGTAATTCTTTGTTGAAACCAACGAATTTCTAAACTCTCCAGGAGAAAAATAATGACTTTTGGTTTTAATAAAACATTATATAGGGTATGGGTGAACCCAAGTCCAACCCATAGCCCATTTACACTTTCCTTTTCCTTTTTCCTTTCTTTTAGGCGGCCAAAACCGACCCTACACCCCCTTATTTCGTTTTTTTTTCTTTTTATTGTTGATTAATATCTTATTAATATTACGTTAATTTACCTTAATTTATTTCAGCTCCTAAAACTCCCAAAACCTCAAAACCGTAAAACTAGTCAAATTTACGCGTTTTACCGTAAAAGACGTAAGATATACACTTTTATAAAAAATCTCAAATTTTGAAATAAACTTTATAACTAAGTCCAAAATGACTTAAAACCATCCCGAAAAATATCCATATGACTAATTACCTCATCCGAGACCTCTAAATGCTAAACCGTAAATCGTAAAAATACGATTTTCTATAATACATATATGTATACGTAAAACCACTAAATAACACCATTTCACCTCATAGTCACTACCATGTGAACTCATGAACATGAAATCATATCACATCGTTTCACTCACAAGGTACCCCGTACCGGAAACAATATCCAAACCACAATCTATACACACCAATAAGCACATAAACACGTAAAGGCACGTAACTAGCACAAAATAAAACTAAGTGACGAACCTCAAAACCAGGGTTGTCACATCACTCCCTCCTAATAGAAATCTCATCCCGAGATTTACTCGTTAGGATCAAACACACAAACAACAAATCACATGAGAATACTTGTTCTAAACGAACTTCCCTCATTTCCACGTGAACTTTAGTTCAAGTTTCAAAATACCATATATACAAACAGAAAAATAATTAAACTCATTGACAAACTCTTGACCTCACAGTCAATAAACCTCACAGATGACTCTTTGATAAAACAAAGACTCTTATTAACACAAGTCCCAAATAACCGTACAGGCAAAATACATTCTCAAACAACCTTTACCAATCTCAATACATGAAATGTATCATGTATACAACTCATTTCCCCCAGGTAATTCTATGCTCATAATCTAATGGTCCGATCTTTCCAAAGATCATAAATGGACCTACAAAACTCTACATCAACTCTTCCATATTAACAAAACATACCACCCGTTACTATGGGTGAAACTTCATACATAACTCTGTCACTAACTCTAGTGGTTTCCTCCTTTCTATATAGCATCCCTTGTTGCACTCATCCTTTGCACACACATCACTACCACATTAGTAGCCTCTTTTACCAATTCTAGTCCACAATGGGGACATCTCACCCTATCCTTTCACATAGTGCCTCAAATGGCATTTATCGACTTCTAGTATGATAACTATCGTTATATGAAAACTCAGCCATCGCTAAAGAGTTTTCTAACTCCCTCTAAATCAATCACCCATGCCCTCAGTGTAACTCCTAAGGTTGTACAAATATCTCACTTGTCTATCCTTTTCCCAGTTAGCTGCATATACTTATATCCAATCATGTTCATCAACTCCCTTCAGTCCGTACTCCAAACTACTTAAAAATTCCAATTTCCTTACAAAGTGACCTACGACGGTCTTTCACATATCCATTAGTTCTTCCAACTTCCCAACTACGTGACTTCTCATTCCTCTTGAAATAGGTGATGAATTAGTCAGTCTATCGACTATCACCCAACTCTCATCGTACTTAATCCTCCAACGCATTATGTATCCCTTCCACCAACTTCGTCTTTACATCGCCCTTTCTAAGCTACTCCTAACTATGTAGGAAGTATAGTCTACGTCCCTTTTCTCCATATGATTATCCAAGCCACGCAACATACATGTTGACGCATTCTCTGCTTTAGACAACTCAACTCGTGCAACCTATATCCATTATCCAAACCGCCCTAATACGTCATCCCTATAGTTCAAGTTCGTCTTAGTTTCGCCTCATCCTTCTTATTCCATGTCTCATCGACCATGCTTGCCTTTCCCAGATGGTACTCGACCTTGCAATTTTCTTTCATCAATTAACTCCACCCACCACCTTTTCCAAACGTTCAATCAAGATGATTGAATATGTGTTGGAGACGTTCATGATCCGTATAGATCATTCTCTACGTCTCGTACCCCAAATGCCTCTAGCATTCTAGGCAGATATAACAATCCATCTCCACTAACTAAGTCTATCCAGTTCTTCCGAATCTTCAGTTCTTGCAACGTATAAGCAATCGCCTTTCTTGTCGTTCTCGTACACATCCAAATCCTTGCTCCACGTATCGTCATGCTTCGCGAATTCATCCAGTCCTTCCGATAATGCCAAGATCGGCTCATTATCCAATCCACCTCTTCAGCCTCCAAAATGCTTCCTCATCCTTCTTCACTTCGCCCCTTGATGGTTCCATGATATGCCATCATCTCCAACTACAACTCCTCTCACCTCCCCTACTTGCTCTATTCATGGTTCTACCTCACAGTAATAGGCAAACCTACTAAATTTCAAGAATTTTTTTTTTAGAAAACATACATGCCTTACGAACAATATCCCCTTCCAACACTCTCTATGGCACGTTACTTGTGCCAATATCCATACGTTTCACAAATCTCTATTCATCTCCCTTGGCACTCCTAACAGACCTCATGACCACATTAGTTCGTCTACGAACCTCTTTCCTCTCCACTAAGGGTATTCCGACCGTTCTCTCATGGTCACCTACTTAAGCGTGTAGGCGCGACCAAGTCTTTCATATGACTATCTCAACGCTCCCGAACAATAGAAACCAAAACTACGTCCTGAATCCATCAGATACGATCAACGAATCAAACCCACGGATAACTAACGACAGTTCACGTGCACTAGTTAAAACAAGTCAAAAACCACGAGACTCAAAAGAAAACTCAAACCCAAAACGTGTATCAATTCAAAATGACCCATGACAACGAAAATAATCCAAGAAACACCCAATGGCAACCAAAACATATTACGCCCCGCGACATATTATTTAATCCGTGCAAAAGATCGACATTTTCCAAAAGAATACATATCTTTTTTTATCCATTTATTATTACCCCCACATCTATGTGACTTAAACCATCTACAAATAACCTTCTAGGCAATCTCAAAACTCAACCTAAAGACTAGGTATCCCGTGCACCCCAAATAAAATAAACTACTATTCACAACTCAACCTTGAACCCGACACTTGTACAACAATTCCGACCAGTCCACTGACCTCCCATGACTATAATTTCTGAATATTTGAAAAGTACGTTCCGAGAAAATAATTTTTGGCTTTTGAATCACTCAAAAAGCTCTAAAAACGAACAAGTTATGACCAAAACAATTTTATACTAGTTGTTTTTTTTAAAAAAAACTAAAGAATAGACTTAGTGATTAATGTACCCCTTTTAAATGACAGATATAATTGTATGTGAAATCTTCATAAACTCAATTTAACCTTGTATTAATAATTATAAATGACGTGAATCAGTTAAACCCAATTATATAAACTATGTAAGTAGAAAGAAATTTTTACTTCGCTTTATTTCAAAGAAAGTCTTTTAGAATTTGAAATATATAAGTGTTGTTTAAAGAGAAATCTTATGTTACATCTTGTTTCAAACACGACTCCAACACCTTACCCTTATTTTACCGAATACAACCAACCATCTAACCCAATATATACCGACCAAAAGAAATGCAAGACCCAACACAAAAGATTTCACTATCTCAAAAGAAACCCCAAGTTATTTTAATAGACTTGAAACCAAAAACACCATTTTAAAACGTACACGTGAAATACGAAACTCAAAGAATACGCTACAAGACACACTTCAAAAGACTCAAAACGTCGTTGGAACTCCATTAAACTCCAACACCATAAAACACGAACAAACACAAGGTACGTTCAAGTTATAATAACCGGTGAACGACCATATACCATAACTTAAAACATAGTAGTATATATACATCCGCATATATATACCTATTAAATCCCCCAAAACATACTCATTATCATACACGTAAGTCAATCAATCGCTTTATACACTCGTTTTTCCCATACGACTAATCACCATCTCACCGTGCTACAACAAGGCATAAAGCCCACCTCCAAAACCAAACCATATCGTGTGACCCCATAATCACACAACACAACTATAATCCAAAACATATAACACAAAATGAACAATAGCCATATCATAGGCAGCCATTACATAAACCCATATATATACTATACCCAAATTCTACATCTCATCATATACAAGCATGTACTAACCCTCTTTCATGCAATCATACTTGGGAACCCATTGAAGTTGTGGTACTTGTATAACTATGTTGGCCACCATACTTATACAATTACCCTTCCCCCAATGCACTCCCTCCTATGATGACACTTATAAGAATCAATACAACATATAACACATAATCCATCTACTCGCATAAGCTTATAACCACGTAACAATAAAGTCCAAAACTTCATCTATTAAAATAACATAGTAAAACTCTTGGAATACAGAAATCCATAGTCTAGCTAAAACATCATAGACTAAATCCAAAACGAAAACATAATCAGTTATAAGTCATGTCGCCCGTAAGAGTGGAAACAGCTTAAAATCCTTCCTACCCATGTACTCCTAGTAACTCGAACCACCACACGATTCTTAGGGAACATGACTTAAACATCAAAAGAAAAATAACATACCTCAGGTATGTAAAATAACTCGATAAAACATAGAAACTACCTTGTACTAAATCATGTACTATAATGTACAATTTAAGCAAAATACAACAGTGACTAGCATGGACGATTATGGTTCAACCCGCACTAGTCACAAACCCGAAAAGAAAATAACATGTGACTAAGTACGAACATACTATGGTTCAATTCATACTAGTCAAAACATCGCAAATGAATAACATCCAAACACATCAATTATTATAAAATGCACACATACTCCTATGACGCCTATATGCAGGGACCCTTAAGCTATAGACTAGGCTACGCGACTAGGCAACCTAATTCTCTATAACCATTGGCTCTGATACCATTCTGTCACACCCTACCATGGTGGAATATGGGGCGCGACGTATGGATATCTGTTAACCTATATGATTCAAGCTAATAAGAGGATGATCCGAAGGTCGGGGAGGATAAAAGTAATGTTTAGACATTTTTAGAGAGAGAAAGTAAAGCTTGAATGTAGTGTGTGTATTTAGAGAGAGAAAGGGAAATACACAAATAAGAAGAAGCCTCACCCCTCCATGGAAGTATGGAGGGGTATATATAGGCTAGACATAAGGTCACTTTGACAACATGTCAATAGTAGTCCTCCATGTTTTTGCCCATATGAAACTAATGTCATTCCATAAATGGCGCTCACATTTTAGGGCTAACAATCTTCCCCCAATGTGGAGACATACGGAATTACTTACAATGTTCCTAACAAGTAAAAATACAACAAAATAAAATCTTCCAAGGCGCTTCCAATGCTGCACGTGTCTTTTAGTTCTTCTGGTCTTCATAACTTGTACCTCAGCTTGAATCCTCTTTGTCTTTGCTTGTTGTGGAACAATTGTAATATGCATGATTTGGATTAACTTCCCCCAATTCATGCAGCATGTATTAAAAAACTTTCTTCATAGACTTCTTTTTGACGAAGTTTCTGAATCAGCTTCCCCCCAAACCAATATCTGTATCTTAAGCAGATTATGACACTTTGATGTAGTTTGAACAATCTTCTAGCTCATCGGTTTAAGTGCACAGCGGAAATTTGTAGAAGAACCACACCAAATAACACTACTTCTATACTGTTTCATGTCGTTTAAGTTTTGGTGATAATCCGTTTGGGGTAACATGCAGGAAATCAGCAACAATTCTTCTAACGCCTGTAGAATACTTCATAAAAATCATATAAAGTGAAGTAGATACCATTCCATGTACACTACTTCCCCCTGGGAGTTGATCCGATTACTTCAAAGTACACGATCTTCCCCCATGATGATTTCGAACTCTCGAAAGCATCATTATCGTGGACGTCCATATACTCGAGAAGTTCTTAGTCTTAAGCAAATGTCTTGAAAAGTTTTGAAAGTCATTGAGAAACTTTGAAAAATTTTGCTTAGACTATGAAGTACCATTGTCGTTGTGAAGCTCATAAATATCCCGTGAGAATTGATTGCTGATTCCATCTCTCTCTGTCTAACTTACCAACCTCGAATTCATTCGGCTATTTGTTGTGACCACATGTGAAGTAAACCTGATATTCCAAACTTGAAGCTGAAGTACAATCCCCCAAATTTGTTACTTAAGCTTGCACTTATGTCGATTGAAGAACGGTGCAGAAACAAGTCTCTTATACCTCTTGAATTTATCCACACGAGCAACTGCGTGTGACACTGAGAACTGCAACAAAGCTCCCAAAAATGATAGTAATCCATGTCGTCGACCATCCACCCCTTGACAGTGGAAACTAGATAATTCAAGTCTCAATCATAAATTTTATCGCCCAAGCAAGTCATCAATCGATAGACTGGGTTTGAAGAAAAGGGGTAGAAAAATAGAAGGAAGGCTCGATGATGAAATAAGTAGACGCCTTCATGAAATCCCACTTCAACTTCAAATAAAGAATACCAAATCCACTTCGTGATCACTTGTCTTTGTAGAATCAAAACTAGCCGTTTGTCGTTAAAGTGAATCTTATATGGGATCGTTTTAGCGTTAAGTGTTTTGTTTGCTTTGGTGTTGTGTGTTGTGTGTTGTAAATGTCGTTAACTAGAACAAATTATGAAAGGAATTGTCATTAAAGGACAAAACTTGTCTAGATAACTTGTCGAAAATATTAGGTTTAAAACCTAAATTTTTCTTTGTCGTTTAAGCATTTTCGATCGAAACATAGCGAATACCTGACATCAAAAAATAATATCATCGTAGCCCAAAACTTCAAAAATTAGCCTAACACTCGTGTCAGCCCATTTAACTCATAGAAGCCGGATTTCACATTTGTTACTCAGCCCAAATTATTATATCATCCAATAAGTTTGATCCAAGCCCAAGTGAATAGAAAAAACGCAACCCATTGCAGTTGAGTAACACTCGGTCCAACTTTTTATTACCAAAACCCGGTCCACTCATACTAATATAAGAGACCATAAATCCTTATAATTAGGGTATCCTAACCCTAATCACCTCACATAGTTTAGTCCGCCTCTTTTTACTCTCTCCCATCTACATTAGCAGACACAAAAACTTAAATCCATCTCAAACCTTCATCTATATGCATTCAATCAACACAAATCCTGATCTCATCATGATACTAACACGAACGAATCCCACAATCGTGACCCAATTAGAGCACAACTATATGAAATCAGACGAACCTGCTCATATCTAATTATTATACCAAGATTTTGAAAAGAATCTCATGTCTCAGGTAGGTTGATATGATTTGGGGTTGTGTTAATATTAATCGAAACAAGGGTAAGATGATAACAACTTTGTTATTTATCTTCAATATTGATTTCGAATATCAATCAAGAAGCATAGCTTCAAATAGATCAATGATGAGTACGTGTTCAATCTTTAATGATTGGTGTTGAAAGCACATAAAACACGAATCTGAGATCATGTTTTATATCATTTCTGTTTTGAGTCTAGATGTGATGGTGGAGTCTAAGTGTCGATGGGTTAGAATATAGACCTGGTTTTGATTGGAGTTGATATTTGTGGTTAAGTTGAATTTGATTGATGGATAATCAGTTTGAGTCCTTAATCTGTTTTTTTTCTTTTCTTTTTCAATAGATCTTGAACTCGTTTTTTTTTTCAATTCACAACATCACATTTACGCAATGGTTTTCTTAACATGGTTTCACAATGTTTCCAAAGGTATCATTCTGCAACTTTGCCAAAGGCATCATTCCGCAACTTTTTCAAACTTATGATTCCGCAACATTTCTTATCAGTCCTTTTCTCATTCAATGTCGCAACTATGGAATTCATATGATTCCGCAACATGGAATGCATATGATTCCGCAAAAAGTAGATTCGATTCGATTCCGCAACATGTGAAACCAAGATTCCGCAATATCATGGAAAACAAATGATTCTGCAAAATTTAGGAATTGAATCCACAGGCACTAGTACCAAAAAAACTGGATCTGGGACTTTTTTTTTCCAGATCCGTTTTATCCATCTTGATCCAATTATACCCAGAAAGATAACTTAAAAATAAGCTTATAAAAGCTATTTTTAAGAAAATCAGTTGTGACAAAAAAAATAAGCTGCCAAAAACAGTAATAAGCTATAAAGATAAGACCATTTTACAGCTTTTCATGGTACAGAAAGTAGGTCAGATGTGAAGGAAAAAGAGATGAAAAAAAACAGACACTGTTATCGAAAGAACAGTTCCCCATATACTATGAAATTAGATTTAGAAGAAAATTGAGATTAATTTGGACTGGATAAAAAACCATAAAACTAGGGACAATATTCTCTGACTGAACAACAAAACGCAACACCACTGTGACATAAAAACTCATAAAATAAGCTTCATATAAGCCGGAAGAAGCTATAACAGCCACTAAAATAAGCAAACACAAACACAAAACACCCCCGGTTTGCTCTGATACCAATTATTAACCTATAAGATTCAAGCTAACAAGAGGATGATCCGGAGGTCGGGGAGGATAAAAGTAATGTTTAGACATTTTTAGGGAGAGAAAGTAAAGCTTGAATGTAGTGTGTGTATTTAGAGAGAGAAAGGGAAATACACAAATAAGAAGAAGCCTCACCCCTCCATGGAAGTATGGAGGGGTATATATAGGCTAGACATGAGGTCACTTTGACAATATGTCAATAGTAGTCCTCCATGTTTTTGCCCATATGAAACTAATGTAATTCCGTAAATGGCGCTCACATTTTAGGGCTAACAATATCATCACAACATGGCGTGTCTATAGAGATAACTATATGAATTAAGAAATGTCATAAAATGGTGACACAAAAGTCATGACAATATCTCAACAAATGCAGGAGTCTAGGTAAGTAGGTAACAGTCCTACCTCTCACCCAAGACAATCAAATATCACAAACAAAACAAACATATAGGTGCCAACAATATCACTTATAAAACAAACAAAAGAAACTAAGAAGGAACGGGGATCTCCTTCTATATGCAATCCTAAGGCATCCAAGTCTAGCCACTTCTATCCTCAAGCTTAAACACATTCACACCTGAAAGAGACACTAAAACACGTTAACATAAAGTTGGTGAGAGTCATAGGTTTAGACTCTAACGCCAAATCAGTTATAACCTGTGAATAACAACCATCAACACAATAACATATGGATAATACGCTACAATTATGTATTAACAACTAGCATTCAAGTTCAATCAATCATCACAATTCCAAGGCATCACGCCTTACCAACAACCACAATTACCAAGGCATCACGCCTTACCAACAACCATAATTTCCAAGGCATCACGCCTTACCAACAACCATAATTTCCAAGGCATCACGCCTTACCAACAACCATAATTTCCAAGGCATCACGCCTTAACAACAACCATGGTACCATAGGCGTCCATACACCTATGTACCTTTCCCATCCAAATCATACACGAACAAGAATCACATAGCAGTTAATCACATAATGTACACACAAGTCCATCTCAACCTTAAAAACATTCACAACATCAATTTATAAACAACATAACACAGTGTCTCTTCCATCCAATCTGGAAGTCAAAATCAATAGTAAACATGGGACTATGAAACTCACCTGATTGCTTCTTCATAAGTCCTCGCACTAGCAACAAGCTAACAAACCAAAAACACGAAATTAATTCATGAACCAATCAGTAAGATGGCTCATCAACCTATGATGGACATCTAACCTCCTCTCATATAGATACCTCATATATGATCTTTAAACACCCCATTACCCTTCCGTAACAAGTCCTTAACTTAGTTAAGTTTAATAACTATCCCGTTCATATTTTACACAAAACAATCCCAATTTTAGGTCTCAAATATTTAAGTCAAACGCCCACTTAAACATACCCATGGTTTCTGTAAAAGGAATATTCATACCCTTACATATGTTAGCTAACACCTCCCACTTGCCCTAAACTTAAAGCTACTGTTAAGGCCTCGATATATATATATATATATATATATATATATATATATATATATATATATATATATATATATATATATATATATATATATATATATATATATATATATATATATATATATATATATATATATATATATATATATATATATATATATATATATATATATATATATATATATATATATATATATATATATATACTTTTGTCATTCCAGATTTCCTGATTTTAAACATACTAAATATTTGTTACAATTAGGGGGTCTTACCCTAAACCACAACCTTAGCCCAAGTGCAGATACTTAATAAAATATATAAACCATCTCTCATGTTCGTTAGAAGATCGCAATGCAACCCTAAGTACCCCAAACAACCCAAAACTTAAAAAGAAAACAGGCTGAATTCAAAACTGTTTTGACCTCCGACTGTCGTAACCTGTTTTGACCCACTTGCCGACCTCCAATTTAGTTCTCGTTTCTTGCATTGGAAAGCCACTTCAATTAACGTTTCAGGGACACTTGGATCGCATCTTGAATGTTCCTAGAACTCCCGATATGATCTAAACAATTGACTCAAAATTCTGCCTAGTTTTTAAAAATGGGTTTAACAAAATCAACCTCATTAATTAACCCTAATCCCTCTAATTACAAGCCCTAATTTATGTAATCATCATATTATGATTAATACAACATTAATTTACTGTTTTTATATTAACCCTAACCTAAATCCATCATAAGAATGATTAAATAAACATAAAAACAATTTAATTAAAAAGGTTAATGAAGGTTTTACCTTTAATTCAATGGAGGATGAAAAACCCAAATTTTATGAAGAAACCCTAATTCTTTGTTGAAACCCACGAATTTCTAAACTCTCCAAGAGAAAAATAATGACTTTTGGTTTTAATAAAACATTATATAGGGTATGGGTGAACCCAAGTCCAACCCATAGCCCATTTACACTTTCCTTTTCCTTTTTCCTTTCTTTTAGGCGGCCAAAACCGACCCTACACCCCCTTATTTCGTTTTTTTTATTTTTATTGTTAATTAATATCTTATTAATAGTACCTTAATTTACATTAATTTATTTCAGCTCCTAAAACTCCCAAAACCTCAAAACCGTAAAACTAGTCAAATTTACGCGTTTTACCGTAAAAGACGTAAAATATACACTTTTATAAAAAATCTCAAATTATAACTAAGTCCCAAATGACTTAAAACCATCCTGAAAAATATCCATATGACTAATTACCTCATCCGAGACCTCTAAATGCTAAACCGTAAATCGTAAAAATACGATTTTCTATAATACATATACGTATACGTAAAACCACTAAATAACACCATTTCATCTCATAGTCACTACCATGTGAACTCATGAACATGAAATCATATCACATCGTTTCACTCACAAGGTACCTCGTGCCGGAAACGATATCCAAACCACAATCTATACACACTAATAAGCACATAAACACGTAAAGACACGTAACTAGCACAAAATAAAACTAAGTGACGAACCTCAAAACCAGGGTTGTCACAGTGGACTTCACAGATCTGAACAAAGCCTGTCCACAGGACTGCTATCCTTTACCGGAGATTGATTGGAAGGTGGAATCCCTATGTGGATATACCTTTAAGTGCTTCTTAGATGCATACAAGGGATACCACCAGATCCAGATGGCGGAAGAGGACGCAGAGAAGACAACGTTCCATACTAGTCAAGGCGTATACTGTTATACAAAAATGCCATTCGGAATAAAGAACACCGGGGCAACATATCAGCGGCTTGTTGACAAAGCCTTTGACTCACAGATAGGCCGCAACCTGGAGGTCTATGTTGATGATTTAGTCATCAAAAGTCATACGGAGGATGCACTTCTCCGTGACGTCTAAGAGACGCTTGACACCTTAAGGAGGATTAATATGAAACTGAATCCAAAGAAATGCACGTTTGGGGCAACTGAAGGGATGTTCCTTGGATATATGATTGATCCAAATGGCATCAAGCCTTGCCCGGAAAAGACGGACGCGGTAATACAGTTACCATCTCCTCAGACGCGGAAAGAGGTGCAATCATTAAATGGGAAGTTTGCCGGGCTAAACAAATTCTTGTCGAAGTCCGCGGAGAAGTCACTCCCCCTATTCAAAACACTCAAGAAGTGCATCAAGAAGGGAGATTTCTAGTGGACAAAGGAAGCGGAGGAAGCTTTTGGTCAGCTCAAGCAACACCTCGCATCTCTTCCCATGCTAGTGGCCCCCCGACCCAAGGAGGAGCTCATCATGTATCTGTCGGCCACACACGGAGCAATAAGTACGGTACTCATGACGGATAGGGACACAGTCCAAACTCCGGTCTACTTTATCAGTAGAACACTACAAGGGCCGGAGTTGAATTATTCTTCCATGGAGAAATTGGTTTTGGCATTAGTGTTTGCTACAAAACGGCTACGCCGGTATTTTCAGGCGCATCGAATTGTGGTTATTGCTGATCAACCAATAAAACAAGTCATCTCCAGACCAGATGTGGCCGACAGGCTACAGAAGTGGAGCATTCTATTGGGAGAGCATAACATCTCTTATAGACCAAGGACGGCTGTTAAAGGCCAAATCTTGGCAGATTTCTTGATAGAGAAACCGGATGAGAATGGGCCGGTCGTACAACAAGAGGAAACTCCAGCAGAACCATGGGTATTATTTACGGACGGATCTTCGTGCACGGACGGATCAGGAGCTGGTCTCATCCTTGCGAATACAGAAGGAATGGATTTTGCATACGCCCTGCGCTTTGAGTTCACAACCACCAATAATGAGGCAGAATATGAAGCATTGATTGCGGGTTTAAAAATCGCCGCTAGAATGGGAGTCCGCAACCTTGGGCCTACGTAGACTCATGGCTTGTCGCGAACCACATTCTAGGGGGTTACATAGCCAAGGAGGATAACATGGTTCGATACATGGAGAAATTCAAGTCACTCATCATTGCTTTAAGCAAGTTTTCTATCAAGCAGGTACCAAGAGGTGAAAACAAGAAGGCGGACGCTCTTAGCAAGATCGCGTCTACAAGTTTCGCCCATTTATCCAAGCAAGTCTTGGTAGAAATATTAAAGGAAAAGTCTATAACGGAAGGGGAAGTCGCAGCTATAGTTGAGGAAGATGGACCTACATGGATGACCCCGATCATCAACTATTTGACTAATGAAACCCTTCCAGACGAGGAAAAGGCGGCACGGCGTATCAGAAGGAAGTTGCAGCATTTCGAGCTTCGAGAAGGTATTCTTTATAAGAGCTCTTTCTTACAGCCGTGGTTGCGGTGTGTTGGGCCACGCCAGGCTACTTATGTGATCAGTGAGATACATGAAGGGTTATGCGGAATGCACGCGGGCTCCCGATCTGTAGTAGCTCGAGCTCTACACACAGGATATTATTGGCCTACTATGCATAGGGATGCACGTGACATGATTCTCAAGTGTAGTGATTGCCAAGTACACAGACCAGTACCACGACATCCGCAGTAGGAACTTACACCCATTACATCCCCATGGCAATTCTACAAGTGGGGGATTGACATTGTAGGACCTTTTCCCGTAGTTGCGGGGGGAGTTAAGTTCTTGATTGTCGCAATGGACTACTTTACACGCTGGATAGAGGCTAAGGCAGTCAAATCCATCACATGCAAACAAGTTAAAAAGTTTGTTTGGGAGAACATCGTGTGCCATTTTGGCTTACCATGAGAAATCATCTCGGACAACAGGAAGCAGTTCGCGGATAATCCATTCAAGGACTGGTGCGCAACATTGAATATCAAACGGCGCTTCGCATCTGTTAAACATCCGCAGACAAATGGTCTTGTGGAACGAGCAAATAGAAGCTTGGGTGAAGGCATCAAGGCACGCTTGGATGAACGAAGTGCCAAATGGATGGATGAACCGCCACATGTTCTATGGGCACATAGGACTATGATCAAAACAGCCAATGGGGATACTCCATTTGCACTGGCCTACAGTACTGAAGCTGTTATACCAGTAGAAATCAGAATACCGACCATCCGCACAGTGGAGGTTAATGTCGTCACGAACGACGAGCAGCTCCTGATCAATCTGGACTTATTGGAGGAAAAAAGAGAAATAGCGGCTATCAATGAGGCCAAGTCCAAGGCACGGATGAAGGCTTATTATGACGCCAATGTTAAAGGTGTTTATTTTCGACCGGGAGATTATGTTTATCGTGCCAACGAGGCAAGTCGAGCGGAGAATACAGGAAAGCTGGGCCCTAAGTGGGAAGGACCGTATGAGGTTACGGAAGCCTTAGGACGGGGCGCGTACAAGTTATGTGACATGGATGGCCGCTACCTGGAACGCACATGGAATATCTGCAATCTTAAAAGGTGCTATCTTTGAGAGCTACGGCTTCCGCAAGGACACTTCGCTATATCTGGCTTTAATGAAGATCCATGTGTTCTCTTTGTTTTGTTTTGTTTTTATGCTTTCTAGGTTCCCTTTGTTTTTTAGGATTTCCCATTCTTGTTAAAACAAAAAACGTAAACGTTCTAATAAAATGCCATGGTGCCTAGCTAGCCCCACGGCTTGTTGTGTGCAAATTATTGTCTTATTTTTTAGATTCTATTATTGTCGTATAGATTTAGTTGTTATTAGTATAATGTGCTATCTCTTATTCATATGCATTCCTTCAATACCATACATGTACTATGCGCCTCCAGGTGGGGTAAGAGGATTAAGTGAACCTAATAATTCAACTTGTCGCATAAGAGGGATGCAACCCCAGTGACGCGGATCATGTATCCTTACTAGACACATTACTCACAAGACGTTGTGATAAGTTTTCATATGCCGAGCTCACGTAGTGCTTTGCATGGTAAAGACGCACGCCGCACGTCTAGTACAATATAGACTTGATTGTGTTTTTGAGTAAGACGTGACATGTCATGCAACACAGGTATATGACATCTAAAAAAAACAACAACAAAAATACACAAGTTTCAAATTCAAAACACCAAAATAGCCGTAGTCATCACGGACTTGCTTGCATAAATATGACAAGTTATCACAACAACATCAGTTTTAGCCGTATACATACACGGACGAATAAAATAGTACAAATGTTTACAATGTAAATTACAAGGGAGGTAGGAACTCCCCTATCTCTTTCTTCCCTTCTTCAATCAAAGTGCGGAGGACCTCCCCGTGCGCATTCCTTCCTTCTTAGGCCCTGATCATGTTTGCGTCAAGCGCCTCGGCCAGCAGTTTTTCACCTTTCATCACCTTCGACGCAGAATCGTAGGTAGGCAGGGTTAGTTGGATTGGATCGGCGGTGAGATTTGAGATTATTACCCCATTGGGAGCATCCTTCGTAACTCTAGCTCGTCTAGGAGAGGGTGTTGGATTTCAGCAAGGGCAGCCATTGATGCGGTCATCTTATCTCCGTCTAGAGGGTTGTGGTAGGCATGTTGGGTAATATCTTCTTCCTTGCCTATTAGCTCCGCAGCTTTGACCAGCCCCTCGTGCCTACTACAGTTAATACCGTCCGATACAACGTCAGCAAAGGCCTGCAGCAGGTAAGGAGCCTCCGTTACCTTGCTCACGGCGAGACGCATTCCCTGGCCAACCATCCATCTACGCCCAGCTATGGCTGTGAGCAAAGAAGGGCACATCATTTCGACGCAGTCCGCTGCCATCTTTCTTAGTTCACCCTCAACTATTGTAGCTTGCTCTTCCAAGGTGGTCCGCGCCTGGTTTAGTTCATCCTTCAGAGTGTCGCGCTCCTGAGCAATAGTGAAGGCTTGTACGGTGACGACTTTAGTAGCAGCTTCGGCTGCGGATACCTATACACGACACTTAGAGTTACTACAAAGGCAATGTGATTTTTTGCGTGCACAAAATAAGTGTTAAATGTAAGAAGTATACCTTCTCATTAGATGCTGCTAAGAGGGCCTCCAGCTCGGCGATACGCTCCTCACGGGCATTGGCGTGATGGGCTTGCTCCTTGACGGTTGACTCTGCCACGACCAACGTTGCCTGCAAGAATGTGATAGTTTTCTCGTGCTTACCCACCAGTGCTTCGCGGGGAGCTATTTTTTTAATCATCACGGCTCACGTTAGCCAAGGCCTTGATCAAACGGCGTTTTAGGGCCGCACCAACTATCACCTTGTGTGCGGAGGACACATCAAACTGCTCCAGCAACGTCTCATGCTCTAGTTCGTCCAAATCTTGTGCCAGCGCTGGAGGAGTGATGTGTTCAATGAATTCAGTGCACTCGGACTCCGCCTCCAACCTTGTTAAGCTGGATAAATTCCATGCTAGGCGAAGGCTGGTGTCGGGTCCCTCAGGATGTGGCTCCTCGGCATGGGTCACGAGAGGGGATGGAGGTCTCATTGATGTCACGGGAGAAGGTTCCCTTTCCACCTCCTTCTCTTGAGCCATGGTTGACGGGTCCGCCCTGTTATTAACATACTTATTAGTTCTATTTATAGAAATATATGTCCTTTGGAGTATTAAATGTGTACTTATGTAGTACCAGTCACGGTTTCCGTGATGGTAGGAGCCATGGCATTCATAGGAGTGGCCATCCAGACTTGCTCATTCGTGCGCGGCGAGGGGCCGACCTGGGCCGTAGCGGTGTTGCTTCCTTCCTGGAACTGGGGATGGTCTTTCCTTAGCTTCTTCGGGGGAGCATTATGTGCCCCGCCCCATCCCCTAGAGTTTTTGCTACCCTCCTGGTAGTCTTCATTTTCCTGGATTTGGGCTTGGGGGACCCGGAAGCTTGTATGGTTTCTTCATCATCACCAGTGCGGTTGTCAGCAGGGTTGGTAAATTCTCCCTCTTCTTCTTCTTCTTCATCCTGGTGCAGCACGGTGCCCTCCAGCAGCAGTTCTCCACCATCTTCATTATGGAAGTCAAGAGGGGACTTCTCAATCACGGGCTCTCCCTCATCTGATCGCTGCTCAGTGGTTTCCTCCAGCAGGATGGTTTGTTTGCGGTAGCTTCCAGTAGGGGGAGTTCCTTTTCTTTCAGTGGTCGGAATCCTTCAGGAACTTTGCTTGGATCACCTTGGCACAATAATCCATGTAGGTTCCTCTATGCGGACATGTGCATATATACGGATTAGTAAGTTCACAAAGTACAATGAGGCATATTTTACATCTACAAATATAAGAAGACCTACCCTGCCTACGTTCGGTCAGAAAGCACGGATACCTATCCTCCCTCCCATAGTAGTAGCCTCTTATCCCTACTCGACACAAGAAGTGCTCAGGAAAACCCCTATGAAATTCTGTGCGGTGGGTAACTAGAATTTTCAAATCCTTACTACTATAGTCTTTGGATTTGGGAGGATAGTCTTTGGGTACCCTGGTTTTGAGGACGAACGGGGTAGGAAATACTTTCTCATCCACGAAAAAGTAATGGTCGTACCAATTCTTGAGGGAGTCTAAGGGCTTCCTATAAGTCATGGGGGCGTTCGAGGATCGTTTTTTGAACGACAGCCACCCATTCACTAGTTGGGGGAGTAAAAGACCCTAAATAGATTCACGGTCGGGCTTACCTCGTACGTATGGCAGGTAATCTCAAACTGATTGATTTTACATGCCCCTATGCAGTGCAGTTGGGTTATGTGGAAATCATAGATAGAAGCAGATCTACCAAAAACTTAGATAAGGGGATACGATAGTTAGTCGAATCAAATAGGCGCGTGTACACGCCTATCTTCCCATTTGGAGCATCCGTAATCGCTTCACCGTCACCTGGATAGGTCGGATGTACGCTTTCGGGAATATAATACTTGGACAAAAAGTCTATGTATTTCTCCGCAAGCATCACGTTAAGGACATCCGTAATAAGGGGATTGTCCTTCACCATGTTTTATAAAAAAAGATTTGAGAGGCGTGATGATCTAACCTGCGGCGGGGAAAATCCGGGGGATAAGAAGTGAAGGTATGAAGGAATAAGCTTGGGAGGAACAATGGCGGAATGCAATATAAACTGTGTGTGTAACAGTGGCACACACCAACTTTTATATAGGGTTGCCTCGATTTCCGAGGTAGCATGGATGTTCGTCACGTGTAAGCCACTACGCCCATCCAATAGATGGGATTTCTGACACTTCTGAAACGTCAGAAGGGACCCACGCGTCACTTCTTGACAGTTTTACGTGGCTCAAGGGTGGGCCTTTCTGGTGCACTTTTGCAGGCGTGCGTCTTACTATTGACTACCATTAATGCATTCATTAAAGTTGTCCCGGTCGGCTTTTTCTGGAGTACGGCCGTAATTGCAACAAACAGGTCTACATGACATTGTATAGTCTAGAGGTTACGCCTACGGCTGCAACAACTAGACTGGGGGGACATGATGACGTATAGTCCCCAGCCAGGTCATGAACTCGGCCCACGGGTACTACCCGTATCCGGCCCATCACGGATGGGTGGGATTAATGTCATTTAAGCCTATGGGCTTAAATGAACAGTAACCGCACACACGTGTGCGGCCCACGACCCGGCATGGCCGGTACAGGGTTAGACAGAATCATACTCTTACTATGAATGGGATTTATCCCAAGGGAGAGGATATTCACTCACCATAATTAGAAGATAACAATCAATCTAATTCTGGTACTTATCCTTTCCTTGGGGCCGAAGCATTAGTGACAGCCCATTAGGGTTTCACTGCCTATATAAGGAACCCCCAAGGGTTCCACAAAGGTATTACATTCTACACACTCACATCTCATCCGATTCTCATAACCCTAACCGATTACTTACTCTCACGCCAGAGTCTAATCGTGGGATACATTCCCATGGTAAGCCTAACGCGTGTTGTTTTAGTGTGCAGGATCCCAACCAGATAATTCACTTGGTGCAGGAGCCGGATTCCTGCCAACCCGAATTAAGCCTTATTCGGGTCTAACAAGGATCACCTAACTTTTGTATCAACACGAACAAAATAGTCCAATCATTATATACCGTTCAACTAAAGACACTCTCAGATTTTGGTTGCTGTAGAAGCTGATATCTAAGAAACAAGTGTCTCAGGGGATTTGCAGTAAAGCTTACAACAAATGGTTCATTGTTAAATGACAGACGATGACCCGGACTTCAAATAAAGGGAAGTTTATCTATGCAACGATAACTTACCCTTAAAACGAGAAATTAAATTTTCTCGGACATGAGCTTACATTAAAACTATTCAAAGGTTTTAAGCTCGTGTATACGGTTTGTAGTCACATGACAGATCGTAACCCAAGCTTCACAGAAAGGAAAGTTTATCGCTGATGATAAACTTATCCTCACAACGAGAAATTATTTTTTCTCGGGCATAAGCTTATATTTAAAACATTCGAAGTTTTTAAACTCATGCACAATGACTTATAGCTAAATGTCAGACTGTAACTCGGACTTCAATTTTAGGAAAGCTTATCTTTCATGATAACTTATCCTCATAACGAGAAATTAATTTTTCTTGGTCATGAGCTTGTATTAAAACATTCCAAGTTTTAAGCTCAGAAAGGAAAGTGTATCTTTTAAATAAGAGAACTTTTCCTCATAACGAGAAATTCATCTTTCTCTGTCATGAGCTTTAAGTTAAAACATTCAAAAGTTTTTCAAGATCATGAAAACGACTGCTAAGTAAATGTTAGCTTAGAACTCGTTCTTCAGTTAAAAGGAAAGTTTATCACCGATGGTAACTTATCCTTATCAATGGGAAGTTTACAACTTTTCAGACTTGAGCTCGTTTCGTAACATATTCAAAATCTTAAGCTCCAGTAATTGGTTTTTAAAAAGGGCATGTCTTCTGAAATCGATAATATTTACGATCCTAGAAATGTCGTTTAATAATGACACGGGGTTGTAAATAAAGTTCGAGCAGAAGTTTAAAGGATTTAAAACATGCTCCACATGGCTTACTATTATTTCAGATAGTAACCCGCTTTTTATATTCAAGTCAAGTATTTCACCGGAAAGCTTTGACTCAACTATGGAAACCTTGGTTTCCTCGATCTTTTAGCTACTAGGAGTGATCATTGTTCATGTGATCATACAATCACAGCGGAACAGAACAACAACCATTAAACAAGGTGTTTGGGGAACAAGACACATGAATTAAACAATTGGATTGCTAATTATATTAATAATCAACAATCACTAGACGTGTATACATTAATCCCACGTCTAGTGCAACACACGCTTTAGGTTTACATTGTATATGAAAATTATATATAAAACCTAATACCCTTGGTTCCTTTCATAGTGTAAGGAATAAGGTTTACAAGAGATAATTATGAATAAACATGTAAATCTTCTATTTAAATAACTAATACAGAATAATATTCTGCATACTTATCTAAATAGAACCTTCCAACAACATTTGTCAATGTTGACTTCTGTCAATGCTTGGATTACACTTGACAATGCTTGGTTGTTGACTTCTGTCAATCCTTGAATTACTCTTGACAATGCTTGGATTACACTTGTCAATGCTTAGACAAATGCCTTCATGTTTTCTTCATTTTTGAGTTTCTACCACATCAACTTTTTGACCCAATAATCTTTCCCTAGTTGATATCGGCAAAACTATTTGTGTATCTCTTGTAAGTTGTACATGTAACACCCCCACTTTCACAAGGCAGCGGAATATCAACATTGGGTGTTACTTCATAGCACATCACACACAGTCATAGAAAACGACCTCAAAAGAGACGTTTTATAAATAAACCATTCGATAATTTTATTAAATCAGAGTTAACTAAAAATAAGGTCCCACCAATTTATACAAACCTTAAGAGATAATAAAGATTTGTCTAATTTATCAAATGGAAATTGTTTGTTTTGCCTTTAGTTTATCCCGCGCGGCTCTATGCTCCAGCTTCTTTTAAACCTATACACCTGAGAATACATGCTAAACAGTCAACACAACGGTTGAGTGAATTCATAGGTTTTTAAATAAACAATAATGGGGTTTGAAATAAACCATAAAGCTTTTGAACACAAAAATCTCATCCATTGGCGATATTGCAACACATACAATACCTATATTCCACACTATTACGCTAAGCTCATGACACCGATGCCTTAATCAATAAGTTTGCCCTAGTCGAATATCTTGCCAAATACCCCATACTTCACGTACAACACACCCAGCTGAGCCTCCAACTCACAGGTGCGACCTGCCTGGGTGGGGGTCATCATTCCCAATGGATCCATTCGTCTGTACGAGCGCCTACCCATCATAGGTAGTTAACGGTTCACGATTTATAGGGACTTTTCACTGGCAATAAGCAACTTAGCCTTACTAATAGTGGCTCATTACCTATACAATCAACGCTTGTGTTCATTTTCCAAAAGCATTCAATCAAACTTATTTACATTTATTAACAACAGCTTGTATTCGTTCAAAGCATATATTCCAACAACGAATGTTTATTCACTATCATGTATCCTTTCAAAAGGATACAACACGTATGCTTATTTACCAAGAGCATGTATTCCCCCTCGCGGGTTTATAAACATATATAAAACAGTAAAAGCGAGGCTATGAACTCACCTGATATAGCTATCACATAGATCAAGGAACAAATGTCCAATAGTCGATACACGACTTCACGAGATACCAATCGCTCGTTAATCAAGAGCAAGATGCCCAACGGTCAACATATGACCGAATGAGACCTAAAATGATGAGATGCGTCTTAGGCTCGAGACGAGAAATAAATCATACATATATGTAAATAGTTCATTTTAGTAGGTTTGGACATTGCATAAGTTTTGGAAAACTTTTCATAAGACTTTTGATAATAATTTTCAGGTATTATCCATTATGACCATTAAAGCCCATTAGTTGCCATTACATGTTCATGTGACTTTAGTAAATTTTAATCTCAGTATTAAACTCCAAACTTATTTACAAATCTCAGGCCCAACAATGGTACAATAGCCATTATAATTGTAAGTTGGGCTTCTGTGGCCTAAAACCAGTTTATAAGCTTTATGTGTTCTAAAACGCCTCCAAACGTTATCGACTTAATATCTCACATTGGTCGGGTCTTGGGATCTCTAAATATCAGTATAAAACCGAGTCTAAAACTCTACACAAGTGGGTCATACCACTTTGGGTTTTATAAAAATCGTCACGTTAAACGTTAATTTAATATAGTCCAATTTTTTACAGTTTCTCGACATGCCTCGTAGATTAGATCATTTCTCCTAAACCATAAATAATATAGATGAGTTATTTTTATCAAAGTCATTATTAACTTATGTGGTTTACTTATCATAAGTTCAATTGCCCCTAATTTATATTTATCATAAATCATTTACCCATTTTATCACTTAAAAGAGTTGGCTGTCATTCGCAGCCAACTTTGTTTCTACCGTTTCGGCCGCCATTTCCAAACCGTAATGAATTGATAAACTATCCAACTGATTCTAGTTCCTCATATTTTTATCTACAATCTATAGTTTTACCTTTTTCAATGGTTCTGAGTTCTTATTAGAGTTTTCAGTCGGTTTATACAGCATGTTCAGATTTGGTACTTTTTACCGTTTCGACTATATCTAATTCATCGGGTATCGTCACGGGACGAGCGACCCGGCCAAATCATCACAATAAAATAAACTACAACCTATTACACTCACCCACTGGTAATAACCTACTAATTTAGTCAGACAATCTCGTTTTTACTACTGTTCCAAAACAGCCTCAAAATGAGCTTGATACAACATGATCTAAAGTGATCTTCTTATATTTTTAATCAAGCACAATGTCCAACTTTACAAAGTAATCAATAAAACATAAAAGTATATATATTTTTACAAAAAGTGCAGGTATTATCATTAAAAAAAATAAGTACATAGACATGGAAATTAAAGAATTCTTACAAAGGAAAAATAGTGGAGATTAAGATCTAACACCAAGACCTTAAACCAATAATATTAGAAGACAAAAATCCATCTTTTGTATAACATAGATAATAGACCCAAGAATAAAGAGGTTTTATGTGATGATGGTTGAGGTCTAGTTTAATATTCGGTAACAAAAGAAGCAAAAGAAACAAAAGAAACATAGATATGTATTGACAAGTTTAAATATGTAATTTGATGACGATTTAAGACACGTATGTTTGTTTACATACGTGTCATGATGTTAGTTTTTTTTATATGAAACATGTTGGATGAGATTAGTACTGAACATTTTATCTCATGAAATGTTTAAACGGGTATTATCGATGCCTGATATTTTGAAAGTTACGCGATTTGAAAGATACGCGTAAAACACGAAAAATAAACGATCAATATAAAATAAAAACGTCGACATTCAGAGAATATTTATATTTTGATATATAAAGGATGGCTTATGATTTAATAAACATTAACACATCATATAAACGAATGTCGCCTAAAGGCGTAACGAAAATTACGAAGAATGCTCGTAAAATGAGAAATTAAAACGACGACAATAGAAAATATTTCTATGTCATAACGAGGATATTTACGGTCGATGACGGACATAGACTTTGCCGACAAATAATAAATGACACATATTCGATACGTTAAAACCATAATCTTGCCGTCTAGTCGAGAAATCAATATTATTCGTCGAACGAACATGACAAATAAAAGTCGAGTAATAAATATTGGTCTAAATACTAGAAATAAGATTAGATCTCGGTCTAAATGTTGATTTTAATGTTCGGGTTATTATAGTAGCTACCCCTTTAGGAAGCGACGTCCCGGCGCTTAATTTGTCTTAATTGCCTTCGGTTAAATGATGAAGATATGAGGAATAGACGAGTCATCGTTGGGGTTTCCAACGAAGGTTGAATGAACAGAACTCAAAGAAACGAGTATACATAACAGGTAAAAATGTACGGTTTGAATGATGCTCCAATCCTTATCAAGAGAGATGAATATATAACTCGAAGGAGAAGCCATTTGAAGCTTAAAAATTAACATATTGTAAATATTTGGAAGTGCTTCAAGGTACATTACTATTAGCTTATTAAACTTGCGGCAGTTGATATGAGTTCAAAAAAAGTACATACGACAAGTGATATGAGTTTGAAAAATCTCCAATGCGACAATCAATTCAGAACTATCGGTGATCCATCGATCAGTTTGAAACTTATAGTCCAAGGGTCTAAATAGAAGAGATCACGTTATAAAATGAAAATCACATGGATAGTACATTACTCCATCCAAAACTTTACAAAATATTCAAAAAGAGATAATTATTGCTAGTCGTACAAAACCACCCAATTGCATGATCTCAAACATGCAAACCTATTTCGTCAAAAGCGAATTCATCGATACGGAAATCGTTCGGAGTATACATTTTTCTATCAAAAGAACTACGATCCAAATCGAACACAAAAGCCATCACCAAGATCATATAATCAGATTACGACATGCTTGCAAAATAGTCAAGCCATGCCAAATCAATAAGTTCAATCAAGTTAACTCATGCTTGCTAAATAGCCAAGCCATGATAAATAATAATACTTGACAAGATTTTCGGATAATCCGGTCAAAGAAAATTTTGCAAGTTAATGGATGTTCACGGGTCTAATAGCCATGGATCTATATCCTGAAATATTATTTATTTATTTATTTATTTATTTATTTATTTATTTATTTATTTATTTTTATCAGAGGGTGCTCACACACGGATTCATACCCAAATGATATTACATGGTGCTCATAAATGGATCCATACCTAAAATATAATACAGGGTGCTCACACACGGATCCATACCCAAAATATATTATGAGGTACACGTTACCCAAGATCATACGTCATTTCAGAATGCCGCCTCGATCTCACACAATGTATGGCCAATTGACTAAATCAGATATCATATAAATACATTACAAGAAATGGCTTTGCACATAAATCTCAAATATGGCTTGCCACCGTGATCACCAAGAAAGTCTTTAGTGAACACTTGTTAATAAAAAAAAATTCAAAATATTTACATCCAAGCTAAGTAGTCGTTGATGACTTAATTGTCGGTCAAACCACAAATATACATTTAAATCCTGGTGTCGATTAGACAAGTCGTCTATTTTTGGAACGAGTAATGGTCCTTAACGGTTATCTTATTAAGCTGACGATAGTAGGGACTTATTAGAAATAGTCCATATAAATAAATCATAACTCGAGAGTATTCTAACGTATTACTCGTACATAGACGATAATCAATAATAACCATAATGACGACGGTAATGAACGATTCATACCAACGAAACACGAGTCGAAGAAATACACCCGTATACAAAATAAACATAAACCAAGTCTGGCAGACTTGAGCCCACTCATTTATAATTTGTTGTTTACATCCAAAGGCGTCCCAATCCATGAAAACAAGGATTATAAATTTATGGTTCGGGAACTTATAACTTTCTTGTTCAAATAAAAAGGCGTCCCAATTTATTTCAACAAGACGATTATAAGCCATCCTACTCAGGTAATACCGTCACATAACACGATATCATAACTAAATTAAATGCCAAGAAAAGTATAGGGTGTCAAACTTACTCCATGATTTCTGTATTCAAACGTCCCATACCATTTGAATAAAAAAAATCATCGACAATCTAAAGTCCAGTGGTTTAAAACTTTCTTATTCAAATGTCCCAATCCATTTTCATAAGAGAACCTTAAACGACACAAAGTTGGGCGATTTAAAATCTCTATATTTAAATGTCCCATTCCATTTAAATACAAATTTTTAAGTTGCTCAACTAATGACTACTATGAGCATATCTTTGTTGTACCCAAATTATATATAGTTGATTGGGTATATATATATTTTAGGTCCAACACTGGCATCCTCCTTTTCGCCAACAAAACGTAATCAAACACAATAAATTAAACCTCTTATTATGTAGAAGATTTCTCCTTGAAGAAATGATTCTTCAAAATCATAAGGAGTAAATAAATAAAATAATATGTTTATCAATGAGGTTTCAAAAGGAGATGTCTTAAAATGGCACATCACGATACGATGATAACAATCGAGCTTAAATTAGTCGATATGTGATATCTTATGAAACAATATATATGTACTCAAAATATCAAACGAGTTCCATACTCGCATTCGGATAATAAATTAATTATCGAGAAAGGTGATTGGCGGCGAGGCCAAACTCTCTATAAACCGTATCATAAAATGTACGATTATCACGCAAGGACCATTGCTTCATACGCAATACCCTTAAATACCATAGTATATACATTCATATACGTACAACCATTTCTACATACACATATGATCACATTATCACAACCAAGCATTGGTTTCTAGGAGCCATGAGCGTGTGGATACTTTGTAAGGCAATCAAACAATTTTACGAAAGAGCAGTTATAGTCTAGGTTTGAAAAAATGACCTAGTTCGCTATAACTAGTGCTCTGATACCAATCTGTAACACCCCCACTTTCACAAGGCAGCGGAATATCAACATTGGGTGTTACTTCATAGCACATCACACACAGTCATAGAAAACGACCTCAAAAGAGACGTTTTATAAATAAACCATTCGATAATTTTATTAAATCAGAGTTAACTAAAAATGAGGTCCCACCAATTTATACAAACCTTAAGAGTAATAAAGATTTGTCTAATGTATCAAATGGAAATTGTTTGTTTTGCCTTTAGTTTATCCCGCGCGGCTCCATGCTCCAGCTGCTTTTAAACCTATACACCTGAGAATACATGCTAAACAGTCAACACAACGGTTGAGTGAATTCATAGGTTTTTAAATAAACAATAATGGGGTTTGAAATAAACCATAAAGCTTTTGAACACAAAAATCTCATCCATTGGCGATATTGCAACACATACAATACCTATATTCCACACTATTACGCTAAGCTCATGACACCGATGCCTTAATCAATAAGTTTGCCCTAGTCAGGTATCTTGCCAAATACCCCATACTTCACGTACAACACACCCAACTGAGCCTCCAACTCACAGGTGCGACCTGCCTGGGTGGGGGTCATCATTCCCAATGGATCCATTCGTCTGTACGAGCGCCTACCCATCATAGGTAGTTAACAGTTCACGATTTATAGGGACTTTTCACTGGCAATAAGCAACTTAGCCTTACTAATAGTGGCTCATTACCTATACAATCAACGCTTGTGTTCATTTTCCAAAAGCATTCAATCAAACTTATTTACATTTATTAACAACAGCTTGTATTCGTTCAAAGCATATATTCCAACAACGAATGTTTATTCACAATCATGTATCCTTTCAAAAGGATACAACACGTATGCTTATTTACCAAGAGCATGTATTCCCCCTCGCGGGTTTATAAACATATATAAAACAGTAAAAGCGAGGCTATGAACTCACCTGATATAGCTATCACATAGATCAAGGAACAAATGTCCAATAGTCGATACACGACTTCACAAGATACCAATCGCTCGTTAATCAAGAGCAAGATGCCCAACGGTCAACATATGACCGAATGAGACCTAAAATGATGAGATGCGTCTTAGGCTCGAGACGAGAAATAAATCATACATATATGTAAATAGTTCATTTTAGTAGGTTTGGACATTGCATAAGTTTTGGAAAACTTTTCATAAGACTTTTGATAATAATTTTCAGGTATTATCCATTATGACCATTAAAGCCCATTAGTTGGCATTACATGTTCATGTGACTTTAGTAAATTTTAATCTCAGTATTAAACTCCAAACTTATTTACAAATCTCAGGCCCAACAATGGTACAATAGCCATTATAATTGTAAGTTGGGCTTTTGTGGCCTAAAACCAATTTATAAGCTTTATGTGTTCTAAAACAATGGTACAATAGCCATTATAATTGTAAGTTGGGCTTCTGTGGCCTAAAACCAGTTTATAAGCTTTATGTGTTCTAAAACGCCTCCAAACGTTATCGACTTAATATCTCACATTGGTCGGGTCTTGGGATCTCTAAATATCAGTATAAAACCGAGTCTAAAACTCTACACAAGTGGGTCATACCACTTTGGGTTTTATAAAAATCGTCACGTTAAACGTTAATTTAATATA
Source organism: Glebionis coronaria (assembly GCA_025667525.1). Classification (NCBI taxonomy): domain Eukaryota; kingdom Viridiplantae; phylum Streptophyta; class Magnoliopsida; order Asterales; family Asteraceae; genus Glebionis; species Glebionis coronaria. Next base: position 467,242,445 of record CM046882.1, on the reverse strand, counting down.
GTCCAATTTTTTACAGTTTCTCGACATGCCTCGTAGATTAGATTATTTCTCCTAAACCATAAATAATATAGATGAGTTATTTTTATCAAAGTCATTATTAACTTATGTGGTTTACTTATCATAAGTTTAATTGCCCCTAATTTATATTTATCATAAATCATTTACCCATTTTATCACTTAAAAGAGTTGGCTGTCATTCGCAGCCAACTTTGTTTCTACCGTTTCGGCCGCCATTTCCAAACCGTAATGAATTGATAAACTATCCAACTGATTCTAGTTCCTCATATTTTTATCTACAATCTATAGTTTTACCTTTTTCAATGGTTCTGAGTTCTTATTAGAGTTTTCAGTCGGTTTATACAGCATGTTCAGATTTGGTACTTTTTACCGTTTCGACTATATCTAATTCATCGGGTATCGTCACGGGACGAGCGACCCGGCCAAATCATCACAAGAAAATAAACTACAACCTATTACACTCACCCACTGGTAATAACCTACTAATTTAGTCCAACAATCTCGTTTTTACTACTGTTCCAAAACAGCCTCAAAATGAGCTTGATACAACATGATCTAAAGTGATCTTCTTATATTTTTAATCAAGCACAATGTCCAACTTTACAAATTAATCAATAAAACATAAAAGTATATATATTTTTACAAAAAGTGCAGGTATTATCATTAAAAAAAAATAAGTACATAGACATGGAAATTAAAGAATTCTTACAAAGGAAAAATAGTGGAGATTAAGATCTAACACCAAGACCTTAAACCAATAATATTAGAAGACAAAAATCCATCTTTTGTATAACATAGATAATAGACCCAAGAATAAAGAGGTTTTATGTGATGATGGTTGAGGTCTAGTTTAATATTCGGTAACAAAAGAAGCAAAAGAAACAAAAGAAACATAGATATGTATTGACAAGTTTAAATATGTAATTTGATGACGATTTAAGACACGTATGTTTGTTTACATACGTGTCATGATGTTAGTTTTTTTTATATGAAACATGTTGGATGAGATTAGTACTGAACATTTTATCTCATGAAATGTTTAAACGGGTATTATCGATGCCTGATATTTTGAAAGTTACGCGATTTGAAAGATACGCGTAAAACACGAAAAATAAACGATCAATATAAAATAAAAACGTCGACATTCAGAGAACATTTATATTTTGATATATAAAGGATGGCTTATGATTTAATAAACATTAACACATCATATAAACGAATGTCGCCTAAAGGCGTAACGAAAATTACGAAGAATGCTCGTAAAATGAGAAATTAAAACGACGACAATAGAAAATATTTCTATGTCATAACGAGGATATTTACGGTCGATGACGGACATAGACTTTGCCGACAAATAATAAATGACACATATTCGATACGTTAAAACCATAATCTTGCCGTCTAGTCGAGAAATCAATATTATTCGTCGAACGAACATGACAAAAAAAAGTCGAGTAATAAATATTGGTCTAAATACTAGAAATAAGATTAGATCTCGGTCTAAATGTTGATTTTAAAGTTCGGGTTATTATAGTACATCATCTTCAAATTGCTTCCCCTCATATGTAGCATGTATGTCTTCCCCTTTTTGTCACATCAACAGGGAAGTAAACAATGTATGCAATCTTGAAGATTCTCCAAATGTAGACGCTATGTAATGATTTTGCAAAAAAACAAATATAATATTCTTGATGTAGAAGTAGAGTAACCCAGCCTTATGTTCCATGTCTTATACTATCCATGTGATAAAGAACTTATACTCATGGTACAAAGTATAAGTAGACCTCGATCCCTTGTCAATATTCTCATCCTTTGTGAGACACTGAACACGATAATGTAACTCCTTCAAGTGTTATGACAAGTCTTCGTCACCAACCATTAAAAGCACAAACAAGTTATCTTAAAAGTCCATGACTGGAAGTGCATGAATTTAAGATATGATAGAACACAAACTTGCGAAAATCTTCTTCAAACATCAAACTTACCATAAGAATTCTCCCCCTTAAGCTAACACCTCTTCATGACAAGTCTTAATTAACCAATATCTTCATATGTAAAAGCTGTAAGCGAATAACTCTTTCACAAGGCTATCCCGATTACATACTCTAATATCAATCAAAGTCTTCATGAATTGTTGCTAACTTACTTAAGAATCATTTACCTCTTGAAAAAATATCCGAGCCATTAATATGAAATTGATATTTTGTATAAAAACGGAGATTCCATGTACCTTTGCGTGTAAATACTTCCTTTTTGTGTGTCAAAATCATATCAATTTTCTCAAACAGCAGCTATTCCTTTTATTGTACAATATCTTCCTTTGTCCAAGATATCAACACTGTGTGTTATCCAATATCGGACAACACTTGTCAGCGTTTGAAAATGTATATATCGGATAACAAGTGTCAACGCCTCTTGTCAGCGTCAACTTTATTCCTGTCAGCGCCTGACCATCAGCGCCTCAACCATTCCTTATCAGTGTCACACCAACATCTAACAGCGTCACACCAACATCTTTCAGCGTCTAAATAACATATCAGCGGCTAATTGATCTAGGGTTTTATAAACCCTAAATCATGATTTTATGTGAAAACCATAAACTGCAGTGAACTTCAACATCGAATAACTTCTTCATGAAAGCTCAGATCGAAGATCCCTTCGGTGAGATCCTAGACACAAGTGTCAAGAACCTTCAGAGCGAATTTCACGACGATCCAACGGTTAACGAAGGAGAAATCACGTTTTTACTATTACTGTTCACAGAAAACAACATATGATCACTACTGAATTCGACGCTTAATAACTTTTTCTTGGGGATAAAACTCGACAACCCCTCCAGCGGATGTCTAGATATATGTGTATAGAACACACACAGGAAATTTCGTGACGATCCAACGGTCCAATAAAAAGTTATGACCTTCTGAATACTGCTACGCATACAAAAACGTCCAGAAAAACCCTAGACGTATTTTTCTTCTTCTTCACAATACACGAACACCTTGTTGGTCCTAGAATCACGAGCCACGAGGCTCTGATACCAACTGTGGAAACCTTGGTTTCCTCGATCTTTTAGCTACTAGGAATGATCATTGTTCATGTGATCATACAATCACAGCGGAATAGAACAACAACCATTAAACAAGGTGTTTGGGGAACAAGACACATGAATTAAACAATTGGATTGCTAATTATATTAATAACCAACAATCACTAGACGTGTATACATTAATACCACGTCTAGTGCAACACACACTTTAGGTTTACATTGTATATGAAAGTTATATATATAACCTAATACCCTTGGTTCCTTTTATAGTGTAAGGAATAGGGTTTACAAGAGATAATTATGAATAAACATGTAAATCTTCTAATTAAATAACTAATACAGAATAATATTCTGCATACTTATCTAAATAGAAGCTTCCAACAACACTTGTCAATGTTGACTTCTGTCTATGCTTGGATTACACTTGACAATGCTTGGTTGTTGACTTCTGTCAATGCTTGAGTTACTCTTGAAAATGCTTGGATTACACTTGTCAATGCTTAGAAAAATGCCTTCATGTTTTCTTCGTTTTTGAGTTTCTGCCACATCAACTTTTGACCCAACATCAACAACGGGAATTAATTTTCTCGGGCATGGTTTACTTAATAACCATGTAAGGGATTGTGTTTACGTAATAACACAATCTAACACGAATATATGTACGCGTCATTGCATTTATTTGTTAAAACAAGAGAAATCTTGTTTTTATGAAGTTATCATCTCCATAAACCGTAGCAATTTACAATTGATATCTACATACTCGATGATGCGACTACTCAGACGAAGACTACAACTCTTTAGATAGAACACGGGTCAACAATTGAGGGGGAGCAATTGTCAAGCGTTCAGAATCTTCATGCCGAAAGTGCCAAGTTCACAAATTGGTGGCAAGACAGCGATATCAATCGTACATGTGGTGTCTTGAAAGATTACCGCTTTTCAAAATGGAGGAGATAATTTCCGACGTTACAGGAGAGACCAACATTCGTAAACAAGAACCACGTGATTCTATCGTATGCTATTCTAATCATTCAGGTCCAACCTCGTAAATTATTAATCTTGTGAAAACATTATCATATATGATCTTTGCACGTGATAAGTACCTTACACTTGTGTTTAAAAGGTATTTCATTTACGTAGCAAGTACACCCTCATTAGTTTGTGGGGGAGCTTGTGTAATTCATGAAGATAATTGGATTTGCATTTTTCTTTCCAAAATTTTCTTTAAATTTCATTAAATCAATTGATCTTATAAACATCGATTGGGTTAATATTTTTAATATGGGGGAGAAAATGTGATTTAATATTGAGATCAATATTGGTTTGAATTAATGTGCTGGCTCATCCCGACATGTGCGAAATGTTTTCGAATATCGTGGCATATGTTAAGGGGGAGCAAAATGGATTTGAATATCAAAATGGATTTCATGGTGATTTATACTTACCCACAACCCATTTATTTCACGAGTGGTGACAAATTGATGGTAGGATAGGTTAAGTCCAATGATTCTTCCAGAACCGGAGGGATCTTCCCAAGGACATTCCATAGCTAGAAATAGTAGTTCTTAGGAAAGATGGAGAAAGATTGTGAACATAGCTGAATGCCGACCAAGTACTTAAGTTAGCACTGGAACAATCACAACAAGGTGCTAGTTATGACGTATTGGTAAGCAGTGAAGAGGTTGAAGAATGAAAAAGAATTGTAAAGATAAAGGGTCTAAAGAAAGAAGCCCTCCTTAGAACTTAGGTAGATTGAGATCATATTAATGATGCTAGATATTGAAGATGGACATCATGGACCCAGTAATGCAATGCACAACCCATCCCAGCTAACTCATATATCTCTCAAAAGGTATTTGTTTTAATCACACGGAGACAACGCATTATCTATTGATTTATTCACTCCGAATATATTGATATAGAAATGGTGGCACTCCTCTCCATCCTTCGATCACTGATGAGACTGCTTTTATACATAGTCTCTCGTCCAAAACGGGCTTAAAATGGTTAAAATATCATAAAACGTGCCATATATATGTTTGTGTTTGTTCAATGTGTATTTTAGGTACGGATATTGAGAAAATGACAAAAGATCAAAAGAATCAATCAAAAACGAACACAGGAAAAGAAGCCGCACAATGAACCTGACCCTAGAGTTGATTTTCCAAGAAAAGTCCTTGAAGAATTGAATATTGTACAAGAAGGGTCCTTCATTATTGAAGAATTGACACTTTAAACCCTTGTATATTCATAATTACAAGTTTGGTCCCTAAAGTTTGTCAAATTTACAAAAAGGACCCTCAACTTTGAAGAATTGGCAAGAATGGTCCCTCAAATTTGAAGACTTGTCACTTTTAGTCCTCCATGAAGACAAGAATACTAGTAAAGACCTTGAAGATTGAAGACATTTCAAGTTTGGTCCTTCAAATATCATCAAATGGCAAAACAAGTCCTTGATAAACCTTTGCAAAAGTTTTTGTGGCCAAAGTGTGAAAAACAAAACTTTCAATACAAAGGAAATCGTGTTTGGGCTGAATAAACTTCAAATGACAACAAGAAAGAAAGGGAGGGGTTGAACTTGGCAGACATCAAAGCATACCTAGACCAACCAGCTCTTGACACATCACCCACTAAATCCCACAACCAATCATATCTCACCAAACTGCCACCTCACATCCCACTCACAACCGGATTATAACTAATTATTAATTAGTTTAAACTCGCGCCTAACACCTTTTCAAAAACTAAACCGAATCAAAATCACAACTATTCACCTCAAGAACAAGATTGGGTTTTTCTTAACCGTTTGAAATTAAACCCTAATCTCATCCAGATTAGTGATTAATGGTTTATTAATCATAACCCAACTCTTAAACCTGCCACCTCATCACCCCATATGTCACATGAACCACCCGTGCTACACTTTGGGGAAGAAGACAAAAGCTTGCCAGCAAATCAACGTCCCACACTTCAGCTTACATCCTAAGCACATATTGGACGCCTTGGATCATTTTTCCACCACTGGTATCACATGATTCTTCATGAAAGTCCAAATTCGTCCAAGCATAATTCAAATTTTCAAGGGCATTTTAGGGACTTCATACATTAGGGTTCCTAGTTTTTACAACTTTCTAGGTCATTGTAAGGCTCTATATAAAGCCATTAGTTCATAGCATAGTCTCTTGCTCTTGGTTTTTCTTTGGTCACTTTTCTATAAATCCTATTATCAAGTGAATGAAATAGTATTTAAATTTGTTGACGAAATCCAAGTACCAATCATTTTATTTACTTGTTATTGAACTAAGTTTGTGTTGTGGAAGTTTCAAAGTTTGGTTTTAATCATTGTGTAAGTTTTGTTCAAAAGTTTCAAAACCTGATTTTTTTCCTAGTTCTTAGTTCAAACACTTGAACTTTTTGGATCAAATATTGATCATATTACCCTGATAAGAAGATTATCAAGGTAAGGTGAGATCTTGGTTTGGGAAGAATCAAGGAATAGGGAACAAGCTTGGAAGAATTCAATTTATTTTTCAATTTTTTTTATCATATAATCTGTTGTGTCTTACTTTGTTCTTCTTAGCAGCTTATTAGAAGCTTGTGTCTTGTTTAGCTAGACACATAAGCTCTCAAATTCGTGAGTGTGGATGTACATTCATGAGGTTTGAACTTTTTCTCCAAAAAATCTGTTAAAATATTGGTTCTAAGTGATTTTGGGTAACTGCTATTGTTTGGTGTGTTCTTATGCATGAATCTTGTTCTTTATGCTTATTGATGTTGTTATGATGCATGTTTAAGCTTGAACCAACCTAATAAACACTTTTGCTTTGTTAAAATTGGATTTAAAAAGTTAAAAGGCTGTTTGGGTTTGCTGTCTTGTGATTTACATGTTTGTTTGAGTAGGTGCTTAGGCTTTCTTTGAGTTGGTATCTGATATTTGGGTGATTGTATGCTTATATTTGCTATTCTTGTGCTCTTAAACTTCAAATCTGAAATCTTGGCTTAAGTAGTTTGTTTTAGGTCATTTTGAACTGAGATTTTGTGCATACCTAGATTGCATGTGTAACTAGGACTAACAAGTGTTAAAACAAAGTTTGAGTAACCTGATAAGTGGATTTGAGGGTTTAAAATTATATTTGTGGTCAAGTATGTCAGCAAATAGGTTGTTAGTGTTCATCAATAAAAAAAGGTTAAGTCATTTAGGGTTTAAACTAGTTTAATTCTTGGAATCAGTGCATGAAACAAGTTTATTTAAGTGTAACTAAGCCTAAGTGAGTTGTTGTATGCTTTTGGTGAAATCTTGTGGGCTTATACTAGCTTAAACATTAGCTTATTTCATCAGATCTACTTTTTCCATGTTTGTGCCATGTCTGTGAACATTTTGAATTAACTGTATCATTGTGCTAGATCAATTTGCGTTTTTCTGCTTGATTGTGACTCCCTACAACTCACTGGTTGTAGGGGTGCCCTTTTTGTCCAAAGAAACCAAGTGAATCTCTCCAAAACAACAAGTCAAATAGTCAAAGAAGTGGGAACCCTTTCCCACTGTTGCTAGCCACTGCTAGTGTTATTTGGTCAACAGCTTATTTATAAGTCATTCTAGCTTATTCTATTGTGCAACAAGTTTTTTTGTAATAGAACTTAATATTTTATGCTTATAAGTCAGTTTTGAAGTTTAACGCTTTTGGTTTTAGCTTTTGACTAGAAAATGACTATTTTGTCTATTTCAAAAACAACTTATTGCTTTTTCCAGCTTATTCAGTGTGCCTATCTGAGATCTTTTTGATTATTAAGCTTAATTAGGTGATTTAAAACCTTTTGCAAGTTGAATCAGCTCTTGAAGTGGTCTAGAACTCGAAAACGACTATTTTTTCGATTTGTGTAGAGAGCTTTGGCTTATTTCAGGCTTATTTCTTGTGCTTTTTCAAAAATTCTTTTTACAAACAGCTTTATAATCTCATTAGAAGGATGTGTGTCAAATTTCAGCTTATGGCATTAGCTTATGGCTTAATGGGCCAAAATGCTCATTAAGAATAAGCTGTTTGCTTATTAAGTTGTGATAAGCACTGATTCAGCTTTTGGGCCTTTAGAGTTTTGTGTTTAAAATTGGATTTTAAGCTAGACTAGAACTTTCAGCTTTTTTGGTTGACTTTTTGCCTATTGGGCCAAAAAGCCCATTAAGCTTGGACTGTTTACTGTTTTGGCCCATTTGGAGGCCCAATAGGGGTATTTAGGTCATTTTACTTTCATTTCTGTTTTTATTAAGTTAAAATAAATTAGTTGCAAGTTTTTAGAATTTTTTATAAATTTTGAATTTTTAATATTATTTTAATATTTAATAATTTTTAATCATTTTAAATAGTTTTAATTAGTTTTAAATTTTTCAAAAATACATTTTAGTTTAATTAAGTTATTTTAGAGATTTAAAAATTGAAAAATCTTATTTTGGACTTTTTATTAATTAAATTGATTTTTAGGGCTTTAATTAGCATTAAAAAATTATTATTTAATTAAATAAAAGGTTTGAGTAATTTTTGATTTTTTATAAACTCTAATTGCATTTTATAGGATTTATTGTAACTTTCTAGGATTTTTTAGGATAATTTTTAAAGTTCGTCACGTTTTATGGTATTACGTTTACGTCATTCGTCTTAGTTTAATTTTAATCGTAATTGTCATCATTTTCTTTCTCAGTTTTCTTTCGCAAACTTAATCAAGTCTTAACACACACACCAAGCCTCCTTAAGAACGAACTCACCTTTGGGTCATTTGTGCACGGTTTTCCTAAATCGTCGTACTTATCCTATTTACCTTTTTTTCCTAAACAAGTGTAAAAATACAACTATCATTTTGGCGCCACTGCCGGGGAGGCGTGTTATGTTTTGATTTGAACAAATTTTGTTTTGATATTAACCATAAATAGTAATTGTGTGTTTTAGAACTCTAAGCACACGTATTATCGGTTTTCATTTTTTGTGAAATATTACTATATTGTATACGTATCACAATAAATTCAAAAGTACTCCAAAAGTGTGAAAACACAACCTTGGTTGGTGTTGATCCCTTTGGTTGGATCTATATTTTGTTAAGAATTAGTATGATAGTTTGTAATCAAACTAAAATACTTTGAGCACTCTTACTAATACTAAATAAGTTATGCGGAATCTAACTTATAAAGCACAAAAGAACATAATTACTTTTAACTATTCGATTCTCTTATTAATCGACTTGAATGAGGTACATGAAAGACAATGTACCTATGTTCCTTTTATAGAGTAAGGAACCCTAGAAACCTTAGAATATTCTATAAAGATAATTATATCACAGACGATATATTATCAATATTCTAACTATTTAGATATATCTCATAAGATATACTCTAACTATAACTATGACATATCTTATACAAAGATATATTCGTCCTAATCATCATAGTAGTACTTACTTTATAAGTAGCAGTACTTACTATGTACCGCGTTAACACTAACGGTACTTACATAACACTAACAGTACTTGCATAACACTAACGGTACTTGACACTTAACAAATAAATCCCAACAATCCTCCCCTAAACAAGAAATGATAACTTGTTGTCTTCTTGTTTCTCTTGTACTGGATGTATTAGAAATATATGTATTCAGTCTTTCCTTCATCCTTGGATTGAACTTGGTAATTTGTATTTGTATCCAACTGAATGTAGCCAAACACTTCATATGTAGATCTTCTTCTGATAAGATAATCTTCAAACATTATGAGCATCATCTTTGTCTTCAAACTATGATCTTCTTGTGTCTTCTAAACATTCATTCATCTTTGCAGCATCAGTATTTGTCTTCTTGAGTTTAGTCCTTGAACTCTTGATCATAAATCCTTCACTTGATTTGATGATAACAAAACTTTCTAAGTATTATATCTTTTAATACTTCTTTATCTGCAATCTTCATACCTGAAATAAAACAGTTAACAACAAACACCAATCTGTATTGGCTTCATGATTTTTAGCAAATCACCAGCTATCAACGGATTTGATAAATTCTTTACCAGTTAGCCGTACACTCTAGAATAGCCAATACTTTATTTACAAAGAATAAGGTGTAATGAAGACCTTACAATTTTTTGTAAATTGTCAACCATCAACGAATTTGATGAAGTCTTTACCTAGTACCATTTGTCTAGGACTAGCTAACTCTTTGTCTCGAAACAAGGTGAGTTAGAACCATATAGTATTTAGCAAACTATCAGCTTTCAACGGATTTGATAAGTCTTTACCACAAACCGTTTGCTTATGGACTAGCCAGTTCTTATGTGTGTTAGACATGGTGAACTGAGAACCATTTATGAAGTGTGACTGAAAATCAAACAATTAAGATTCTTTCTCAGCTTCTTCCTCATCTTCCTCATCTTTCAAATCCTTGATTTGTTGTTTAACCATTCTGATCAACTCCAAAGCATCAGCAGATTCTTTTGTAACTTCCAATTGTTGTTCTAACATCCTTTCCAACAATTTCCTTTTGAAGGGATAAGTCTTCTCTTGCAGCATATAATATGTAACATCATCTACATCCAAAATATGCAATCCACATGACCTGTAATATCTCCAGTAACTAGGAACCTGATTCTCTAATTCCTTCAACATTTCTTGATCACATTTGTGTGGCTCATACATAAAGAGAAATTCCCTATATAATAGTGATACTTCAGTTTTACCTGCACTGGCATCTTCAACTAACCTTACAAGATCTTGGATATCTTGTCTGTCAAGTATGTGAAAGATATCTTCCAAAAGTCTGAATATCCTTTTTGTGCCATCAGATCTTTGAATTCCATGAGCTTCAAGTCCTTGGTCTGTAGAGTAAATCCACTTAACAATGGATGCTCTTTTTTCCAAAAATCTCTGTATCAAAACATTGATCTTCAAAGTTCACAATCTTCAAGTACTTCCTTAAGCTCTCATCATCATCACTATCTTCTGCTGTAATTTTAGCTCTCTTAGCTTTCTTCTTTAGCTTTGTTGATCTTTTCCTTTTAACACTCTTAGAAATTCCTTCAAGTTCTATTGAACCCTCTTCCAAGCTTGTATGTACCATTTCCTCAGTATGTACTGTTGTATGTACTGTTAACTGTGTATGTACTGCTTGTACATTTTCAGTCTGAGCAATTCCTTGAGTTTCAACTCTTGCATTCATCCTTTGAGCAGTCTCTTCCTCCTTTGAACTTACTTTCTCCTTTCTATTCTTCCTCACATAAGTGGTTTTGATAGGTGGAGATGCACTTGTAGGTTCAGCAGTACTTGGCTCAATTCTAGGAGTACTACCAAATTGTCTTTGTTGTTGTAGACGTTTCTTGAATTCTTCAACAGCTTTCTTGTCTGCTTCAGATCCAATCTCAACAAAATTCAATTTGGTCCTCTTACTTTGCTCATACAAAGTCTTGATTTCTTCAAAAGTTTTCTTGACCAGCTGAATATGAGTAAATCCTTTTACTTTCTTTAGAAATTTCATCATTTTATTTCTAATCTGCATAGTAGTTGGAGGCTTAATCTTTTCTTTCCTTCTCTTTCCAGCAAAGAATCTTTGTTGCTCCCTTACCAGATCATCAATCAATCTTGATTTCTCTTCTTTATCATATGCATCTTTTTCTTCAGCTAACAATGAGTCTGCAAGAAGCTCACTTGCATGTATCTCAGCTTGAATCCATTCATACTCTTGTATGTTCCATTCTTGCTGTATCCTTTTAGCTTCTAACAAATTTTGCTTTGCTGCAAGTTCTTCCTGTAATTCATCTTCACGAATTTGTGTTTGCATTCTATAAGCAAATTCCTCATCATGGTCTATTTGATTAAATCTGTACATGACTTTGTTTATATCATCATCTGAATCACTTTCATCTTCAGATTTTGACAATAATTGTTTCTTCCCCTTATCCTTTGGATTTATCTTAGGTAGCTTCTTCTTCAGTTTGGCAGCTACTTCTTCATTAGCTAACTGTTGAATAACTATACCTTTTATAGGGTGTGAAGCTTGAACTTTCTTACCTTGAATTTGATCTTTTGAGGCAAGAACTTCTTGTTGTGTCTTTTTCTCCACTTCTGCTTGCTTAGTCTTCTCAACTAAATTCTTCTTTAGATCAAGCAGCAATTTGGCTAAAGTCTCATTTTCTCCAAATGAACTTTGACTTTCTAGTGAAGGATGATCACCAGCGGTACTTGCAATTGGCTTAGCAGTACTTGCAATTGGCTTAGCAGTACTTGGATCTCCAACAATGTCAGCAGTACTTGCAGTTGGCTTAGCAGTACTTGGATCTTCAACAAAGTTGACTTCACCAGTATTAGACACACTTGTTTTTTCAATCACTTGTGTTTCCCCAGATGCTTTATCTTCCATATAAGCCATCATATCAACTTGCACTTCTTCAGTCTTATCTGATTTATTGCTTTGTGGTGATGGATCAGGAAACAAATTAGAAATTTCCTCCAACTTCTCATAGAAAGCATTCCAATTTGCTTGAGGTGGTGATTGAACTGATGGTTCTGGCTGAGTTGCTAATGTTTCTGCAACTTGTGGCTCCTCTGGTTGATTTACCAACTTTTCTTGAACTTGTTCTTGAACTTGTTCTTAAACTTGTGGTTCCTCTGGAGTAGGTTGTGGGTCTTGCTGTTGAATCTCCATGTCTGAAGGTCCATCCACACCAGTCTCTAAACCAGTTCCATCTTTAAAAGTCCCCATGACATCTTCATCCAATTAAAAATTGATGTCATTTCCAGAGATCCTTGTTTGATTATCAGAAGAAGGTGGTTGTTCTTCATTATTCCTTCCATGTTCTTCAATATTCCTCCCCTGTTTGGTTGCATTCAGTTGCCTTTTCTTGTGGTTTTTGAGTCTTTGCTTTTTGATTGCAGATTTCTGAACAGATCTATATTGCCCCATCCAAGATGACACTTTGTTCCTAAACTTGAGTAGGCTAGCTTCCAATTCAGCAATTTTCTTGTCTTGAACAAGCTTATCTTTCTGCAATACCTGTACCTGTTGGGACAAACTTGTACACAAAGCAGTTAAATTTGCAACATCCGCCACCTCTGGTGCTTGTGCTTGTGGTGAACCACTAGCAGCAATAGAAGCAGCAGGTGTGTGGATCATCTCATCAGTGTTTGGTGGAATACCAACATTGTGAGAAGAAGATTGTGAATCTTCTAGAGAGTGGGAGCTCTGGTGAGAAGGAGTTTGCTGAGAAGCACTAGCATTGCTAGGTTCCTCACCTTCTTGATTGGCAGGTTGGGCTAACATATGAGCAAACAATGGTGTTACTGTTCCTGAAAAGGCATTGCCTTGTTTGTTCAAGAAAGAGAAAGTTCTCTTTGTGAATGAAGGAACATCCCATGTATCAGTTAATGCTGGTAGGTTAGGTATTTGGTCACTAACTAAAGCCTGAATGAATAGGATACATTAAAAACTTCTTAGTCCCTTCCAAATTCCTAGTCATGCCTTCAAAAATTAATTTTGAAAAATTAAAAACCCTGTTGTTTGCTAAACAAATACCAGCAGATGCCAATGCAGCAGGTATTTGATCAAAAGATGTACTTTTTGAACTTAAACAGTGAATAATAGCATGAAAAAGAAATTTGCATTGAGGTGAAAATAATGCTTTAAAGAAAGTAAGACTTTCCCTACCACCCCCATAGGCCATGGCTGCAAGGCCATCATGAATCTCTGTGTTATTAAGCATACTAAGTCTATTTTCATCATTAAGTCTCAAACTTGATCGTAGAAGTACCTCAGTGACATATATGTTCCTATGATTTACCTTAGCCTTAATGCAAGGTTGATCAAAACGAGTACCTAACACAACAGTATCCCAAAATTGTTCAACAATGGGTATAGAGACAACTGGACTTACAGTGAGTGCGAAGTGAATATGACTTCGAGAAAGGAAACCAAGCATCTCATGGAAACCAAGAGAGTCATCATTCGTAGCAAGATTCGCAACCAAATTGTGCTTAGAGATTACGTGTAAAGCAGCCATTAGTATTTTTGATGATCGAAAGATTAGGGAGAAGGTTATAGAATCAAGAGTGAAAAATAAAAGATTAGGTAAATCAATTGTGTAATTAGGGTAAGTATTTAAGTAAATAACAAACCCAAGCGCCAAGAAAACGCCAAATTTACAAAAGAGACCCTTAACGGTACAACGGACATGTAGCGGTACATGGAACATAAGCGGTACTTGGTTTTGTGCTAGCGGTACTTGGAGTGACAACGGTACCTCACAACTTTGACCAATTCATGCTTTCCACTAGACATGTAACCTCTTTTATCTTTTTCTATAAACCTGCAATAACATCAAAAACACAAAGCATAGACTATACAATAAAATTTATATAAAACTTTTACAACTATTACCTCCCCTCAACATATGCAGCATGGTATTGGTTGAGCATACCAATGTGTATCACCAAGAATTCTAATCTCTTTGCATCAAATGCCTTGGTCAACAAATCAGCTACATTGTTGTCTGTATGAATCTTCAAGACTTGAATAAGCTTTTTGTCATAAGCATCTCTTATAAAGTGATGTCTTATTTCAATATGCTTAGTCTTGGAGTGAAATACTGGATTCTTGACAATGCATATAGTACTTTCATTATCAATGTAAATCTTGGAGTTCATGAAATTGAACCCATAGTCCAACAATTGATTTTGAATCCAAAGTACTTACCCACAACAATGAGCAGCAGCTACATATTCAGCTTCAGTTGTAGAAGTAGCAACAATGGTTTGCTTCTTACACTGCCATGATATGAGTCTTCTGCTTAGGAATTGACAACCTCCTATTTTGGATTTCTATCATGATTTGCTCTAGCATAATCACTATCTGAGTAAGCTTCCAATTCAAAGGTGGAATCTCTAGGATACCATAATCCTAAATTAGGTTGACTTTTAAGATATTTAAAATTCTTCTTCACAGCATAAAGATGTGACACCTTTGGATGAACTTAGAATCTTGAGCAGGCACACACAGCAAACATTATATCTGGTCTTGAAGCAGTAAGATACATCAATGAACCAATCATTGACCTATAGAGATGAGTATCAACATCTTCTTCATGTTCATCTTTTGATAAAGATTTCTTGGCTTCAAAAGGTGTGCTTGTACTCCTTCTATCCATACATGAAAATTTCTTTAAGATTTCAGCAACATATTTATTTTGGTTGATAAATATTCCATCTTTCCTTTGTTTGACTTGTAGTCCCAAAAGAAAGTTAGTTCTCTCATAGAACTCATTTGAAATCTTCCTTTCATCAAAGCTTCAAACTCTTCACACCATGTCTTCTTGGTAGAACCAAAAATGATGTCATCAACATAGACTTGAACTAGAATAATGTCTTTGGCATTTTTCTCGATGAACAGAGTTTTGTCAATGGTTCCTCTCCTATATCCATGTTCTAGCAGAAAGTTGGATAAAGTTGCATACCAGGCTCTTGGAGCTTGATAAAGACCATAAAGTGCTTTGATGACTTTGTAGACTCTATTGGAAATTTAGGATCTACAAAACCTAGAGGTTGTGAGACATATACCTCCTCTGAAATAGTACCATATAGAAAGGCACTTTTCACATCCATTTGATAGACTATAAATCCCATATATGATGCAAAGGCCAAAAATAACCTAATGGCTTCTATCCTTGCCATTGGTGCAAAAACCTCATCATAGTCTATCCCTTCTTCCTGTCTGTATCCTTGAGCAACAAGTCTTGCCTTGTTCCTCACAACAACTCCTCTTTCATCCTTCTTGTTCCTGAAGACCCATCTTGTACCAATTACTCTTTTACTTGAGGGAAGATCCACAAGAATCCAAACCTTTTGTAGCTCAAATTGTGTTAATTCTTCTTGCATGGTATCCACCCAAGTTTCTTCATCAAGAGCCTGAGAGATATTTTTGGGCTCTACTTGAGATAAGAAACAGGCAAACAAACAATGCTAAGTATCTTTATGATTTGTTCTCTGCTGTTGTTTGACATAACTCACTAGTGCATGAGTTTCAATATTGGTTTACAGTTGTCTTCTGGTTTGTACAACAGATTTTGGATCACCAATAATCTGTGTAGTAGGATGGTTGTTGTTGACTTTATGAGTGGGAATAGAACTGACTGGAATTTCTGTTTCCAAATTGTTGAAATCAGTTACTACACCCTGCTCATCATAGGAAGCTTTAGAGAAGATTCCTTCAGCTGGACTGGCATATAAGTCTTCATCGTCCAATGCTTGCAAAATCTCTTCTAGTGAGTCAGTAGTTCTAGCAGATTTTGACTTAGCAGTACTTGCAGATGAAGTACCGCTAGGTATAGTATTTACTGCTGAGTGTTGTGACTCAAAAGATTCTTCTCCTGAATGCTTATTAGCAGATGTAGCATTCTTTTCTTGATCTTGAAGCATCTGAAGCTCTGGGAGGCTTGATCATCATTTGATGGCATGGTTTACTTCTTGGGAGTTGCAGACATGGGAGTAACAGTAGGCATATTTGGCACATAGATATGAACATCTTCCTCTGATGAAGAAACATCTTCTTGAGTACCTGCATTAGTTGCACTTGACTCCTCACCTGCATTGTTAGTTTGACAATCCTTTTGCAAAGAGTAGTAATCAATGGAGTTAGTTAGATAATCTAAATCAAACATCCAAGCATAACATAGTCCTGGAACATTGGGTTTATTTTATAAGAAATTGACATGAGCATTTTCTTCAACTTTCTTAGTTGCCAAATTGTAAACCCTATATGCTTTACTTTGCAATGAATATCCTACAAGATATCCTGGATCAGACTTTCCATCAAACTTTCCCAAATAATCAAGAGTATTTAGTATGGACATATGACACCTAAAAGGTTTTAAATGACTTATGTTAGGCTTTACATTAGTCAAGAGTTCATAAGGTGTTTTGTTTTGAGGCTTAGTACTAGGACTCTATTTAACACATAACATGCAGTGTTGATTGCTTCTGCCCAAAAGGTATTTGGCAAAAGTGAATCAGCCAGCATAGTTCTAGCAGCCTCAATTAATGTCCTATTCTTCATTTCAGCTACTCCATTCTGCTGTGAAGTTATAGGATTACTAAATTGTCTCTTAATTCTTTTAGACCTACAGAATTCATCAAAATCATCATTCTTAAATTATGTTCCATTATCAGTCCTAATGATTAAAACCTGTTTAGTGAACTGCTTTTCAACTAAAGTGATGAAGTCCTTTAGTAATTCACTTGTTTCACTCTTAAGGGCTAAAAAGAAAACCCAACTGAATCTACTATAATCATCAGTTATGACTAGACAAAAGGTCTTATGGCTAATGCTTCTAATAGAAACTGGACCAAATAAATCCATATGCAAGATATGCAAAGATTTTGTCACAGTGTTTACAGTCTTGGTCTTACAAGAGGCTCTATGTTGTTTACCTTTTTGACAAGCAGCACATGTGAAATCATTTTGAAAAGATTTGTTAGGTAGACCTCTAACCAAATTCCTTTTTACCAATCTATTAAGATTCTTGAAATTCACATGACCTAACCTTCTATGCCATAAGTTTGACTCATCTAAAGAAGCCTTAGCTAGCAAACATGTAATACCACCTGTTGGAGTAATAGTATGAAGATTAAAGGTGTACATATTTTCTTGCCTGGGTACTTTAAGCAGTATTTGAGATTCCTTGGGCATCTCAAAGTCTTTAGAGAACACCAAGCAGTCTTTGTCTGTGAATAGAACCTTGTTCTTCTTATCACACATTTGTGATACAGAAAAGAGATTGAACTCATTCAATTCTTTTACAAAGAAGACATCTTCAAATTCCAACTTTCCTGTGTTGATTTTCCCTTTTCCAGTGATTCTACCTTTGCTACCCCCAAAGGCTACTGGACCTCCTCTGAATTCTTCAAATTCAGAAAGAAAATCTTTGTTCCCTGTCATGTGTCTTGAGCATCCACAATCTACAATTCCTTTATCTTTCAATTCATCAATGAGATGCCCCTCAGTATCTTCATGTGAGAGACCCATTAATCCAAGCTCTTCTTCTTCTTCCTCTTCTGCCCAATTCACCACTCCATCTATAATAACCAATGCTTTGGTTCCTTTAGGACTCCTGTTGTTTCATCTTGGAAAGCTTTCAGTTATTCTTGGACTGGTTCTATAGTTGTTCTTGGACTTCTGATTGCTAGTCTCAGCTTTATCTCCATTGCATTCTCTTACAAAGTGTCCATTCCTTCCACAGTTATAACATTCAACTTTAGACTTGTCATATCCTAATGGCTCATTAGGATCAACAGTCATTTTTCTTCCAGTCTTCTTGAAGAACCTATTAGATCTTACTGACACCATAGCAGCTTGCCATTTGAGATCCATTTCTTCAACATCAGCGTCATCCATTTGGAACAAGTCATTGAGAGTTAATCTTGGCCTAATGTCTTGTCCAGCAAAGAATGAGAAGGCATCATTGTCACTAAACAATGGTGAAGACCTTCCATGTGGATTTTGAGAGATCATAGGACTGCTTTCAATACTTTGTGGGTAAGTACTGCTTGTAAGTCCTCCAGCGGTAATTGTGAAGTAAGTACCGCTGCTAGATCCACTAGCGGTATTTTGAAAGTAAGTACCAATGTTCCCATCTGACACAAAAGCCAAATTAGACTTTGAAGCAGTTGCTGTCTTTACTTCAGTGCCTTTCACATCCATCTCCTATGCTCTAAGATTGTTGTAGAGATGATCAAATGGAATTGTTTCCAAATCATCTCTGGTGATGAAGTGCGTAGCCATTGCTTTCCACTCTGGTGGAACACTTCTTAAGAATTTTAGATTAGCTTCTTCATTAGGGATTACTTGTCAATAAACTGCTAACTGAATAAGCAACTTGCTGAACCTTCCATATCCACCATGTATTCCCTCCATACTGGTAATTGAGAAGTTATCAAATTCTTGCTTAAGAACAATCTTCTTGATTTTCTTAGATTTGTCATTGCCTCCAAATCTAAGTTTTATAGCATCCCACATAGATTTGGCATCTTTATAATGATGAAATCTTGGTAGAATGTCTTCAGAAAGAGCCATAGCCAAGGCAGTTCTGGCTTTTCTTTCTCTGATCTCTGCTTGTATCTGCTCAGCAGTCACAGCAGGTAGAGCATAGCATGTACCGTCTGGCAACCAGTGTAACTTCTTTGGTGTGTTCCCATTCTTGATAACTTGCCACACAGTATGATATGTGTGATTCAAGTAATGTTCCATCTGCATAGCCCAAGTCTCATAATTGTCACCTTTGAGAACTGGGAGTTTAACAGCAGACAGAGTATAAGAAGGTGTTGGTGTAGAGGTAGCTACATCATTCACGACTTGAGCACCTTGTGTTGGTGCAGGATGTACAACTTGTGGTTGTCCTTGTGGCAGAACAGGATCAGTGTTCTGAACATCATCCAAGTGAGCATTAACACCATCTAGTTGAGACATTGAGATTTGGTATATGTGGAGTGTATGGGTCCGTGTTCTTCTTTTTTCAGAGTTTCTCAACAAGCTCTGATACCACTTGTTGATCCCTTTGGTTGGATCTATATTCTGTTAAGAATTAGTATGATAGTTTGTAATCAAACTAAAATACTTTGAGCACTCTTACTAATACTAAATAAGTTATGCGGAATCTAACTTATAAAGCACAGAAGAACATAATTACTTTTAATTATTCGATTCTCTTATTAATCGACTTGAATGAGGTACATGAAAGACATTGTACCTATGTTCCTTTTATAGAGTAAGGAACCCTAGAAACCTTAGAATATTCTATAAGGATAATTATATCACAGACGATATATTATCAATATTCTAACTATTTAGATATATCTCATAAGATATACTCTAACTATAACTATGACATATCTTATACAAAGATATATTCGTCCTAATCATCATAGCAGTACTTACTTTATAAGTAGCAGTACTTACTATGTACCGCGTTAACACTAACGGTACTTACATAACACTAACAGTACTTGCATAACACTAACGGTACTTGACACTTAACAAATAATTCCCAACAGTTAGGATTTCATCACTCAATCATTGTATTCGAATCTCAAACAAAGAAAAAAAGGCAAAATAGATAATTACTTTCAAGAAGCTTGATTTTAATTAACACAAACTATAAGGTGGGTATAAGGCGGTTGTATTTCACGACCTAAGGGAAAAAGGCTCTTAAGTGCTTCGTGCCGCCTTGTTTCCACCGCTTGCTTGTGCGTGTTAAGAGAAAAAGGGCTAATCGAGGGTTTGCCACACAAAGTATTATCTACGTATCATATATATTTTCTTGGTTTCAAAGATTAAACCCTCTTAAACGTTTTGGTGTTCCACCCATGTTCTAAAGTCATCGAAGGCGTTCACTTCACGTGATCGTTTTCATTCCTTGAGGCTTTTAATCGAGAGATTTGATTTGAGGAGAGATTTTATTGGGACTTATATATCTTGAGTTGATATGACAAAAGAAGATGAAGGACTTAATAATAAATAAGTAGCTTTGATAGTAATCTAGGGTTGTAATGTAACCCTAGCCCCTCTATTATATAAAGAGGGTTAGGCACCAGGTTTATTCATTCATTCCAACAAAATGTAAACCATAGGTGTGTGTGTTCCTCGTGGTGTCAAGCCTATTAGGAACCAGGAGTAGTTAGTAGCTTTATAATAGTAATCATTTATTAGTGAAAGCCTTGTCCATGATTATGATTGTGTTCTTTATTATTCCGTTGTGCTAGTTACAATCGTGATCATGATATCCCAGATGAGTCTAGATCCTAATACTCAACAAGTGGTATCAGAGCTTGTTGGCTCTCGATCTGGTTGATCTACAAGGTTTTCATGTTATTTTCTGTTTTTATATAAATAAAGTTGGTGATCTAGGGTTTTTCCTAACAAACCCTAGATGATTCGTTGTTCTGTCTGCTGATCTATCATGTTGCTGCTGCTGTTGGTATTATGATGTTGCTACTGGTTGTTGAATTATCATACTGGTTGTGGGGACTTGATTCTTGAATCAACAATGAACCCCGTATGATCATGATGGCTGTTTCAGACTGATGGTTTCAATAGTAGATTTGATGTCACTAGAGTTTTATGCAAACCCTAATTCTGGATCACGTTACTGGTACGTTGATGATGTCTCTATTTGCATTGGCTGCTATGGTCCAAGATTTTCGGACTATATACACAAAGAAAACATGGTTCGTGTATATCTCCTTTTTCTTGTTTATGATTCAAAGGTTTCTTATAGGGATAAGAAAGATACACGGTTGCATATCATTGTATTCATGAAGAAGATGAGTAACGTGGTCCCTGTGCGTATGATAAAACTTGGTTGCGTATGATAAAACTTGGTAACGCTTTATGGAGGTGTTTACATGCATTTGGTCCAAGATATATTGTTCAAAATGTCACGTA
The DNA here is from genome assembly GCA_025667525.1 of Glebionis coronaria. Lineage (NCBI taxonomy): Eukaryota > Viridiplantae > Streptophyta > Magnoliopsida > Asterales > Asteraceae > Glebionis > Glebionis coronaria. The sequence continues at coordinate 467,220,935 of CM046882.1, read as the reverse complement.
AACAGAAAGGGACGGGTGATATGTGGGGCTTACCTTGGGTGACTCGTTGGTTTGTTTAAAGTCACAAAAGACGAAAAGGAAAAAAATAATACAGTAGTTTTGGTCATGTGATGGTTGATCTGAGAGTTTTGGTGTGATAAGGTCAGTGTGCTACTTTCTAGGAATTATTATTTATCTTCCTACCATATCTCCAGCGTATATTTTATGGGATTTGAGATACATTTGGAAGTCACTTAATGATCGTATAGCTCCTAGTTTGTAGGAACTCTGTTTAAGTCTGATTGTTGAACGTGGGTTCTAGGTCAAACACGTGTGATTAAAAATGGAAATCATTCTCTCTTTCGTGTATCTGTTATTGACTCCTAATGTTTAGGAAATTTATTCTAGTTGATCGTGGGGTACATTGAAGATTGGTATTGACCTTGACATGCAATCCCTGGTATTTCAGGATTATATGCTTTTTGTGTTGTTGACTTTGGATATGGCTGCAAGAGTGAGTCTACGTAACTTTGGGAGGTTACATGTTATAGGCTACGAAATTTAAGGAGCAATATTGGATATTATGGGAAACTGTAACAGACGTTGGTGGTTTTATTAATATGCACGAGATTTCAGCAGTCATATTTTGGTCAGTAACAGCAACAGAGCAACAGCTTTGGCAACAAGTGGTGACAGAATGTGAAAAAAGGAAAAAAATTAAATAAAAGAAAAAAAAAGAAAAAAAGAAAGAGGGTTTGAGATGCTACTGGTAGGTTATGTTGTTCCTATTGGTGAACTATGGTTCCTACTAGTCATATATATTCATGTTGGTTGTGTTTTTGGTTCCTCCTGGTTGAATCATCGCTTCATACTAGTCGGTTCCTACTGGTCCGTACCACTGGTCGGTTCCTACTGGTTTGTTCCTCCTGATAGGCGTTTGTTCTTGCTGACTTGATTATGGTTCATGTTGGCTTGTTGTATACTAACTTTCTTTTGTCGGTTTTGGTTCCTACTAGTCAAGTAAGATTGCTACTACTCTGATTTAGTGACTAGTCTGATGTCACTACTGTTACTGGAGGAAGAGTTCTCAGCCATCATCAATTCGTTGTTGAGATTCATCGAAGAAGACATTTGATTTATCACTTATTTTATCTGGTAGTTTATTTTCATTGGTTTTGTGTTCTTATCATATCTTAAAAGGAAATGAGGAGCCTTTTTAAGATAACTTGCTTCATCAAATTCGTTATACTTGATTTTCTTCATCAGTGATCTCTCCATGGAGCCTACTGGATTCGACATGCACTTCTTAAGCGGAAGACGATCCCTTTTGAGTTGATGTGACAAAAAAGGGGAAGAATGCATGGATCGAAGGGAAGCTTAACCTTCATCTATATTAGCTTCAGGGGAAGCTTGTGCTTACTGGTTTTGTCAAATCAACTAGGGGAAGATTGTTGGGACTTATATATCTTGAGTTGATATGACAAAAGAAGATGAAGGACTTAATAATAAATAAGTATTTTTGTTCGAGCTCGACGTCACGTGGTTAGTGCAAGACATAAGACACAAGTTTGGGAGATTCTACTTCTTCATCAAATTCGTTATACTTGATTTTCTTCATCAGTGATCTCTCCATGGAGCCTACTGGATTCGACATGCACTTTTTAAGCGGAAGACGATCCCTTTTGAGTTGATGTGACAAAAAGGGGAAGAATGCATGGATCAGGGGAAGCTTAGCCTTCATCTATATTAGCTTTAGGGGAAGCTTGTGCTTACTGGTTTTGTCAAATCAACTAGGGGAAGATTGTTGGGACTTATATATCTTGAGTTGATATGACAAAAGAAGATGAAGGACTTAATAATAAATAAGTATCTTTGATAGTAAGCTAGGGTTGTAATGTAACCCTAGCCCCTCTATTATATAAAGAGGGTTAGGCACCAGATTTATTCATTCATTCCAACAAAATGTAAACCATAGGTGTGTGTGTTCCTCCTGGTGTCAAGCCTATTAGGCACCAGGAGTAGTTAGAAGCTTTATAATAGTAATCATTTATTAGTGAAAGCCTTGTCCATGATTATGATTGTGTTCTTTATTATTCCACTGTGCTAGTTACAATCGTGATCATGATACCCAGATGAGTCTAGATCCTAAGACTTAACAGATTTGTAGATTTGTGTCTACGTAATACATCACAAAAATCCAAAAAAGTAAAAAAACAATCAAAAGCACAAAAATAGGAAAGAGTAAAAACACCCAAAAGAATCTTCTTTGCTCATCCCCACGTTGTACGTGACGTTCATGCAAACTCGTAACCAAGCAAGACGTGCACGTAAACCTAGAAACCGAAAGGATGGAACACCTTCTACTGAAGAATCTCCTTTTGACGAACCCATCATAGAACAAGAAGCACCCATGGCTAATCGTATAATGATGGAGTTGCTTCAAGCACCCACCGAGGGTTATGGAGAGGCTATTGTGATTCCTGCTATCCTTGCGGATAATTTTGAGGTTAAGACGGGTTTATTGTCCATGATACAAAACAACAAGTTTCGTTGTGACGAAAAGGACAATCCTCATAACCACATTCTCCAATTCAATCGTCTTACCGCCACTTGCAAGTTTAAGGACATCTCGAACTACTCGATTAAGATGATGCTTTTTCCGTATTCCTTAGCGGGTCCCGATAAAATTTGGTTAGAGAAAGAGCCACCCAATTCTATATTGACGTGGAAGGATCTCGTTTCGAAGTTCGTGAACCAATTTTTCGCCCTCTAAGACTACGCACTTTAAAAACGAGATTTCAAAGTTTTCACAAGAGTATAATGAGAGTTTTTCAACGGCTTGGAATCGGTTTAAGGAAATGTTGCATGAATGTCCTCATCACGGTTTTTCCGACTTACATCAAATCGACACGTTTTACAATGGCCTGAACGATCATGAACGAGACTATCTCAATGCCGCCGCGGGTGGTAATTTGTTTGTGTAAAACGGTCGAGGAAGCATTGTTGATCATTGAGAATAGGTCTAAGGTTTATAGTCCTTGTAGCACATCGAGTGTTCACAAGGCTTCGTCTTCGCCTTCACCTTTTTTTATCCCAAACTTAGATCGATGAGCTTTGTGTTAACGAGATTGAATCAAGATTAACACTTAAAAGAAACTTTGTGTTATGAGACAATCTAAGTATTATGCGGAATTAATACTTAGAACAAGAACACACAAAACAGAATAAACCAAACTTTCACTTTGATTGATGATCGAACTTGCGTACAATGAAAGTGTAAAACGTATATTAAACTAAAACCTAAAGGCCTCCTTTTATAGATTAAGGAGCCTTGCACAAGAGTCTACCTATCAGCTAATTTAGGTAAAGATAAATATAGAAAATACAATGTCGAACATATGTTCACTAGAAATATAAAACGTGTAGACTAAGTATTCTATCAGTGCTTGGACTTCTTCTCATCAGCGCTTGATTTCTTCTGTCAACGCTTGATCTGTCAACGCTTGATTTCTTCCTATCAACGTCCAATTAACTCTTGTCAGCGTCTAACTGTCTTTGCTCATTTTATTCCCAACAATCCTCCCCTAAACTTGATATCTACTTTAGTAATCAAGTTTCTGAATATAAACTAAGTACAAGGAGGATTCTTACAAATACAAATCACTTGTTAATTAGGAAATAAATAAACCTAATTAAATCTTTGCCAACATCACTTGTATAATCCATTTCCAGCTGTGTTGACACCATTTTCTTCAAAACATCCTTGGACATGGGATATTCAGCATCCACAAGAAGATATTCTAAAAACTTTGTAGTACACAAATGATAAACACCAGCTGCTGAATGTAGACGCCATTGAAGTCCACTAATATCATCCAAATCCAACCATATTGGATCTGCATCATTTGGCTCACACATTCTTTTAAATGTGGACCAAATCTTTATCCCATTGACTGAAGTAGGTGCTTCAGCCTCATACTTGGCCTTCATCAATACCCAAAGATCTACCAAGTCTTCTCTATCCAGGCTTGCAAACAAAGAGATGAAAGAAGTAAAATTATGTACCTTCTTTGCATATCTGCCAATCATCCAGAACCCACTTGCATCTTCTTCATAGTGAACTATAGGTTTCTGGAATCAAAAGATAATACCTCTGCAATGTGTGAAGCTTCCAAAGGTGAGAGCTTAATACTCCTTCTAATAACTGCTTCACTAGGATTCACTCTATCCAAAGGTGGGAACTCAATAGCAAGTCCCTTCTTCACTGGCCTTGGTGTTATTGAAACCTTTTGGATCTGCATCTCTTCTTCAAGTTCTTCCTTTCTTTCATCAGAAAGGAGTCTAATAGTATTCTCCTCCTGAATACGTGCCCATATAGGATAAGCATGAAACTCCAATTCATCAAATGACAAATCCTGCAATTTCTTGAAAGTCCAACCCCCTTGATGACATTTGAGAAGCATATAATAGAGCTCCCTTCTATCCCTCTTAAGCTATGAAAGAACCTTGCTAGCCTTATACTTCAAGATTACCTTGCAATCTCTTTGAACTCTTAGAAGAATCTCCAAACCCCAAATTTGATCTGAAATTTTCATGTCTGGATTCTCCATAACCTTATTCTCCTATGCAAAGTACATTCTTGCTACTTCAGGCATTTCATAATCTACCTACATTTTCAACTCCTCAAGCCTTTCCTTAGCCAACTCATCTCCATATTCAAGCCTTATTGGATCTTCAATGATCATCGCACTTGAATCAGTACTCTCATCATCACTGCCTTACTTATTACTTTCAGAAGTAGCCATAATGGGTGACTCAATAGCAGTCTCCTTCATCTTCTCCTTTTCCTCAAGTTGTGCAGCCAAAATGGAATCAAAATGTACTTGGGCTGCATCCTTGGGAACTTCTGCGTCTACCATAATCCCTTTAACTTTATCCAATACATCAATAGTGGGTAAAGAAGTTGATGGTACCTGTGTAGACACAACCTTGATGATAGCTGATAACTGGTATACACCAACTACATATGCAAGTCTCTCAGCGTCCAAACTATGAGTGTCAACGCTTAACTTACTTGTATTAGCGGCTGACTCTGTGAACTGCTTCATCATTTCAGTAAAAGACAAATTTGTAGGAGTAACCAATGAAGCATCAAAACCTGGTTGCCTCTTCAAATCTGTAAGAGCCACAACTATACCCAAAGAATCAGCAAAAGAAGTACCTTCTTGTGAGCCTTTGTCACTCACATGGACCTATTCATCCTCCCCTTTGGAAGAATCCTCCTCCCTACGCCTAATGTATCTAAAAACAATAAGTAAATGCATAAAATGTATAAAATGTATCAATTGTATCTAAAAACATATCAATTGTATCTAAAAACAATAAATAAATGCATAAAATGTATCAAAAATGCCTTGTATATGCTTGTTTGTTGTTTGATGTGTGTAGGTACCAAAGTTCGTGAAAACCGGAAAAAACGACACGAGATTGAAGAAAAGATCAACAATGCCAAAAACGAGCTCGATTTTAGCGGATTTGATATTTAATAAGTGATTTGGGCTTTGTGGGTCCCACTTTTGATAAATGGGCCTAAAAACCTGTAACACCCCCAAATTTATACAACACAGTACAACGGAAGACTAGTTGGTGTTACGGGATAGCACATTACTCACATCATAGACAACGCATAAAAATCGCGTCGTTTAATAATAAATCATTTCCATTCATAAACATCAAAGTTACATCGGTCCCAAGTCATTACATTTCATACAAAGTTTTACAAAATATTTGAATGTAAAATATTGTTTAAGTGCGGGCCATGAATTCTTGTCGTCTTCCCGAGAATTACCTTCAAGTACCTGAGATAAGAAATGTTAAAAGAAAAGGTCAGCGATAACGCCGAGTGAATTCATAGAGTTTAATAAGTTCCATCAATATAACTTTGGTATAAAATTAGTACCAAAAATCAATTCGTACAAATCATTGTAATAGGCCGTAAAATAGCCAAAATCATTTTATACAAATCTTTGTAATAGGCCGTAAAATAGCCAAAGTCATTTTATATAAATCCTTATCGAAAATCATAATATAGGCATTTGCCTTAAAAATTATTATACGAGCCAATGTCGTAAAAACATCATACAATACGTCGTATGACGTTGTATAAAATCAAATAAAAACCGTTATATGAATATGGTTATGAAAACCAAAACACAAATATAATATCAATAGTATGACCCCGTATTTCTAGTCAGGCAATACTTCGTAATTCGGAGCGTCTAGTAGTATTTTGTTAACTTTGGTATTGTTACCTTACTAAACCAACAACGGGTAGCTAACCCGATACCAATTTTGCCCATCTAAAGTAGCGTGTCGTCACAAAGTTCACGCTATGGAAAACTTCTCATACATAAATTCGCTTACCAATCAATGTGGCACGACGGGGATCAACCGTCAAGGCGCGAACTGGGGTGATCGTCCCCAAATAGTACTATTAAATGCATAAGCGTCTACCAAATCCCGGTAGTTCACAATTCATGCTAATGGGACTTTTAGTGACATAACCTAACTTTAATAATCCATTTAATTTCATCTATCGGGTCCTTTAATCATTTATCGGGTCATACAATCGGGTCATTCAATCATTCGGGTCCAAAATCAATAAACAAACAATCGGGACAAATGGTGTCCTATTTAATAAAAACTAACATGTTATCTCCCTCGCGGGTTTATAAAACATTTATAAAAACATTTAAAAGAGTGCGAGGCTATGAACTCACGTTGATATGGGAAGGCGGGTTATCGGCAATTCGGACGTACGGTACGTGCTTCAATCACGGAAACCTAGACAAATAATACTTGGTCTTAGACTCATGTCCAATGACTTTATAAAAATAACAATTATGTATACATATGATGATTATATATATATATGATGATCAAGTGGGTTTACATATCCTCATTTACTCATTTTTGTGTTATGTGTCGATAACTTTTATACTAGTTTTCTCGTTTTACCTATTTACGTGTTTTAGGTCCAATACGCCTATTATAAGTTCTTAACTTGTATTAATCCATTTTATACTTATATTATCAGTATATATACTTTCCATGTTGGGCCCAAATGGGTTAAGCCCAATAATAAGTTTATAAGTGTTTTAGTCCATTTTTGTTCTATTATTAGTCCAATAACGTTAATTTAGTTCGTTACCGTCCGTATGTCCTATAGTTCGGTTCTATCGGTTTTTACTTTTTATACATGTTTATATATCAGTATATAAGTTTTATAAAGTTTACATTAGACGGGTTTGGTCGTCTAAGTTTTATTTGGCGAAAACGTTAATTTTACGGTATTAGCCGAAAAAGTCGTAAAAATCAAGTTTATAGTTTTTATTACTTATAAAACGTAACAAGTTACCATTTTTATAAAATGTCCACTTATTTATCATTGTACATATTTATATAAATAAAATACAAGAGTTAGTGGGTTTTAACTTTACATTTTATACAATATAATTTTGAGTGCTTATATAATAGTATTATACTTTATTTTCTAAAATCTGATTTTTATCTTCACTTTCACCAAAACTGCCATATCTTGAGTTCTATATGGAGATAGAAGCTCAAATTTTTATCACATAAACTAGATGATATGTGCTACATTTAACTCTTCTATAGCTACTGTTGAATCATCTTCTAAATATTTTCTAAAAATCGTCCAAAACAGTAACCTCAGATTTATATCTTAAACTTGTTTTGATCATATCTCACTCATTACAATGATTCCATTGCATGGCCAACTCTCACATGTGTACAAGACCCATAGCTTACTGTAAATCCATTCTACTTCATCATTTTATCAGTCCATGACCTGTTTATTTACTGTTTTATACAGCCAACAAATTTAACCAAGATTTTAACCTTGTTTCTTATGGTTTTTCACCTTTTTAATCATGTTTATCAACACCAAATCCCCACATAACATTTTTATCATCATATAATCATCATATACATATACAATAAGAAATAAAATACATGTTTACATAATCAAAATAACAAGAAGATGAGGAGGACAATCTTTATACCACCATGATGATGTAGGTTGATCAAAACATGGATTTTTTATGGAGAAACTTGTGATGCACCAAGACCATCTTCATGACCACCAATCTTCCTAAACTCCTTGTGGAAAATCAGCCCCAAGACACCATGAATACTCCTCCATGGATGTTATAATCACCACCATTCAAGAGAGCTTCAAGAGGGCTTCAACATATGTGTAAATAACACATGATTTTGTGGTTGGAATTGATCAAGTGAGGGTAGAAGGGGTGATATGGGACGGCACACTAGAGAGGAGATGAGAGAGTTTTGTAGTTGTTTGCATGGTGAGAAATGAGCTAGTAGTTTGTGTTGGTGGTTTTGTGAAGTTGGTAGCTTACTTTGTAAGCTTATGCTTACAAGTGTAAGTAGTAAGCTACCATCTTGACACATTAAGGGATGTGTTGCTATATTAGGCCGGTTTTGGAGTGGGGTGGGACAAGTGTCCCACTTGTCTCATCCCATTTATTTACGGGTACTCCTCGATTCTAGTTTCCTCGATTTGCGTGCCCTCGGGTCGTTTTACGAAAAACGTTTTTATAAATTATGAATCACCGTCACAAAACGAATCCAATAAAAATTGTCTCATCAAAAACGGAGTTCGAAAACGTAAATACGTAATCCTAAGGTTTCCGGTTTAGTCGTAAAGGACGTTAAAATAAAATCGTAAGTCCTAATCTCTTCTCGTAAATTTGTGAGTTTATGAACCAACACAAATTTAAAACTCCAAAATAATATTCACGGATAAATTTATTTTCTGAAATGTCGGACTGTCACCAAAGACGGTGTATGTAAACGTAAGCACGTAACGCAGAATCCTCCGGTTTAAACGTAGTCGATGCTACTTCAAGACGTAAATCCAAATTTCTTCCCAAAAATAAGTGAGTTCATATTGTAACATTAAAATAATATTTTCAAATAATATTTGAGAATAAAATATCAATCGTAAATTGACGGATTGTCACAGCATTTACCCCTAAACAGGATCTTTGTCCTCAAAGATCATCTTACCTTACTACTCGCTTCTTATAGAGTTAAAGCCATGTGGGTATTTCCTCCACATTCGGTCTTTTCTCGCAAGTGCAATTCATTACAATACGCGAGTTCTATCAAACATAACTACGGGAATAAGATCAGGCTAAATGTTGACTTACTTTCTCTATCCATGATGTTCACGGGTTTCTGATGAATGCAACTTTTCGCCGATCTAAGCTTTACTTAGAACAATCAGATTTTCACTTGATAGATATTCCATCAAGTTTGATTTACGAAACATAATTCACGCGGTTCTTGAAGTCCTAGGGTAGATCCAGCTTATATGCCTTTCAATCCCAACTTTTACATCATCTCAATGGTCCCATACAACGGGGACTTATATCCCATGATTTGTCAGATCATGAATTCATTTTTCCAAGGTTAAAAATTGTGGCATAACTTCGCTACCCATTTGGCACTTCAAGAACTACTTTTCATATTCACATATCCTCTTGCCCACTATCGGCAGTCAATAATCAGATCCTAATTTCAATAATCATTTCAGATTTCGTGGGTCGGGTATTTTACAAGGTTAGGTTTGCCATCATAGGAAACCTTAAACCTAAAAGACATGTCCAACTCACAATGGGTGTATGTCGGGTGTCTTCATCTCAACTCCTGCTTACAGATGCTCTAATATTTAGATCCTAACAAGATTCGATCTCAATCCTAATACGATGATTATCAATGGTAATCTTTTCAAAGGAAAACGATTATACGGTCTATTACCAAAGGTCAATCATTCAAACATAAAACATCACTTATATTACTTTGTATCGTTACTTTACCTCGTCCCTTCGATTGGGGTGGTACACAGTACTCTCATCAAGGTTCGTTCTTAATAAATTCTGAGCAAATCTCTAGAAATTCGATGCGAAGCGAGGATCTTGATAAAGATGTTCGATACAGGCACACTATGTTTACATAATTCTTTTGCATTTACCATTAACGGGAATGATATTAGCAGATTTGGTCAGTCTGTCGATGATGACCCAAATCGAATCAAATTCAGATGATGACCTTTACAATAGCTAGACGTTAACTAATGTATGAGGCGATGTCTGCCTTCATAATTTGCCATTAGTACAACTCCTTCAGACAAAGATACGTTTAGTCAAAAATGACATACATATAATACTTATACTTACAAATTCCAACATAACTATATCTCACGATCTCCATATTTAGGCAACCACAAGTGGCCTTTAAAATATTTAATGCTATCGGCTTCTTAATTTTAATGGTTCACATTAGCCGCGAACCCCCTTTTATTATCTATATTATCCTTTTTACGAACATTGTTTACTTTTATATCGTTCGGCAATTTATTTTGCACCTTCATTATTAAGGAACACATCCTAATTGGTTCTTTATTCTTTTCTACATAATGTATCGGTATCTATATTCACTTCTCCAGATAAATAATTATCATGTCCATAATTCACTCAGATATTCTTTCTATATTATGCGTCAGTAATTACGCTCACCTTCCTTCATATTTTCTAAGTTTTGAGTTTCGTCTCATCTATCATTTTTTTTCCGTTTTACTCAATCCGTCGTCTAAAACGTTGATAATTATTATAATTAATTAAATAATAAATTTTCAATTTTTATGAAATGTAAACATAAAGATTTTAAATTTCTTAGTTCGACCAACTATATAAAATGTTCAAAATAAATCTGAATTTAATTAACAAGATTTTTGTTGATTTATCGAAAATATTTAGCAAGATCCGGAAATGTTCGAAAAACCTTTGTTTATACTTTGGTCAAAATTTCCTTAGTTTGAAAAGCGTAAATTATTGTTTCAAATTTCAAGTCATGTTTTAAATGGTTTCCTCAGTCCCTCTTAAGTTGTCTTGAGGTATACACAAACATTTACCCCTAAGCAAAAGTTTAGTTAAATGTTTAGTGTATAAGGGAATAATCCCTTTAAAAATCCTTTGTTAAAACATTTGTCAAAACATATTTCCATTTCTTTTTGGTAAAATCCAAAGTCTTAAAAGGGCTCTTAATTTTTGAAGAGTCTATATGCATACATCTTACCATTATTAATCCAAAGGTCATTTTATGTAAAGGATTAAGTTTTTAATCCCTAAGCGTTAATGGTTCTAATCTTTGAAAAGTCAATATAGCTTCCATTATCTATTAATTACACGGTTAAATCATATAAAAGATTTAGACTTTAATCTCATGTTAATTATTCAAGGTACAGGTTTTTATCGTTCGGCCAATTCAGGGCAATCTATAAATGATAATTAACTCATTCTTATTCTTATAAACAAACAAATGGTCCTTAATGATCACGAGCATGAATTTATCAAATTACAGCCTACACACGTGATTCACCAAATTTATGAATGCTACATGTGTATTAGTCAATCCAAACGTCATCTCATGAAACTTATAATGTTCATTACAAGTTCTAGATGTAGTGATTGGAATACATAATCCTTTTTCGCAGATGCGAAGTTGATGATAATCATGCCGTGGATCAAATCTTTAAAACATACGCTAGAACCTTGTAAATGATCGAACAAATCTTCCATTTCGAGTTATGGATATCGTTTTCGATTGTCAATTTACTCAGTCACAGTAATCTATAAATATAAGGAATGATAACACCATAGCTCTTCAGGATGGCAGGCTTGGTATAATAAAATCTTTCTCCGACAACTCTCTCAGTTGTACGGTAATTCCTTAAATTTAGATGGTGCTGTCGTACAGTGCACAAGTCACAGGTGCAGTACCGGGAATATAATCAATACCAATTTCAACTTGCCTTAATGGCGAAAGTCTAGGTAATTTACCAACAAATACTTACTAAAGTTTCAGATAACACAAACATCTTTTAATAAATACATATTATGTTCTTTCTATATTATAATATCTAAGACTAATTCACAACCATTCATGGTAATATTTCAAGTCTTTATACAGGATATGGTCATCCATCAAGAATTATTTAGTTCACTTTTGATAATCAACATCTTATCATTTTAGGGAATTCTACTCGAGTTCCCATCAATTCAGACAATGTCGTCATGTCACAATCAATCAATCTATTCTACCGGCATTATCAACTTTTCAGTTTCATTACCGTCGATAAGATGTGAACTTCTCAAAAGACTAATAATAATTCATAATCCTTCACAAAATCAGGGATATTAGGATATACAACTACTATTAAAAGAGTAAGGTCAACGCATAATCTATGCGAGATAATTTCAAATCAGATACATATGGAAACATTTAACGAGTATGAATATATCCCATGTTTTCATAATTTGAGTATGCATTCGAAAGCTCCTCGGATCGTTACCCAGGTCATTCAAATGAAATCAAATCAAAAGAAATGATAAGAACGTCAATACATCCAGTCGGGTATCAACACTCAGTAATCAGATACTTTTCCTAAGAGTCTCACTACGGGAGAATTGGACAAGAAAGAATTGTCAATTGTCAAATAACACAATTTCCACAGATGAGTAAATTCCACTCAGAAGAATAGATGCTACAGGCACATATGTAGGTGTCCCTAACATTATGTCCTTATTTTTCACTTCTTGCAGATCTCATAAAATTTAATCTTTCACAACCTTTAAAGAGAATGTAGTGTTTATTAATCAGTTTTATGGTGACTACTAGTCAGCCTTGCATGGTCCATTCCAAATTATATGTAGGCGCGCAACTATATACAATTTCAAGATTAACGATGCAATACTCAGTTCGTCAAAATTTTATCATGATGTTTATAATAAAAACATTTTCATGCTTAATTCTTAAATAAGAATCAAAAATAAATTTACAAAGATTTTCTTTGTTATGAAAAAAATTAGGTTTTCCAAAGCGTCTCATAAACAACTTCATTTTGATATCAATCACTTATAAATCTCACTTTGAATAATCCTTATTGTGACGAAAATTAAATTTTCTCAAAGGATACCGTTTTAATCTTATAAAAACAATTAGTGATCTGCAAAGGAGTGATGAAAGCTTGTTCACCAAGAACTAACTATAATATGATAGGAAATGAGCTTTAGCCAAATAATCATGAGGTTCATGACCTTGATGGCACTCACGAAGAATGATTCACAACGTAACTCAAATCAAGATGAGTACTTGTTCAATGGTTGCATCACTAATGCGAACACTAGGATGAAGCAAGAAAAGATAGATAACATCGATACATGTAGAATTTAGCAATCAAAGGTAGTCTTTTCATTAATCACAAACAAGTCAAATTGTACCGTAACACATTACGTGTCACTATGTCATACAATTCTCAAAACTCATCCTACCAACTGATGTCACAGTTAAGTTAGGGATTATTTTTAAAAGATACCACAATGAATACTAATCTACAAGAGTCATTAGGTGTTCCACATGTCCTAGAAGATCTATCGGTCTCAATTCAGAAGAAGATTTCTTCAATTTATTTATTGGACACTGGGCATCCTCGTCAGTGGACAATGGCCTAGGAACAACCCTTAACACAAACCTACAATCAATTAAAACCTTATAATTCAATCACAGAACTTAATGACTTCCTCTTAACAATCTCATATTCCAATCAAGTTAAATTTTACTTTATTCAAGTTTCAATCAACTTACACTCAATTCGATATCCTACTTCATTTTCCAATACTTTCAGCCTTATTTATAAACCTTAAAAGGGCAATAAAGCTCGATATGAATCAACACTTAATTTCCAATCCTATAGCTCTTACAACAACAATTATCAAATGAGTCATTAATATGAAATGACTTGATCATTCAACTAGACTTCTCAGAAAGGTATTAGTGGCATGAGGCTTTTAGGTAATGGTTCCAATTACAGCCTCAAGTGCAACATTCACCCTTTCGATTTCAATTTAAGAATTGGATGACAACGAATCAGATGACATCTTTCCTGGTGATAACGTTTTGTCAAACTCCACTCTATAAGGAAAGATCGTCATGACATCGATATCAGATTTAATCTCGCCAATTCTTCTTCAATATCGCAATCAACTAATATCTACATTTCTACGAATATCAACCATTTGTTGGGATCATAAATATCCACAACTTGGTTTAGATCTAGGATAGCTAGAATTCCTACGAGAATAGCTTCGATTAATTAACTAGGGGATTTAGGGTTTCTTGTGACAATCTACGTCGTATAAATACCTCGTATAAATAAAATAATCATCAAACAATCATGTAATAAAATTACATCATATATATATATAATCCAAGTTATATATATATTAAAATAACACTTCTCAGTCTTGGCCTTGTCGGTAACTCGGGAATTCTTCAGCACCGTTATAGTCAAAAGATTTTTAGACAATTTTTAGAAAAATGTTTGTAGTTAAAAGATTTTGAAATGTTTTATTCAAAACTTTGGTTTTAAAAATCTTTCGTTCTCTATAACGAGAGCTCTGGTACCAAACTGTAACACCCCCAAATTTATACAACACAGTACAGCGGAAGACTAGTTGGTGTTACGGGATAGCACATTACTCACATCATAGACAACACATAAAAATCGCGTCGTTTAATAATAAATCATTTCCATTCATAAACATCAAAGTTACATCGGTCCTAAGTCATTACATTTCATACAAAGTTTTACAAAATATTTGAATGGAAAATATTGTTTAAGTGCGGGCCATGAATTCTTGTCGTCTTCCCGAGAATTACCTTCAAGTACCTGAGATAAGACATGTTAAAAGAAAAGGTCAGCGATAACGCCGAGTGAATTCATAGAGTTTAATAAATTCCATCAATATAACTTTGGTATAAATTAGTACCAAAAATCAATTCGTACAAATCATTGTAATAGGCCGTAAAATAGCCAAAATCATTTTATACAAATCTTTGTAATAGGCCGTAAAATAGCCAAAGTCATTTTATATAAATCCTTATCGAAAATCATAATATAGGCATTTGCCTTAAAAATTATTATACGAGCCAATGTCGTAAAAACATCATACAATACGTCGTATGACGTTGTATAAAATCAAATAAAAACCGTTATATGAATATGGTTATGAAAACCAAAACACAAATATAATATCAATAGTATGACCCCGTATTGCTAGTCTGGCAATACTTCGTAATTCGGAGCGTCTAGTAGTATTTTGTTAACTTTGGATTATTATAAGCCGCATGACATTGTTACCTTACTAAACCAACAACGGGTAGCTAACCCGATACCAATTTTTCCCATCTAAAGTAGCGTGTCGTCACAAAGATCACGCTATGGAAAACTTCTCATACATAAATTCGCTTACCAATCAATGTGGCACGACGGGGATCAACCGTCAAGGCGCGAACTGGGGTGATCGTCCCCAAATAGTACTATTAAATGCATAAGCTTCTACCAAATCCCGGTAGTTCACAATTCATGCTAATGGGACTTTTAGTGACATAACCTAACTTTAATAATCCATTTAATTTCATCTATCGGGTCCTTTAATCATTTATCGGGTCATACAATCGGGTCATTCAACCATTCGGGTCCAAAATCAATAAACAAACAATCGGGACAAATGATGTCCTATTTAATAAAAACTAACATGTTATCTCCCTCGCGGGTTTATAAAATATTTATAAAAACATTTAAAAGAGTGCGAGGCTATGAACTCACGTTGATATGGGAAGGCGGGTTATCGGCAATTCGGACGTACGGTACGTGCTTCAATCACGGAAACCTAGACAAATAATACTTGGTCTTAGACTCATGTCCAATGACTTTATAAAAATAACAATTATGTATACATATGATGATTATATATATATATGATGATCAAGTGGGTTTACATATCCTCATTTACTCATTTTTGTGTTATGTGTCGATAACTTTTATACTAGTTTTCTCGTTTTACCTATTTACGTGTTTTAGGTCCAATACGCCTATTATAAGTTCTTAACTTGTATTAATCCATTTTATACTTATATTATCAGTATATATACTTTCCATGTTGGGCCCAAATGGGTTAAGCCCAATAATAAGTTTATAAGTGTTTTAGTCCATTTTTGTTGTATTATTAGTCCAATAACGTTAATTTAGTTCGTTACCGTCCGCATGTCCTATAGTTCGGTTCTATCGGTTTTTACTTGTTATACATGTTTATATATCAGTATATAAGTTATATAAAGTTTACATTAGACGGGTTTGGTCGTCTAAGTTTTATTTGGCGAAAACGTTCATTTTACGTATTAGCCGAAAAAGTCGTAAAAATCAAATTTATAGTTTTTATTACTTATAAAACATAACAAGTTACCATTTTTATAAAATGTCCACTTATTTATCATTGTACATATTTATATAAATAAAATCCAAGAGTTAGTGGGTTTTAACTTTACATTTTATACAATATAATTTTGAGTGCTTATATAATAGTATTATACTTTATTTTCTAAAATCTGATTTTTATCTTCACTTTCACCAAAACTGCCATATCTTGAGTTCTATATGGAGATAGAAGCTCAAATTTTTATCACATAAACTAGATGATATGTGCTACATTTAACTCTTCTATATCTACTGTTGAATCATCTTCTAAATAGTTTCTAAAAATCGTCCAAAACAGTAACCTCAGATTTATATCTTAAACTTGTTTTGATCATATCTCACTCATTACAATGATTCCATTGCATGGCCAACTCTCACATGTGTACAAGACTCATAGCTTACTGTAAATCTATTCTACTTCATCATTTTATCAGTCCATGACCTGTTTATTTACTGTTTTATACAACCAACAAATTTAACCAAGATTTTAACATTGTTTCTTATGGTTTTTCACCTTTTTAATCATGTTTATCAACACCAAATCCTCACATAACATTTTTATCATCATATAATCATCATATACATTTACAATAGGAAATAAAATACATGTTTACATAATCAAAATAACAAGAAGATGAGGAGGACAATCTTTATACCACCATGATGATGTAGGTTGATCAAAAATGGATTTTTGATGGAGAAACTTGTGATGCACCAAGACCATCTTCATGACCACCAATCTTCGTAAACTTCTTGTGGAAAATCAGCCCCCAGACACCATGAATACTCCTCCATGGATGTTATAATCACCACCATTCAAGAGAGCTTCAAGAGGGCTTCAACATATGTGTAAATAACACATGATTTTGTGGTTGGAATTGATCAAGTGAGGGTAGAAGGGGTGATATGGGACGGCACACTAGAGAGGAGATGAGAGAGTTTTGTAGTTGTTTGCATGGTGAGAAATGATCTAGTAGTTTGTGTTGGTGGTTTTGTGAAGTTGGTAGCTTACTTTGTAAGCTTATGCTTACAAGTGTAAGTAGTAAGCTACCATCTTGACACATTAAGGGATGTGTTGCTATATTAGGCCGGTTTTGGAGTGGGGTGGGACAAGTGTCCCACTTGTCTCATCCCATTTATTTACGGGTACTCCTCGATTCTAGTTTCCTCGATTTGCGTGCCCTCGGGTCGTTTTACGAAAAACGTTTTTATAAATTATGAATCACCGTCACAAAACGAATCCAATAAAAATTGTCTCATCAAAAACGGAGTTCGAAAACGTAAATACGTAATCCTAAGGTTTCCGGTTTAGTCGTAAAGGACGTTAAAATAAAATTGTAAGTCCTAATCTCTTCTCGTAAATTTGTGAGTTTATGAACCAACACAAATTTAAAACTCCAAAATAATATTCACGGATAAATTTATTTTCTGAAATGTCGGACTGTCACCAAAGACGGTGTATGTAAACGTAAGCACGTAACGTAGAATCCTCCGGTTTAAACGTAGTCGATGCTACTTCAAGACGTAAATCCAAATTTCTTCCCAAAAATAAGTGAGTTCATATTGTAACATTAAAATAATATTTTCAAATAATATTTGAGAATAAAATATCAATCGTAAATTGACGGATTGTCACAAAACCCATTTAAAGAAATCAATTATTTACTCTTGGTTTAATTTTTCAAATAAAAGCCAAAAAAGCCCAAAATGAAAAGACGGATGAAAATCATTTGGGCTCAAGCCCATGTTGCAATTGAAAGACGGATGAAGTAATATTCACCTTTGGTCAATCGGTCAAATAAACAAAGGAAAAAAGAAATTAAAGACGAGAAAAGAAATATAATAAGGGGTGGATGTATCTGGTTAACAAAAAGGGGGAAGAACAAAGCAGTTCTAAGAACCCTAAAAATGGGAGAAGAAGATGCTAGTACCAAGCTACACATCAACACCCCTAATTCATCATCCTAGGCTGTGATTGGCTAATCACATGCCACATCATCTTAGAAGAAGCACAAATTCGGCCACGCTGGCAATCCAAGTAAAGGTGTGCAATTTTCAGCCTTTGGATCAAGAATATGAAGAAAGAGAAGGTATGCATGCTGAATTAAGGGTCAAGATCATTTCTCTTCACCAACAAACTCAACCCCTCATCCCTCTACTTCTCCTATAAAAACCCTCTCATTTTCTATAATCAAGTATCCCTTTTTCTTTCTTAATGTTGTTATGTCAAAATAGTTTTAGGTTAATGTAATTTTCTTTCAATGGTATTGTAGTATTTTGGCTTGAATTAATAAAAAGTTTTTTATTTTCCATCTCTTGTTCTTACTCTTATTTTAAATTACTGTTTAAATCAGTCTTGATATATCTTCGTCTTCGTTATCACGGTTGAATTTTAGTGGAATGAATATTACTATTAATTTAAATCTAAGTTGATTATAATGATTAAAATATTATTTGATTAAGCTTCTTTGATAGCTTTTATTAAATAATATAAGAGAGATTGGGGAAATGATCTAACCTACTGTTAGATTTAAAAAATATTAAGGATCGAATCATTTTGGTGGTATTGGATCGTTTGTTTTGTTCGATTAATGATGGTCATGGTGGTTCGATGAATGGTGGAAGGTGGTGTCGATTCAGTTAGATAAGTAGGCTCAGCGCCTCACTTCTTCCCAACGAAAATCTTCAATAGGTTTTAGTACTTTTTATTTAGTTTTATGTTGTGCTATAGATTAAATCTGAATGGCTGATTAGAGTTACTGATTTGATTATGTTGCTGTAAAGTTAATTGATTCGAGTAAGAGGCTACAGGTTTCTATTTGACTGTTGAACTTTTTGATTTTAAATAATATGCTATTTTGTTTTGCTACTTGTATTAGGTTACTGATTTATTTGTCTTAGATGGATTGGTATATTTTACTTGTAAATCTGTTATTGCAATTTGCTAATATTACTTTAATCTAGCATTTTGGTTAATGTATTTCGAGTTTAGCAGCCATGATTTGTGGTATTCAGTCGCTGTGTTATAACTGCGTAATCTGCTTCTAATAGAACCTTTATAGACAATCTGTTTAAGAAAATGTAATTAGGAATTTGGGGTATATCTCAATATCTGTCACATAAACGAGTTAGTATCTGCATTTAAGTATAAGACGTAGGTTCAAATTAGTTGTGGTAGTTATTGTTAGTTAAACTGTTTAATTTTATTTTACTTGATTTGATGAAGAGTTGCGAGTATTTGCTTATTTAGAGATAGGGCTGATAGGAATTGAGTTACTGATTTCTTTTAGGTCTCTTGCTATTATGATTAGGTCCTATATATTTTAATCTGGCTAAAAAGAACTGAGAGAGTGCTTCATTCAGTTAGATAAAGGTTTTGGTCTTTGAAATTCCTAGACTAAAGTTGTGGTTTTGGATGAATTTAGTGTGGGCATACTGGTTAACGTTTAACATAACTGCTGAATCTTATTCTATTTCAGTAATTTGCGTGTTATTGTTTTGATTTATTATTACTGAATGTTTCTAGACTGCTGTATTGTTGATTCTCTATAAAAAGGAAATAATCACTAAAATAGTCCATAGCAGGACTCGAACCCGTGACCTCACGGGTAACATCCTAACACGTTTACCACTGAGCTAATTGGCTCTTTTGGTTATTAGTTTACAATATTAAGTTTATATACTTAAGTCCACTGTCTTGTTTTTACTTATTTTTTTAAAAAACGTTTATTTTCATAAGTATTGTTTTTTACTTTTTAATTTAATTTGTCATTTGAAATTTGTTTTAGTTAAAAAAAATAAATAAAAATATAATATAATAAATAAATAAATAAAGAATAAAAATATATTTTATTACTTAGTAGAAATTTAAATTGTTTTAAATTTAGTTTTAAATACTTTCGTTTTAATAAATTTTGAAATTAATAATTGTAGATCTAAATAATTTTGTTTTATTAAAAGTAAATTTCTAAATAGATTTAGTTTAAATTTTTTATTAGTTTTAAAATTGTTTTTATTTGATTAGACTTATTTTAAATAGTTTAACTTTTATATATGGTTTTAAATAATTGTCTTTAGATTAAAATAATTCGGGTTAACGATTCATGCACTTTAGGAGTTTAATTTAGGATTAATTTTAGTTTAAAAACCGAAACCAATTCGAATCAATTGTCCAAATTGAAACCAAACGTCTCAAATTCACTCGATCTTCGTGTACAACGAACTTGGTTCACCAACGTGTTTAATTGAATCCGTCTTTGGTAATTTTAGTCTATTACTTTTTCCTAACGGTAATTTTCTAATTTACCCTATAACGTATCTAATTATCACATATACTATCACGATCACATCAAAAATTTTGGCGCCGCTGCCGGGGATTTTGTGTACGATTCATTTCGTGGAGATTTGTTGATCGTTGATTTGAAGACCCTTTCCGTCCTCGGAAAGTTTTGTTATTTTTCTATTATTATAGTATGTATCGTTTTTCTCGTTTTTTGTGATTAATATATTATATTACGTAGAACAATAAATTTACCTACTTTCCAAATAAGGCCTTAGTTGGGATTTCATCACCTAGCTATTGTATTCGAATCCAAAACAAAAATAAAAGGCAAAATAGATAAATACTAATAAGAAGTTTGAACTCGATTTATACAAACTATAAGGTGGGTATAAGGCGACGTGCTATAAAAGGCCGTCTAAGGAAAAAGGTTTTTAAGTGCCTCGTGCCACCTCGTTTCCCCGCTTACTTTTGCGTATATTGAGAGGGACAACCGATTATTGGTTTGCCAACTCAAGTAGTATTAAATCTTATTTTTGTAGTTTACTTATTGAACCTCGAGACGTTTAGGTTTTCACCTATCGTTTCAAAGTCGACCGAGGGTAATTTACTTCCATAGTAGTTATCCTTATTCCTTGTTTTTATCGATCATTTTTATTGAGCAATACCAAATAAAATACCAAAAATAATCTTCTTCTTGTCTAATTTCTTTTCTTCAATCCTCTAAAATTTTCGTCTTTGTAGTGTATGCAATTACGTTCTTCTAGACTTGTGATTTATTTTAATAGGCTTGAAAATATTCCTCGTAGAAATAGAAATCGTCAACAACGAATAGTGGAACCCGAGCTTCCACCTATTGTTGTAGAGATGGCCCATAACCGAACAATGGAGGAATTGCTCCGTGCACCCACCGAAGGGTATGGAGAAGAAATCGTTGTGCCGGCTATTTTGGCGGATCATTATGAGATTAAGACGGGTCTTTTATCGCTCATTCATGCCGACCAATTTCGTGGCAATGAAACTGATAACCCGCATTCTCACATTCGGAATTTTCTTCGAATTACCTCGACTCTCAAGTTTAGAGATGTGCCGAATGACGCGATTAAGCTCATGATTTTTCCGTACTCGCTCGAGGGTAATGCTAATATTTTGTATGAGAAAGAACCACCTGGTTCGATTTTGACATGGGATGATTTAGTGTCTAAGTTCATGAATTATTTCTTTCCACCATCCAAAAGAACACACTTTAAGAACGAGATCACTAGATTTGCACAAAAAGTGCATGAATCGTTTGGGGTTGCTTGGGAAATATTTAAAGATTTGTTGAGACAATGTCCATACCACGGTTTCTCGGAATTGCACCAAATAAATACTTTTTATAATGGGCTTAATATGATTGAACAAGATTCTTTAAATACCGCCGCGGGTGGTAATCTTTTAAGAAAAACTCCGAGAGACACGTGGGGTATAATTGAGAATAAGTCTAGAGCACAATATTCACGAAACACACTGGGTGTTTCCAATGTGAATTCATTTAATCCAGAGATTGCTAGATTGGACTCTAAGATTGACACGATTTTGAATGAGCTTAGGAAGAATCCTTATGGATCGATTAATATGGTTGAGAATGTTTGTGTATCATGTGGTGGAGCACATCCTAATTATGCTTGTTCAACCACGGGGTTTGATCAAGCTAGTGCTTTTGCCACGACGGGAACTTATGGCTCCAACGGTCAAGTTCCTCGTCAAAATCATGTTGCTCCACCGGTTCAAAATAGGTACAACAATGGAAATAATGGGAATAATTTTAACCATGGTAACCAAGGGAATTTCAATCAAGGAAATGGGTTTAATGCTAATCAAAACAATCAAGGTTTTCACAATAACCAAAATGATTTGTCAAGCTACATTAAAACGAATGAGGCAAATTTGAAGGCTTTTCAAAATAACATTCAAGGGCAAAGTAACACTTTGAAACTCGATTTTCAAAATACGATTAAAGGGCAAAACAATAAGATTGAGCTTAATCAACAAATGCTAGAGCAAAGTCAAAATCATATGCAACAAAGTTTGGAACAAAGTCAAAATAAATTGCTTTCGATGTTTGAGTGATTTATGTCTAAACCATCATCTTCTTCAGGTTGCTTACCTAGTAACACCATTCCAAACCTTAAGGGAGAGCTTAAGGCCATAACCGTTTATGATGATTGTGATAATTTAGAAGAAGTTGAAGTGATTGAGTTTAATCCTCCACCTAAGGAAACTTTTCTTGATGTCACCAAGGCTACTTTAAATGTGATTAGTACCTCGGTTTTCTTTGATTTCTTTCCCGAGAAATATAAAGATCCGGGTCAATTCTTGATACCTTGTGTTTTCAATGAGCTTGGGGTATGCAAAGCCCTAGCCGATCTAGGAGCTAGCATTAACTTAATGCCCCTAGCCATTTGGAAAACTATTGACTATGCACCACTTAGTACCACTCGAATGATCATTGAGCTTGATAATGGTACCACCACCCGACCGGTTGGTATAGCGGAAAATGTCATTGTTAAAGTGGGAAAGTTTTTGTAATTAGCCGATTTTGCTATAGTTGATTATGAGACCAATCCTCGTGTGCCTATCATTTTAGGACGACCATTTTTGTGCACAGCTCATGTTCAAGTTGATATGATGAAAGAGGAGATTAAATTGTTTTATGGGGATAAAAGTATTGTTTTCAAACCGAAAAAGATTCCAAGATTTGTTTCTAAGAAAGTGGAAAGTGTTAAACTTGTTGAGATATTGAAAGTAATAAGAAAGCTCTCTTTGATAAAGGTGTTTTTCCAATTTTGGAAACCTCATTTTGTGATGAAGAAAAGTTAAATTTAAAGGAAGATGCTTCCTTTGTTGAATCATGTTGTAATCTTTCCTCATCTCCACTCACTCCACACGAGGATGATAGTTCTAAGTTTGAAAAACAAATTGATGAATACCTAAGTGCACCATTTGATGCTAGTGAGTTTAACAGTGAGAATTTTGATCCCGAGAGTGATATTGCTTTAATTGAAAAATCTTTGAAAATGGACTCATTTTCACTCTCTTTGAAGGATCAAATTGATATTCCTAAGGCACAATCTTCCGTTGAAGAGCCTTTGATTCCTAACTTCACACCGAGTGAGGTTAGTGACTATTCATTCGATAAGTTCTCCGATGAACTTTTTGCTATCATTGATCCACTTCCACGGGGAAGTGAAGACGTTATCAATCTCGAGATCGAGCGTGATTCTCATGTTTTATCTACCATTCTCGAGGAATTCTCCGATGAATTTCCTTCTAATGATAATGATGATCTTGTATCCGAGTGTGACACACTTGATACCTTGTCGGATATTTCTTGTGATGACAAGATTGATGACACTTTTGTGACCTACTATAATCCTCTTTTTGAATCTTCAATGAACAATAATCCATTGTTTCAAGAGGATTTTAAGAACATCACACCTCCTACATCTCACAACTTTTGTGATGATGAGCTTCTCTTGAAGGAGGTTGATGAGTTTCTCTATATAGACATTCCTTTGGAATTTGAGGAAGAGTCTAATGACGGTGATGAAGATTCTTGGTTTGATCACCCGATTTATGACGATGATAATGTTGACCCGGAGGGATAAATTACATTTGCTCCAATTATCCTTCCCACTCGCTTTGATCTTAATGTGCGGGTTTTTCATGCGACTCATTTTGAGTACCATGACCCCTTTGTTCACATTCATAAGAGTGATAAGGTCAACAAAGTCATACAAGTTGATACCACTATTGATGAGACTTTTATACCACCATTACCATGTGTTTTATATGATGTTGGATTAGCATGGGGGACGACACCGTGTTGTCTATTCCTTTCTCCACCGAGAACGAGGTATTCGACCCCAGAATCGTTGATTTAGGGAAATCTCGGCCTTTCACCGATGCAATAATTGAAAGACTTTTCAATCATCTTGGTGCGAGTTTATCTCGGGGAGCATGCTATATTCATTTCATGATTCGTGATATTGACCACTATCTCTTTTTGGAGATTTGTGTTGGAGTTTTATCCTTTTGTTTGTCATCCGACAACGAGGATGTAAACTTTGACTCCGACATCGTGCTTTATGTTGGATTCTATTCCATTATGCCAGTTTTCACCTTTTTCCCTAAGGACCAATGAATGCGGGGATCGAGTCGAGCTCATGACTCGGTTAACAAAAACGAGGTGCCTTGTGGGGGAGTCCCATACATTATATCTTCTATCTATTTTCTAACAACTAATAAGGCTTGATCTTTCAAGCTCGTGCTCGTGTTTTGTTGTGTTGTGAATCTTAGGTATGACCCTAATATTTGAAGACTCTCGTGTTCGGTTTTTGCCGGTCCACTTGATCTTCCGTTCTTTGATTTGCTAAAAGGGGCACACTCTCTATCCTTTGATTTTTATCGACTAACGTTTTATCTTGAGGCATAATTAATAAACGGCTTATATATTTGTGTGCTCTTTCCATGTTAGGATTTTGCATTAGACTCATCGTGTTTTAGCAAGGGGTGTTACTCTTGAGCTAAGAATCATTAAGGACAATGTTTGGTTTTAGCATGGGGGAGTCAATCGATATAATCGCTTGCAATTGCTTTTGTCGTGTCTAAATGTAATCTTTCTCTCATTTTTCATAAAAAATTTAAATTTTTAGTGTTATTTTTAAAGTTTTAAGAAAGAAAATAAATGCTTTTGACACGAATGTAGGCTTTCCGTTGGTGAAAATAAAAATAGTTTTTGACTCGACTCGGTTTTTACCTTAGCTTTTCCTTAACGTATTTGAATTAAGTTTTCCTAGGCTTTTATATAGGGAGCTTTAAAACGCGAAAGTCTTAATTCATACGCGTTAAGAACAAGAACTTTTCGCAAGTTCCTATATTTGATCCTAGAAAGTCGTTTATCAAGGGAACTTTAAAACGCAAATTCTAAAACTTGAAAAAGTATAAGAAGATTCAAGATCCTATAGATGACTTGAAAACCCAAAACTTTGATATAATAGGCTAAGTATCCATTGGTTTCACATTTATGGAATTTTACAATATGGAGAACAAGAGATGATAGAGTTTAATCATAAGTTTCTAAAATTAGTTCTTCTTTGTGCAAGTATTTTTGTGTTTGATTTAATCTCATCGTATTTATTTTCCACACTTGAATAATAATTGCTTAATAAATGAAGTTTTTAGCGGTTTAGGCTTGATATCTTAACTCGTAACTCCTTCTTTTTCTTCCCTTGTAATTAAAGTGAGAACACATTAAGGGTGTCAGCGTCATGGACTTTTGATCATGGGATTGCGGAAATTTGGCTTACTATAAATATCATATTAATAAGAAGAATAAATAAAAACATGTTCTCTAGGAGCCTTCGGGTGGGAGTCATGTAGCACTAACCATGTCATTAGAGCCTTAGGGTGTATGGCAAGGGGACGTGTTGAATAAAAATTGCTTCATCATCATGAGCCATAACGTGGGATGGTGATGTCAATTCCCTTATTTTTATTCAAGAGCCTTCGGGTGTGGATTTTAAATAAGGAGCACAATTGCATCTTAAAGAGCCACAAGGTGATATGATGTAGTTGTTGCTAACTCCATATAAAGTGATAATTGACTTTGGAGGTTTTATTGTTGTTTTTAAGTAGTCCTATTAGCCAAATTTCGGGTCCGGGGATTTATCCATAAAATCGTGTTAAGTTATCCTTGATGTGGGCTTTCTTTAGTGACAACGGTTTTTGAAGTCGAGGTTAGGTTTTAAGTGCTGAAGTTTACACCGTTCTTGCCTTCATATTTGGACTAATAAATATCAAATAAAGTCAAATGAGCCTTTGGGTGAATGACAAATAAAATCTAGAGATACAATTAGGAATAATAGGAGATTATGTAAAACCCGCATGCTTTTACCATGAATAGTACCCTTAAGATCGTACGTACTAGATTAAAACTTTCCTAATATAGCATGATTACGATTACGTGTTAGGATTTTACGTATTACGTACGTGTTAGAACACGATAAGTATTTACTACTCACGGGCACGTAATAATTATTTGATAATAATTAATCACGAACATGCGATCATGAAATCATGAACGTAATTAAAACACGAACTATTATTAATTACGTATATATATTTATTACGAGCGTAAATAAATATATTAGATCACGATAATTACGTAACGAGAAAACATAAAACGCGAAAACAAATAATCATGAACGAATAACTAAACATCGAGACACGGAAAAAGGTACGGGTACCCCATGTGGGCCCCCCTACCCGCGGCTACAAGGAGCAAATGGGCCAAGCCCATTTGTATTTTTACTAAAAGGAGGTTAAGGAATTTTTACACTACTCATAATTGTTTTACAGAAGATTTAAAGAAAACCTAAAACCCTCCTCTTCTTCTTCTTTTTGGCCGCCACCTTCAAAACACCAAAATGCGGTGTTTGTTGATCTTGGATCTTGGAATTCTTGTTGGTGTTCGTGTTTGTTCTTCGTTCTTTTGATCCACGTGTTCGGTAAATACTTTTAAACCTTTTTCTTTTGATTTGATCTTTTATTAATTAAGAACATGTTATGTTTTTTTTATTAAACCTAATTAGATCATAGATCTAACATGAATTTGGATTAAATAAAATCAAAAGTAATGTTTTAAGGGGTGTTTGTTTTGGCCGCAGCCTACACCGAACCCGAGAGGGTTTCGGTCTGGCCATCCGACCACCACCGAGACCATATGGTCCCGGTTGGTTGGTGTGGGTCCCACGGCAGCATCAAGACAAGGGGTACCCCGATTTGGTTCGGGGTTCGGTGTTGATTTCATGTCCGGTTCATGGTTTTGAGTCTAGATCCGGTTCATGGTGTATGTCTAGTTTTTATTTTTTTATGATCTTATGTTAAAAATTAAATTAATAATATGACATGATTAATTTAATAACATGACTTAGGTTATATTAATTATTAATAAGCATGAAATTAATTAACCTAAGTATTTTTATATTTTAGACTTATAATTAATTAATTATTTAAAAACCATGGTTATAATTAATTAATTAACATGACTTAGGTTATATTATTAATAAATAATAATACATGTTTTAACCTAAGTATTTAACTTTATTTAATTAAAAACATGTTATACTTTAATTAAATATTTTAACCTATAGTTTAATTTAATTACATGAAATAATTATTAAACTATACATTATATCATATGACTTAAAAAATAATCATGAAAACACTTAGGCTTATATACTTATCTTATTTAACCAGCTTATTTCTAATTATGGAAACTTATATTTTTAGAAACTTAATTAAATAAGGCAGCTAATCTATTTATGGAAACCTTCTATTTTTAGAAACTTATTTATTTCAGGTAGCTAATCTATTTATGGAAACTTATTTAATTAAAACAGCTGATCTATTTATGGAAATTTTCTATTTTTAGAAACTTATCTATTTTAAGCAGTAATTCTATTTTTGGAAACTTTCTATTTTTGGAAACTTTCTATTTTTGGTAACTTTCTATTTTTGGAAACTTTCTATTTTTGGAAACTTTCTATTTTTTGAAACTTTCTATTTTTGGAAACTTTCTATTTTAGGAAACCTTCTATTTTTGGAAAGTTAATTATTATTACACATTAAGTATAATAAT
This sequence comes from Glebionis coronaria, assembly GCA_025667525.1. Lineage (NCBI taxonomy): Eukaryota > Viridiplantae > Streptophyta > Magnoliopsida > Asterales > Asteraceae > Glebionis > Glebionis coronaria. Next base: position 467,192,573 of record CM046882.1, on the reverse strand, counting down.
ACATGAAATACCAGAAATACTTAATCAGATTAAACAGAATATAAGATAAACACAGTTTAAGGCTTTAAAACAGTAAAACATGGTAAGAACACATAAAATAAACTAAGACATGACATAAAACCAGCTACGTATTTTGTAAGCACATACTTATTCATGTATGTATTTATGTAGCACTAGTGATACGGAAATAGGATTCCTCCCAGTTCATCTTCTTCGTTCACTGGACATAAGGTACGGATCCCGTCCTTTCAGTATGGACATTCTTTCCTTATTAAGATTCCTCGTATGCAGCCAAATGTTTCCCATAGTATAAGTATGTGTTTGAATTGCTTATGTTTAATTTAGAATACCTATAGTCATATACATGCATGACCAGTTTCACCTAGTTATGGAGGTACCATAACCATAACATTAGAGGCACTGATGTTATGACTTCACCACGGTGGAGTGATTTCTCGTGGCGTCCATTCAGCTTTTGGCCATTTATATTATATTTATCATGTGGGGCGTATGGGTGAATCCTAGTTACATGTTTTCACTCAGGATTTCATGGTGAATGTGGTGTGTTCCTTGCATCCTTCACAAGGAGCTGATCCCTCCTACCTAAAAACCAGTATATTAAATTAGAGGCAGCCCCTCTAATTTGCATGATGAGGTCACCCCTCCAAGTATTCATGCACGGTGTATTTTCATGACCTATATTGGCTAATGGTAAAATATGATAAACAGTTTTTACAGATAAACATAAGGCTTTTCAAACTATAAAACCAGTTTTACCAAGACTTAACCAGGTTACTCGGGACTTAGTTTTCTTCCGCTGTTATATGTTATATGCTTATCCTATTCATGCTTTATTGTACATCCGTGCACTGAGCGTATTTGCTCAGTCGTTTTCCTTTTTTATGTTCCCAAAACGGTAGGTACTCAGGGACGCTCGTAGACACTAAGAGTACGTGCATATGGACTGGAAGCTGTCTAGCCTTCTTTACTTTATGCACTTCCTTTCTTATGATACATTTGCTTTGGACATTGTTTAGTCCTTTCCTTTGTTATACTATGTTTGTGTGTGATGAGCTTTACGTTTGGACTATCGATGTTTGATTCCGGTATTTTCCTTTTATTGTCAAGTAATGTTTAGACATTTTTCCTTGTATGCTTTGATGACACGCCATTATTGCATGTGACATTTCCATTATCAAAATGGGGTGTTACAGATTGAGTTTAACACAAATTACTTGTATGAGTTGGTTTAATTTTGGGGCTTATGATTGACAATGATCTTGTTTTTGCACTTGGCATGGAAAAGTGAAAAGTCGGTGACGATGAATCTATTTGAGTTTATGATCCTAAAAGTTATTTTTCAATAATGAAAGCAATACATTATGTCTTTGCAAAATAAAATGTCAAAAGTTGAATAATGGTGAAGTGAGTAGCTTAATTTTATCATTGCGTGAGGACACATCAATTGCTTAGCAAGGGGGAGTTTGATATGAGTGATTTTACTCATATCAATTGTATCTAAAAACAATAAAAAAATGCATAAAATGTATCAAAAATGCCTTGTATATGCTTGTTTGTTGTTTGATGTGTGTAGGTACCAAAGTTCGTGAAAACAACACGAGATTGAAGAAAAGATCAACAATGCCAAAAACGAGTACGATTTTAGCGGATTTGATATTTAATAAGTGATTTGGGCTTTGTGGGTCTCACTTTTGATAAATGGGCCTAAAAACCCATTTAAAGAAATCAATTATTTACTCTTGGTTTAATTTTTCAAATAAAAGCCCAAAAGCCCAAAATGAAAAGACGGATGAAAATCATTTGGGCTCAAGCCCATGTTGCAATTGAAAGACGGATGAAGTAATATTCACCTTTGGTCAATCGGTCAAATAAACAAAGGAAAAAAAGAAAGAGAAGACGAGAGAGGAAAAATAATAAGGGGTGGATGTATCTGGTTAACAAAAGGGGGAAGAACAAAGCAGTTCTAAGAACCCTAAAAATGGGGTAAGAAGATGCTAGTACCAAGCTCCACATCAACACCCCTAATTCGTCATCCTTGGCTGTGATTGGCTAATCACATGCCACATCAGCTTAGAAGAAGCACAAATTCGGCCACGCTCGCAATCCAAGTAAAGGTGTGCAATTTTCAGCTTTTGGATCAAGAATATGAAGAAAGAGAAGGTATGGATGCTGAATTAAGGGTCAAGATCGTTTCTCTTCACCAACAAACTGAACCCCTCATCCCTCTACTTCTCCTATAAAAACCCTCTCATTTTCTGTAATCAAGTATCCCTTTTTCTTTCTTAATGTTGTTATGTCAAAATAGTTTTAGGTTAATGTAATTTTCTTTCAATGGTATTGTAGTATTTTGGCTTGAATTAATAAAAAGTTTTATATTTTGCATCTCTTGTTCTTACTCTTATTTTAAATTACTATTTAAATCAGTCTTGATATATCTTCGTCTTCGTTATCACAGTTGAATTTTAGTGGAATGAATATTACTATTAATTTAAATCTAAGTTGATTATAATGATTAAAATATTATTTGATTAAGCTTCTTTGATAGCTTTTATTAAATAATATAAGAGAGATTGGGGAAATGATCTAACCTACAGTTAGATTTAAAAAATATTAAGGATCGAATCATTTTGGTGGTATTGGATCGTTTGTTTGGTTCGATTAATGATGGTCATGGTGGTTCGATGAATGGAAGGTGGTGTCGATTCAGTTAGATAAGTAGGCTCAGCGCCTCACTTCTTCCCAACGGAAATCTTCAATAGGTTTTAATACTTTTTTTTTAGTTTTATGTTGTGCTTTAGATTAAATCTGAATGTCTGATTAGATTTACTGATTTGATTATGTTGCTGTAAAGTTAATTGATTCGAGTAAGAGGCTATAGGTTTCTATTTGGATGTTGAACTTTTTGATTTTAAATAATCTGCTATTTTGTTTTGCTGCTTGTATTAGGTTACTGATTTGTTTGTCTTAGATGGATTGGTATATTTTACTTGTAAATCTATTATTGCAATTTGCTAATATTGCTTTAATCTAGCATTTTGGTTACTGTATTTCGAGTTTAGCAGCCATGATTTGTGGTATTCAGTCGCTGTGTTATAACTGCGTAATCTGCTTCTAATAGAACCTTTATAGAAAATCTGTTTAAGAAAATGTAATTAGGAATTTGGGGTATATCTCAATATCTGTCACATAAACGAGTTAGTGTTTGCATTTAAGTATAAGACGTAGGTTCAAATTAGTTGTGGTAGTTATTGTTAGTTAAACTGTTTAATTTTCTTTTACTGGATTTGATTAAGAGTTGCGAGTATTTGCTTATTTAGTGATAGGGCTGATAGGAATTGAGTTACTGATTTCTTTTAGGTCTCTTGCTGTTATGATTAGGTCCTATATATTTTAATTTGGCTAAAAAGAACTGAGAGAGTGCTTCATTCAGTTAGATAAAGGTTTTGCTTTTTGAAATTCCTAGACCAAAGCTGTGGTTTTGGATGAATTTAGTGTGGGTATACTGATTAACGTTTAATGTAACTGCTGAATCTTATTCTATTTCAGTAATTTGCGTGTTATTGTTTTGATTTATTATTACTGAATGTTTCTAGACTGATGTATTGTTGATTCTCTTTAAAAAGGAAATAATCACTAAAATAGTCCATAGCAGGACTCGAACCCGTGACCTCACGGGCAACAGCCTAACACGTTTACCACTGAGCTAATTGGCTCTTTTGGTTATTAGTTTACAATATTAAGTTTATATACTTAATTCCACTGTCTTGTTTTTACTTATTTTTTTTTAAAAACATTTATTTTCATAAGTATTGTTTTTTACTTTTTAATTTAATTTGTCATTTGAAATTTGTTTTAGTTAAAAAATAAAATAAATAAAAATATAATATAATAAATAAATAAATAAAAAAAGAATAAAAATATATTTTATTACTTAGTAGAAATTTAAATTGTTTTAAATTTAGTTTTAAATACTTTCGTTTTAATAAATTTTGAAATTAATAATTGTAGATCTAAATAATTTTGTTTTATTAAAAATAAATTTCTAAATAGATTTAGTTTAAATTTTGATTAGTTTTAAAAATTTCTTTATTTGATTAGACTTATTTTAAATAGTTTAACTTTTATATATGGTTTTAAATAATTGCCTTTAGATTAAAATAATTCGGGTTAACGATTCATGCACTTTAGGAGTTTAATTTAGGATTAATTTTAGTTTAAAAACCGAAACCAATTCGAATCAATTGTCCAAATCGAAACCAAACGTCTCAAATTCATTCGATCTTCGTGTACAACGAACTTGGTTCACCAACGTGTTTAATTGAATCCGTCTTTGGTAATTTTAGTCTATTATTTTTTCCTAAAGGTAGTTTTCTAATTTACCCTATAACGTATCTAATTATCACATATACTATCACGATCACATCATAGCTCCTTCCAAAATAACTATCCTCTCCCTCAATTGCTTGAGTTCAAGGCCTTGTGACTTGACAATCTGTACAAGGTCTGCATTTTTCTTTTGCAAGCTAATGTAGACCGCCGTCAATTCCAAATTAGTGTAAGGTTCCAATCTGCCCTCCTCTAGAATGGGAATTTGACCTCCAAAAGTATATTCATGGGGATGGATGGGGTCTTAATTATGTTAGGACTGCCTTGGTCTGCATCTAAGCTAGAACCAATAGTCCCAGCCCCACCTATGTCACCAACCACACTTATGTTGGTGGTTCTCTCTTCTACATGGCTAGGACCACTAGAGGAGAACATTCAAGTGGTCCTTTGGCGTTTTACCAACCTATATTCTGGGAGTGTAGAAGAAGGAGTGGATTGAGGGTCTGTTTGAAGGTTAAGGGGTGTTTGGGTTTGTGGTAAAGTGGTGTCAGCGTCTGGATTGGTAGTGTCAACGCCAACATTGGAAGTGTCAGCGTTGGATTGTTCTGGTCAATATCCATTTGCTGGGGTGATAGAGGTTGTTCAGGCAAAGGGTCTGGTTGAGGTTGTTGTTGAGGGTTTGCTGCTTCAATAACAGCAAGCATGACTTGGGTAAGGGGCAGGTCTCTATGAGGTTCAGTGTTAATCTTCCTAAAAATTGCTTTCTTTTGAACATGGATCGTATATAAATCATTGTGATCCCTATTGCAGTATGCTTGTAAATCAAAAACCATTTGCAAAAACTTGGGTAAGCAAGAGTCATCTTGTTACCCTTATTATGACACATGCCATCAAAAATCATTTTTGAAAAGTTATACTTTTGCCCAGTTGCAATACACACAATGGCACTCCCAATAGATCGGTTGATTTCATTGTGTGCAGTACATAAGGGACTCAAACATTGAATAATGACATGTATTAAGTACTTCCAAGCCGGGGGAAACTCTTGTTTTGAATATTTGTTTAAATGGTCTTCTTTAGGCAAAGGATATCCCAAGGCTTGGAGTCCTTGCTCTAGCTCTGCAATGGGTAGGGTGGTTATACCATCTGCATCATTAAGATGCAAAGCTTGGTGAACCAAAGCTTCAGTAACCACCCATGGAACCCCATGGACAATAGCAGTCAATGTAGTCACTTCATTAACTATTGAGGAACTGACAGTGTTCCAAAACTGTTTAATGTGTGTGACAGGGATAAGAGGAGTATGTGAAAGTGCATACTTAATGGGGACGCATTCAAATACTCAACCATCTGAGTATATTGGGTAAATAGAGCATTATGAGTTTGTAAATAAGCTACCATGTTGTGTTGACTCCTGAACCCCAATTCCAAATCTATAGGTTTAAACTTTGGTGCCATGGATATAAGAAAGGTGTGATAAAAGTTATCGAAGATGAAGGTTTTGAGAAATTTTAGTTACACAAGAATAAGCAGTTACTCTGTTTAAAATAAATGAGCCAAATATATAGGAGAGGTGAAAATATGTGATTGGTCAAAACGTGAGGCAGTTATATTCAAAAAGTAATCATGTAAATCTTGAAAATATATAACTTATCTCAAACATTAATAAAAAGTTACCAACTCCTAAAATTACGGCCCATATTTTCGTCAAAAATAACAACTAGGTAGGACCCAATGTTTATCAACGGTCAAAAATAACTTATCAGCGCCCAACGACTATTTTCTTGTCAACGTTGGAAATATGCCATGTTAGCGTTAAAATTGGTCTTATCAGCGTTTGGAAAGAAAAGTGTCAGCGTCCAAAAATAAAAATAATTAAAAAGAAAAATGACCTTAACAAAGTAATTTATCCTAGTGAAGATAACTTATAGATTGAAAATCACTATAGGGTGGCAAGCACTGTCCAATCATGCTCACTTGCTTAAGCAAGATAGACATAATTGCCCTCAAGTGTCCCTTGCTAACCAAAGTTCTTAACAATGAAGTTATATCATATAAATCCCTTGTAACTTCCCAGGTATGCCCAATAAAAACGTACCCAAGTCTCCCAACCGACCAAATCCAATTCTAGGCCAAAAAGTCTTGGCAGCGTGCATAGTATATCAACTTTGCATGCTACAGTGCCTCACGATTTAGAAAACTAACTCGCACTCACCAGTGGACATAATCTAGAATTGTGATGAGAGTATTATAAGAATACCCAAAAATCCTAAAGGTTTCCTAAACCTCCCCTTCAACTATGATATACAAAATTGCCAAAAATAAAATATGCAATAAAAATTTATGTCAAGATAGGAATGTAAACATTCCAACCATCATCCATAAACTTGAGCACACTCCTAGTAAGCTCCAAAGATCCATAAGCAACTCTGTATCCATTTGTACAATGCTCATAATGCCTGCGTAATTAGATCAAACAAAACTAACATATTGTTGTCAGCGTCCATTTTAACACTTATCAGCGTTAAAATAACCTTTGTCAGCGTTAGAAAAATAAAGTGGAGAACCTATTTTTGTACAAAGACCAATAACAGTGCATATCATGTACATACTTTTACAATAAGTTCAAAAAACACACGTTAGGTAAGATTGATCATTCCAATACTTGTTACCAAGTATTGAAACCTCCCAGCATCAAAAGGTTTAGTTAACAAATCTGCCACATTTTCTTTTTTGTCAACCCTATCTGGTCGTATTAAACCTTTTTCAAAACAATCTCATATAAAATGATGTCTAATTTCTATGTGTTTTGTTTTAGAATGATGTACATGATTCTTAATAATGCATAAGGTACTATTATTGTCTACAAAAATCTTGGTATGCATAAAGTTATACCCATAATCTAACAGTTGGTTCTGAATCTATAAGACTTGTCCACAACAAGCAGCTGCAGCTACATATTCTGCTTCAGTTGTAGAGTTGGCCACCACTATCTGTTTCTTGCATTGCTAAGATATCAATCTACTCCTAAGAAATTGGCATCCACCAGTTGTGGATTTTCTATCAAACTTGTCACCTCCATAATCACTGTCTGAATAACCAATCAACTCCAATGGAGAATCCTTTGGATACCATAATCCCAAGGTGGGATAGCTCCAAAGGTATCTAAAGATCCTCTTGACAGCATGAAGATGACACTCTTTGGGAGTCACCTGATGGCCGTGCACATGCACATACAGCAAACATGATGTCAGGTCTAGAAGCTGTTAGATACATCAATGATCTAATCATTGACCTATAATGCCTGACATCCACCTCTTTTCCATCTCCAATATTTCCCCAAGGGTGTTCCCTATCCATGGGTGTGCTAGCCCGTTTTTCATGTGGAGAAAAGCCAAACTTCTTCAAGATTTCTGCTACATACTTGTCTTGAGAGATAAAGATACCATCTTCTTTCTGTTGAACTTATAAACCTAGAAAGAAGTTCATCTCTTCCATGGTAATCATCTTGAATTTTTCTGTCATGAGCTTGGAAAAGTCTTCACTCATCTTTGGACTTGAAGAGCCAAATATGATATCATCTACATAGACTTGAACAAGTAGAAAGTCCTTACCAATCTTCTTGGTAAATAAAGTCTGATCTATGCTGCCCCTCTTGAATCCATTTTCCACCAGATAAGTGTAAAATGTGCCATACCATGCTCTTGGGGCTTGATGAAGTCCATACATTTCTTTCTTCACTCTATACACCTTGTCTGGATGTTCTGAATCTTCAAAACCAGGAGGCTGCATTACATAAACCTCCTCTGCAATTGTTCCATAAAGAAAAGCACTCTTCACATCCATTTGATAAACTGTGAAGCCCATGCAAGAAGCATAGGCTAGGAAAATCCTTATTGCTTCAATCCTTGTAACAGGTGCAAAAACCTCTTCATAGTCTATCCCTTCCTCTTGTGTATAGCCTTGAGCAACTAAACATGCCTTGTTTCTGATCACAATTCCTCTTTCATCCTTCTTGTTTCTAAGAACCCATCTTGTCCCTATAGGTCTTACATATCTAGGTCAGTCCACTAACTCCCAAACATCTTGAATAGCAAATTGGTGAAGCTCATCCTGTATTGATTCCACCCAACTTGGTTCTTTGAGAGAATCAAAAATCTTCTTGGGTTTCTGTTGTGACAGAAAACAAGCAAACAAACATGCCTGTACAAGAGGCGTATCAACCTTCTTGTGGATATTGGCAATAAAACCTCCTTGATTCTGATGAGACCTTCTTGTTTGAACATGAGACAACACATCACCAATGATTAGAGAAGGAGGATGATTTCTGATAGTAGATGTAAGTGTTCCTCCTTCAAAAAATGTGTTGTCTTCAATCTCAGTCTCCATGTTGCCAATATCATCTTCATATTCTCCTCCATCATCACCAGAATGAACCTCTTCATGAACTATGGAAGGTTCACCTTGTTCAAAAACATTTGAAGAGAATAGATGGTCAAATGAATTTTCAGTGTTTGAGCCATCAACGCCTGAATTTGTCCTATCAGCGTTTGAGCCATCAAGGCCTGAATTTGGCCTGTCAGCGCCAGATTTGACTTTGTCAGCGCTTGAAGATTCATGCATGTTTTCACCAACTGCTTTTTCTTGTGGACCATCTTGTTCCTTTCCAGCAGCAGCAGCAGCAAATCCATCTGTCCATATAGGAATGGTAACATACTCAAGTATGGGAGCTAATGTGACTGCATGTGATCCTACCTCCTTGTCAACCTGTTTACCTGAAATTTCAACAATAGTTTCTTCCACAACATTTAAATCCTCTTTCACAATGTCTGGATTAGTAACAGGCATATATTTCAAGGTTCTAGATAAAGGTTCTAAATCAAAGAACCAATTAGGTCCACTCTCAGGATCACTAGGTTTACTCTCTAAAAACTTAACATGTACCTTTTCAAGTATACGTTTTTCTTTCTTAATGTAAACCCTATATCCTTTACTCTGCACTGAATATCCCATAAAATAGCCTTCATCAGCTTTAGCACTAAACTTTCCTAAGGCATCACTAGTATCCAGAATCACTATATGACATCCAAAGGGTTTAAGAAAACCAATATTAGGTTTCCTATTCCAAAATAGCTCATAAGGTGTCTTATTATGGATTTTGTTGATCAATGCCCTATTCTGAACATAACAGGCTATATTCACAGCCTCAGCCCAAAAAGCAATGGGGAAATTAGCATCAACCAACATTATCCTAGCTGCTTCCATGAGAGTTCTATTCTTCCTTTCAGCCACCCCATTCTGTTGTGGGGTTCTAGCTATGCTAAACTGCCTAGTAATCCCTTTATTGACACAGAAGTCATCTAACAATTTGTTTCTAAACTCACAACCATTATCACTTCTAAGTATTTTAACCTCATTCCCTATTTTCTTTTCAATTTGGGTAATAATGTTAATCAAAACTGTGGCAGTTTCACTTTTCAAAGCCAAAAAGAAAGTCCAAGTAAATCTAGAAAAATCATTAGTTATGACACAACAAAAAGATTTACCATTTAAACTTTCTATATTAGTTGGACCAAATAAGTCCATATGCAGCAAGTGAAGTGGTTTAGATCTAGAGTGCACAAGTTTAGACTTAAATGAGACTTTGTGCTGTTTGCCTTTAAGACATGCAACACAAGAATGATCTTTGTGGAAAGCCTTTTCAGGCAAACCATCAACTAAACCATGTCTCACAAGTCTGTTTATGTTCTTAAAGTTTATGTGCCCTATCCTTATGTGCCATAGATTACTTTCATCAACTGAAGCCTTAGCATATAGACATGACAAATTATTATTCATCCTAATTCCATTAAGATTCACATTATAAATGTCCTTATGCCTAGGTGTTCTATAATCAATAAACTTTTCATCAGGCATCTTAAAGTCTTTGCTTAACACCAAGCATTCAGTATCAGTGAAAAGAACCTTATTCTTGTTATCACACACTTGTGATACACTAAACAGATTATAATCAAGTTCTTTTACCAGAAATACGTTTTCAAAACGCAAATTATTTGTGATAAGAGTGCCCTTGCCAGAAATTATTCCATATCCTCCTCCAAAGTACACCTTGTCACCATCTTTAATGGGGGTAAAGTTGGTCAAATAATCTTCCTTCCCCTTCATGTGCCTAGAGCATCCACTATCCCATTATCCATAGTCATTTACCTGCTTTTGAACGCCCTACACATAAAGAAAACAAATTAGTTTTCTTTGGGAACCCAAGCCTGAGCAGACTTGGATTCATTTGGTTGTTCAACAAGAACATATTTAGTCCTTATAACAACCCCTTGTTCATCCCTTTGAGGATTGAACACCCAGTTAACCCTAATTGGTTTAGTTATGACCTTTGAAATATAATGAAATCTGTTACAGGTCATAGAAATCCCATCAAGAATTAGGGTTTTGGTCTTGTTTGGGTCTCCATGTCAAACTAGATAAAGCTTTAGACCCTTTTCCCTTAGGCTGCAAATACTTGTTATTACTTGGTCTAACAGCGTTAGAAACATTCCTGTCAGCGTTAAAGTTATTCTTGTTAGCGCTGAAATTGTTCTTATCAGCGCTAAAATTAGGGTTTGATACAAGAACCCATTGTCTGTTAGACCATGTATTGGTATTTTGAAAAGGCCTTTGTCCATGAGTATTAGACCCTTTAGTAAAGAAAGGAGCTGGTCTAGTAACTCGTGGACTTTGTTGGACAAAAGGTATGGGTTTGACCATGGTTGACTTTTGTCAGCGTTGACTTTTGAAGCACTGACACATTTATAAGCCAAATGAGAGAAATTCCTACATATATAACAAGCTTTTCTAGACATAACCCTATATCTAGATGAAAAGAACCCTGTCCTATTATCACTAACTTGGCTTTGTGGTGACCTAGGTTTCCTATACATTTCTGCATACTTAACACTAGGTTTTCTATTACTAGAAGAGATAAGGTCAACAGGTTTTCTAGTAGAAGGGTTGGTCACAATTATGGGCGTAGACTCATTTGGACTCTCATTAAGCATTCTACCCTTAATAAACAATGTAGGATTGGCTTTCTTCTATTGTTCTAGGTCAGTCACTTTCTGCTTATACTCCTATACTAAAGTAATAACTCTTGGTGGAGGAATGAATTCCTTTTCTTGGAGTTCTGGTATACCAGTCCAAGATAAACTCAGGACACCATAAAATTTCTAGCAGGTGGTGGAACATCAGCATACTCTTTCATCCAAATCCCAGTCATATCCCTAGAGTCTCTTTGCTCACTTACACTTTTTTCTAGGGTTTGAGAAGCTTTATCAAACATTTGAATTTTAAGCCCTACATTCTCTTTGTTTTTAATGGCCTCATCTAACTTAGCTTGTATGATTCCTTTGGATCTCTCCAGTATGTCCCTAAGGTCAACCCTAACTTTGAGGTCATGAGACAAAACGTTAATTTGATCTTGTAGAGCAAGCTCTGTTTTCTTATATTCTTCTACAGTCTTTTCAGTTTGAACAAGTGCCATTTGATAATTAGATAACTTGCTCTTTTCATAAAAAAACATCTGATTTTAACTTTAAAATTTCTTTGTTAAGTTTTTTAGTGTTTAAACGACAACCTTTACTACAAAAAGCATAATAATATACCTCATTATCTGATGAAGACAAAGAATGTGCCATGAGAGCAAAGTGAACATGCTCTTCTTCTTCCTTCTCTGCAATCAAGGCCTTGTTCTCTTCCACCTCCTTGGCCATAAAGCTCCAGTCCCATCCAACACCATCAATATCTTGCATGGCAACCATAGCCTTTGTGTCTTCAACCTTAATGATTTAGCTTGAAGGATTTCCAGCATCAGATCTTCTTGGAGATCTGCATTCCCTTATAAAGTGACCCATCCTATGGCAATTGTAACACTCAACCTTGGACTTATCAAATCTAATAGTGTCTTTAGCATTAAAGGTCATCTTCTTCCTGAATCTTCTATTCCATCTATTGGCCCTTATGCTTGCAAGTGCCATATTCCACTTAATATCCATCTACTCCAAATTCTCCTCACTGATTTGCTCAAGGTCCTCATATGTAATCACTGAACCATTGGGCAATGCAACAATGCATACACACACTGTGTCTAGATCAAAGCCAGTAGGTTTAATCCTTGGTGAGTCAACATTGTATGTGTCAGCGTCTGAATGTGAGACGCTGACAAAGGTTGATCCACCGCTGACACAAGGTGATCCAGTAACAGGATGCACGTATGATTCTCTCTTATCAACTTGGGCTTCACTATGTGATATGAAAGCCATGTTCCCAGAAGTAGATTTGCTTCCTTGATCCAGGAGGATTTCATTCTCTACAATCTTTAGCTTATTGTAGACGTCATCAAAAGTAGAACTCTTGTGAGCATTGGTAGCGATGATAGACCTTGCTTCAATTTTCCATGCATCACCAAGACTTTTAAGAAAAATGGTAATAATATCAGCATCATCATACACTGTTCCCATAAAGGACAATTTGCTTGTGATATCTAGAAGCCTACTTCTCACCCACTTAGCTTTTCATTGGGAAGAGACTTGAACATAGCATACTCATGCAAGAGTTGCTTCTTCTTCTCTGAGGCAATATCATCATTACCACCATTGTTGACTTGAAGAGCTGCCCAAAGTTCTTTGGCAGACTCAAAACCTCTATACTTGTGCTGATTGCTTGGTCCTAAAGAAAGTTTGAGAATGCTTAGAGTTTTCATGTCATTCCTTCTCTTTGCAATGTCCTCAGTTGAGACAGCTCTCCCATCTGACGGTCTTTCTTTTCAATCCTCTTTAGTTGAGCCCTCAATTGATCTTTCAGCAATAGCAGTAGCAATCTTAGCAGCCTTATCGAATTTGTTTCCATATTCAATAATTTCCCAGAGAGTGCGATCATGAATTTGAAGGTACTGCTCAAAATTGAATTTCCATAGCTCAAAGTTGTTAGGGTCTAGCATGGGGATTTTTAGGTTGTGGCTTGAATAGGAGGTCATATCTGGAGTAGACATCTTGTATGGTTTTTATGGTTTCTTGAAAAATTAAGGTTTTGGCGATTTAGGGTTTTTAGGGTTTTGTGTTCTTTTGATCAAAGTTCCTTAACAAGCTCTGATACCACTTTTTGATCCCAAACTTAGATCAATTAGCTTTGTGTTAACGAGATTGAATCAAGATTAACACTTAGAGAAACTTTGTGTTATGAGACAATCTAAGTATTATGCGGAATTAATACTTAGAACAAGAACACACAAAACAGAATAAACCAAACTTTCACTTTGATTGATGATCGAACTTGCGTACAATGAAAGTGTAAAACGTATATTAAACTAAAATCTAAAGGACTTCTTTTATAGATTAAGGAGCCTTGCACAAGATTCTACCTATCAGCTAATTTAGGTAAAGATAAATATAGAAAATATAATGTCGAACATATCTTTACTAGAAATACAAAACGTATAGACTAAGTATTCTATCAGTGCTTGGACTTCTTATCATCAGCGCTTGATTTCTTCTTGTCAACGCTTGATCTGTCAACGCTTGATTTCTTCCTATCAACGTCCAATTAACTCTTGTCGGCGTCTAAGTGTCTTGGCTCATTTTATTCCCAACAGCCTTCATTGTCACATACCATTGATGCTTGCCAAATTAAGGCTAATTTGGAGAAAATATATTTGAAAACACAACCGACTCCCGCTATGGCTAAAGCGGTTGAGGTCTCTTGTATGTATTGTGGTGGAGGTCATGTGTAAAACCCGCATACTTTTACCATGAATAGTACCCTTAAGATCGTACGTATATGATTAGAACTTTCCTTTTATAACATGTTTATGTTTCACGTATAATAATTACGCGTATTACGTACGTGTTAGAACATGATAAGTATTTATTACGTATGAACACACGATAATTATTCCAATAATAATATTAATCACGAACATGCGATCATGAAATCATGAACGTAATTTAATCACGAGCTAATATTAATTACGTATATATATTTATTACGAACACGAATAAATATATTAAGTCACGGTTAATATTTAACGAGAACACATAAAACACGAACACGACTAAAACACGAACGAACACTTAAATATTTAGACTCGGAAAATGGTACGGGTACCCCATGTGGGGCCCCTACCCGCGGACACACCAAAGAAGGATGGGCCAAGCCCATCAAATTTTACTAAGAAAACAGGGTTAAGGTAAATCTTTGTTTTCATTTTCACTTTACAGTAAATACATCAAAAACCCTAAAAAGAGTTTTTCTCCTTCCTTCTTTGATCCCTTTTGGCCGCCACCTATAAGCATCAACAAGGGATGATTCTGTTTGATTTTAACCTTGGAATTTTTACAATGATCGTTGTGTGTTCGTCCTTGATTGATCCACGCATTCGGTATAACCTTTTTAACCTTTTTCTTTTATGTTTTGATTTAATAAATTTCATAAGATCGTGATGTTTTTAAAAACTAATTAAAAACATTTTTTAAACATGTCTATGATTATGGGGTAGATCAAAACAAGGGTTTTTAGGGGTGTTTGTCTAGCCGACGCCTAAACCGAACCCTAAGGGGTCTCGGCTTGGCTTGTGAACCACCACCGAGACCTCATGGTCTCGGTTTGGTGGTGTGGGTCCCACGGCAGCAGCAAACAAGGGAGAACCCCAAAGTGGTTAGGGGTATGGTGTTGATTACGGGTCCGGTTCATGGTTTCTAGTCACGATCCGGTTCATGGTTTATGTTAAGGTTATGTTTTTAATAATCATATGTTAAAGATTAAATTAATAAAATATGACATGATTAATTTAATAAAACATCACTTAGGTTATAATTTAATTATTAGATCATGGAATTTTTAACCTAAGTATTTATATTTTTTCTAGACCTTATAATAAATTAATTATTAAAAACCATGGTTAATTAAATAATTAACATGACTTAGGTTATATTATTAATAGTTAATAATACATGTTATAACCTAAGTATTTAACTTTATTTAATTAAAAATATGATATATTTAATTAAATACTTTTAACCTATAGTTTATTTAAATTACATGTAATAATTAATAAACTATACCTTATATCATTATGACTTAAAAAAATAATCAGAAAACACTTAAGCTTATATACGTAGCTTATTTAACCAACTTATATCTAATTATGGAAACTTTCTATTTTTAGAAACTTATTTAATTCAGGCAGCTAATCTATTTATGGAAACTTTCTATTTTTAGAAACTTATTTAATTAAGGCAGCTAATCTATTCATGGAAACTTTATATTTTTAGAAACTTATCTATTTTAAGTAGTAATTCTATTTTTGGAAACTTTCTATTTTTGGAAACTTTCTATTTTTGGAAAAATTCTATTTTTGGTAACTTTCTATTTTTGGAAACTTTCTATTTTAGGAAACCTGCTATTTTTAGAAAGTTACTTATTATTACAAAGTAAGTATAATAATACATGAAATACAAGTAATACTTAATCAGAATAGACAGAATATAATATAAACACAGTTTAATGCTTAAAACAGTAAAACATGACATGAATGTATAAAATAAGCTAAGACATGACATAAAACCAGTTACATATTTAGTAATCAGATACTTATACACGTATGTATTTATGTAGCATTAGTGATACCGAAGTAGGAATCTCCTCAGTTCGTCTTCTTCGTTCACTAGACATAAGGTACGGATTCTCGTCCTTTCAGTATGGACATTCTTTCCTTATTAGGATTCCCCGTATGCAGCCAACCGTTTTCCCGTAGTATAAGTTTATATGTTTGATTTGCTTATGTTTAATTTAGAATACCTATAGTCATATACATGCATGACCAGTTTTACCTAGTTATGGAGGTACCATAACCATAACACTAGAGGCACTGGTGTTATGACTTCACCATGGCGGAGTGATTGCTCGTGGCGTCCCTTCAGCTTTTGGCCATTTATTATATTTATCATGTGGGCGTATGGGTGCATCCTAGCTACATGTTTTTCAAGCAAGTTACTCAGTGTGAATGTGGTGTGTGCCTTGCATCCTTCACAAGGAGCTGATACCTCCTACCCAAAACTAGTATATTAAATTAGAGGTAGCCCCTCTAATTTGCATGATGAGGTCACCCCTCCAAGTATTCATGCACGGTGGATTTTCGTGACCTATATTGGCTAATGGTAAAATATGTTAAACAGTTTTCATAAGATAAACATAAGGCTTTTCAAACTATAAAACCAGTTTTATGAACATGTTCTAGGTTTTCCAGGACTTATACATATCCGCTGCTATTAAGTCTTTATTATGTTTTAGTCACTCGTACTATGTCTATATCCGTGCACTGAGCGTTTTGCTCAGCCGTTACTTTCCTTTCCATGTCCCAAAACGGCAGGTACCCTTGGAAAGACTCGAGCATTTGGAGGACGTGCATAGGATGGAAGCTGCTAGAGACTTCTTTTCCTTTTTGCCTTCATATACTTATGCTTGTTTAGTCTTTCATTCATTTCTTTTGCTTTATTATGTTTTGGGCTTATGTTTGGGAACCGATGTTTGATTCCGTTTATCCCTATGGTCATGTAATGTTTTAGACATTTATCCTTGTATGCTTTGATGACACACCATAATTACGCGTGACATTACATTATCAAAATGGGGTGTTACATCATGATTTCTCCGAGTGCATTACCAACAATGGTAACACTTCGAGTGCCTATGTGGACACGGGAACTTATAACCAAAACGGTCAAGTTACCCGCACTAATCAATTGACTCCACCGGGTTTTGTGCCAAATCAAAATGCTAACAATTATCGAAACAATTGTTGATACAAAAGTTGGATGATCCTTGCTAGACCCGAATTAGGCTTAATTCGGGTTGGCTGGGCTCCGGCTCTTGCACCAAGTGAATAGTCTTGCTGAGATCCTACACACTAAAGCAACACACGTTAAGCTTACCATGGGAATGTATCCCACGATTAGACTCCAGCGTGAGAGTAAGTAATCGGTTAGGGTTAAGAATCAGATGTGAGTTTAGAGTATGTAAAATGTAATACCTTTGTGGAACCCTTGGGGTTCCTTATATAGGAAGTGAAACCCTAATGGGCTCACTGTTTACATCGGCCCCAAGCAAAAGATAATCACCATAATTAGCTTGATTGTTATCTTCTAATTATGGCTAGTGTATATCCTATACTTGAAGGTAAATCCCAATCCTAATAGGATTGTGATTCTGTCTAACCTTGTCCAGGCTGTACCGGGCCGTGGGCCGCACACACTTTATGCGGCCACTGTTCATTCAAGCCCGTAAGCTTAACTGATCAATCCAACCCATTCGTGAAGGGCCGGATGCGGGTAGTACCCATGGGCCGGGTTCATGACCCGGCTGGGGACTATACGTCATCATGTCCCCCCAGTCTAGTTGTTACAGCCGCAGGCGGAATATCTAGACTAACAAGATGCTCCCCGGACGTACCAAGAAAGAACATTTTGAAATGCTGAATTTTGAAAAACATGTTTCGGCCGCACGTGGCAACCTTGTTAGGATTTATTCCTATAGTGCCCCAGCCGCATGTGACGACCGAGACAAATTAAATGAAACATTGAATATGGTCTTACGTATGACCGCATATCCCGACACAATTGACTGTTCATCTGCCATTTTTACTGACAAAGTACAAACAGTCAAAAACTCGAGCGACACAATCTTCTGAGTCAGAAGTGACCCATGGGTCCCACCTCAGGTCTCATTTGCCACTCTCTTCCCAACCACACGATTCTAGTGAGTGGAAGACACGTGTCATGAATCTAACAGACCATGACCAACATGGCAACCCTATAAATAGGTTGCCATACGGCTGTGTGTGACACACAGTCTTTTTATCATTTCTGCCATTAACGCTTTCTTCGTTATCACCACCTTCTTTCACACGGATCCTTCCTTACACAAGTTAGAATACCATGCCTTCAACTTACTTATATTAATAATGGCTCAAAGAAACAACCATTCCATTGGATTCGTGCTAAACGTAATGACAGAGGAGAAACTAGGGAACTTTTGCTCTGATTTCTTCGTTCCTAGGAACCTTCATCCCTCTCTCCCTAGTGCAGGGGACCTCATTACTGAGGCACCCCAGGGAAATATTGGCTTTTACACTCGTCTCTTTGACGCGACCAATTACCGCATTCCTTTTACCCGTTTCCTCGTAGATCTCCTAGGCTCCTATGATGTACATATCACCCAGTTACACTGTATAGGCGCATGCAAGATTAGCCAGTTTGAAATCCTATGCTGCGCAAGAAGCATTCCCCCAACCGTAGAGTTATTCAGGTTGTTTTATACCCCCAACTTAGTGAATGGGTGGCTTTCCTTTAAAAATGATCCCCAAACAGCCCCACAACACACAATAAAGCCATGGACTCGCTGAAAAATTTGTACGATCACTACTTTTTTATTGATGCAGTAGTTTGGCCGACTGATTTTGCATTTAAACATAGAGTATCTCCTGACCCTCCTCCACGAGCTGGTACATATAATGCCCAACATTCCGAAGAAATAGATAGAAATAGGACAGGGTTTCATAGGAATCTACCCGAATCGTTCCTTTGCCTGCTAGGGATTAGCCGCAACTACTTTGGCCCGTCCAATAGATACCCTGTGTTTTGGGGGAGGCGTGGTGAAGGTAGGTATAGTATCCGCACTCCTAAACATATATAAACCGTTGTCCATAACTAACACACTTCTTTGCTTGACAGAAATGAACTTCTTTGGAGTCCTACGCAAGGGTGATCCTAAAACCATACCAGAAGGAGCACGCCCCAGACGAGAAAACGAGCTACCCCTTCTTGAGCACACCAGAGATGTGACCATCGCCCTAGCGGCCGTACCTGACCCCCAATCTGATGAAGAAGAGACAAAATTCTTAAGTCTCCCGAAGACATTACCAATGAAGATGGGGACAATCTGATGCTGGAGAATGAAGTCGGGCCCTCCTCTCCGTCGAAGACTACCACCCCTGCCTATGAGGAGGAGCAGGGTGATAACATAGAGAGGACTACCTCCAGTCTCCGCCAAATGCTGGGCGATGACGAGTAAGAAGTGCAACGTGTAGAAGAGGAGGAGGAGGAAGAAGCCCAGCCCGTCCCCAAGCGTACCCGTAGAAAGAACAAGCGAGTAAGGAGAGCTACTGAGACCGTGATCGGGGAACACAATGCCCCCGTAAAGAGACTGCGCGAGGATCACCCCCTCTACCAATCTGGTGAGAGCACCAACCAAGCCTCGGGGACGACGCAGGTTGCCCCCATAGCTCCGGACGTGTCGTTACCAGATGTCGAGCCAGTCACTCAGCTGCCCCCCACTACGTCCGAGCTGGAGAAAACCAACATGTAAGTCTTCCGCACATGCTTGTTGTGACAACCCTGGTTTTGAGGTTCGTCACTTAGTTTTATGTTATGCTAGTTACGTGTCTTTACGTGTTTATGTGCTTATTGGTGTGTATAGATTGTGGTTTGGATATCGTTTCCGGTACGGGGTACCTTGTGAATGAAACGATGTGTGATGATTTATGTTCATGAGTTCACATGGTAGTGACTATGAAGTGAGATGGTGTTATTTGGTGGTTTTAAGTATACATATATGTATTATAGAAAATCGTATTTTTACGATTTACGGTTTAGCATTTGGAGGTCTCGGATGAGGTAATTAGTCATATGGATATTTTTCGGGATGGTTTTAAGTCATTTAGGACTTAGTTATAAAGTTTATTTCAAAATTTGATATTTTTTTTAAAAGTGTATATTTTACGACTTCTACGGTAAAACGCGTAAATTTGACTAGTTTTACGGTTTTGAGGTTTTGGAAGCTTTAGGAGCTGAAATAAATTAAGGAAAATTAAGGTAATATTATTAATACATATATTAATAATAAAAAGAAAAAAAATAAAAAATATATGTGTAAGTCGGTTTTGGGACGCAAGGAAGAAAAAGAAAATGGAAAAAAAGGAAAAAGAGGAACCGGGCTTTTGTAATGGACCAAGGACTTGTTAGGAAAGTATATAAAGCCTTATTTTTATCAAAATACTCCATCAAATCCCTGGAGATCAAGTATGGCTCGACATCTATGGAGAAATTTAGGGTTCTTCATTAATTTTTCTTCTTTCAAAAATCTTAAGGTAAAACCTTCATAATCTCTTTTTAATTTAATTGTTTTTAATGTTTATATAATCATCTTATGATGGATTTAGGTTAGGGTTTAATATAAAAACAGTAAATTAATGTTGTATTAATCATAATATGATGATTACATAAATTAGGGCTTGTAATTAGAGGGATTAGGGTTAATTAATGAGGTTGATTTTGTTAAACCCGTTTTTAAAAACTGGGCAGAATTTTGAGTCAATTGTTTTGATCATATCTGGATTTCTAGGAACATTCAAGATGCGATCCAAGTACCCCTGAAAAGGTAATTGAATTGGCTTTCCAATGCAAGAAACGAAAACTAAATTGGAGGTCGGGAAGTGGGTCAAACACAGGTTACAACAGTCGGAGGTCAAAAAAGTTTTGTAATCAGTCTGTTTTCTTTTTAATTTTTGGGTTGTTTGGGGTACTTAGGGTTGCATTGCGATCTTCTAACAAACATGAGAGATGGTTTATATATTTTAGTAAGTATCTGCACTTGGGCTAAGGTTGTGGTTTAGGGTAAGACCCCCTAATTGTAACAAACTTTTCATACGTTTAAAATCAGTGAATTCTAGATAGGTAGTAATATATATACATATATCGGGGCCTTAATAGTAGCTTTAAGGTTAGGGCAAGTGGGAGGTTTTAGATAACATATGTAAAAGTATGAATATTCCTTTTACAGAAACCATGGGTATGTTTAAGTGGACGTTTGACTTAAAGTTTTGAGACCTAAAAACTGGGACTGTTTTGTGTAAAATGTGAACGGGATAGTTATTAAACTTAACCAAGTTAAGGACTTGTTAAGGAAGGGTAATGGGGTGATTAGAGCTTATCAATGAGGTATTTATATGGGAATAGGCTAGATGTCCATCATAGGTTGATGAGCCATCTTAGTGATTGGTTCATGTATTGATTTCGTGTTTTTGGTTTGTTAGCTTGTTGCTAGTGCGAGGACTTGTGAAGAAGCAATCAGGTGAGTTTCATAGTCCCATGTTTAATATTGATTTTTACTTCCAGATGGGATGGAAGAGACACTGTGTTGAGTTATTTATAAATTGATGATGTGAATGTTTTTAAGGTTTGAGATGGACTTGTGTGTACATTATGTGATTAACTGCTATGTGATTCTTGTTTATGTATGGTTTGGATCGGAAAGGTACATAGGTGTATGGGCGCCTATGGTACTATGGTTGTTGGTAAGGTGTGATGCCTTGGAAATTATAGTTGTTGGTAAGGCGTGATGCCTTGGAAATTATGGTTGTTGGTAAGGCGTGATGCCTTGGAAATTATGGTTGTTGGTAAGGCGTGATGCCTTGGAAATTGTGGTTGTTGGTAAGGCGTGATGCCTTAGAATTGTGATGATTGATTGAACTTGAGTGCTAGTTGTTAATACATAATTGTAGCGCATTGTCCATATATTGTGTTGATGGTTGTTATTCACAGCTTGTATCTGATTTAGCGTTGGAGTCTAAACCTATGACTCTCACCAACTTTATGTTGACGTGTTTTAGTGTCTCTTTCAGGTGATAACGTGGTTAAGCGTGAGAACTTATGTGGCTAGGATTGGAGTCGCGTAGGAATGCATTTAGAAGTAGATCCCCGTTCCTTCTTGGTTTATTTTCTTTCTGATTGTTTCGATAGTGATATTGTTGGCACCTATATGTGATTGTTAGTGTTATTTGTTTGTCTTGGGTAAGAGGTAGGACTGTTACCTACTTACCTAGACTCCTGCTTTGTTGAGATATTGTCATGACCTTTGTGTCGCCATTTATGACATTATATTTGCATTTTAGTTTTCTCTATAGAGACACCGTGTGTTGTGATGATATCCATACGTCGCGTCCTATATTCCGCCATGGTGGGGTGTGACAGAATGGTATTAGAGCCAATGGTTATAGAGAACTAGGTTGCCTAGTTTCATAGCCTAGTATATAGCTTAAGGGTCCCTGCATATAGGCGTCATAGGAGTATATGTGCATTTTATATTAATTGATGTGTTTGGATATTATTTATTGTGATGTTTTGACTAGTATGAATTGAATCATAGTATGTTTATACTTAGCCACATGTTATTTTCTTTTCAGATTGTGACTAGTGTAGGTTGAACCGTAATCATCCACGCTAGTCATTGTTGTATTTTGCCTAAATTGTACATTATAGTACATAATTTGGTACATGGTAGTTTCTATCTTTTGTTGGGTTATTTTATGTACCTAATATATAGTATTTTTTTCTTTTGATGTTTAAGTCATGTTCCCTAATAATTATGTGGTAATTCGAGTTACCAGGAGTAGGTGGATAGGAAGGGGTTTTAAGCTGTTTCCACTCTTACGGGCGGCATGACTTATAACTGATGATGTTTTTGTTTTGGATTTAGTCTATGCTGTTTTAGCTAGACTATGGATTTACGTATTTCAAGAGTATTACTATGTTATTTTAATAGATGGAGTTTTGGACTTTATTGTTTATGTGGTTATGAGCTTATGTGAGTAGATGGGTTTATGTGTTATATGTTGTATTGATTCTTATAAGCGTCATCATAGGAGGGAGTGCATTGGGGAAAGGGTTATTGTATAAGTATGGTGGACAACATAGTTATACAAGTACCACAACTTCAATAGGTTCTCAAGTATGATTGCATTAAAGAGGGTTAGTACATGCTTGTATACGATGAGATGTAGAATTTGGGTATACGTATAATTTATGGGTTTATGGTAATGGCTGCCTATGAGATGGCTATCGTTCTTTTTGTGTTATATGTTTTGGGTTATAGTTGTGTTGTGTGATTATGGGGTCACACGATATGGTTTGGTTTTGGAGGTGGGCTTTATGCCTTGTTGTGGCACAGTGAGATGGTGATTACTCATATGGAAAAACGAGCGTATAAAGCGATTGATTGACTTACGTGTATGATAACGAGTATGTTTGGGGGATTCAATAGGTATACATATGCGGATATATATATACTGATAGATGTTATGTTATGATTTACGGTCGTTCAGTAGTTATTATAACTTGAACGTACCTAGTGCTCTCTTGTGTTTAAACGATTTATTAAGACTCGAGTTTGGTGGAGTTTCAACGACGTTTCGAATCTTTTGAAGTGTGTCTTGTAGCGTATTCTTTGAGTTTCGTATTTCACGTGTACGTTTTAAAATGGTGTACTTGGTCTATTGAAATAACTTGGGATTTCTTTTGAGATAATGAAATCTTTTGTGTTGGGTCTTACAGTTCTTTTGGTCGGAATATATTGAGAAAAGGGGGACTGGGAAATCTATTATAGGGTTAGATAATTGGTTGTATTCGGTAAAATAAGGGTAAGGTGTTGGAGTCGTGTTTGAAACAAGATGGAACATAAGATTTCTTTTAAATCAACACTTATTTATTTTAAATTCTAAAAGACTTTCTTTAAAATAAAGCGAAGTAAAATTTCTTTCTACTTACATAGTTTATATAATTGAGTTTAACCGATTCACGTCATTTATAATTATTAGCACAAGGTTAAATTGAGTTTATGAATATTTCAAATACAATTTTATCTTTCATTAATATAAAACTGTTTTGGTCATAACTTGTTCGTTTTTAAAGCTTTTTGGGTGATTCAAAAGCCTAAAATTATGTACTCGGAACGTACTTTTCAAATATTCAGAATGTATAGTCATGGGAGGTCAGCGGACTGGTCGGAATTGTTGTACAAGTGTCGGGTTCAAGGTTGAGTTTGAATAGTAGTTTTATTTTTTTTATGATTGGGGATGCACGGGATACCTAGTCCTTGAGTTGAGTTTTGAGATCGTCTAGAAGGTTGTTGGTAGATGGTTTGAGTCACATAGATGTGGGGAGGTAAAAAAAATAAAAATATATTCTTTTGGAAAAGTCAATCTTTTGCACGGTTTAAATAATATGTTGCGAGGCGTAATATGTTTTGGTTACCATTGGGTGTACTTGGATTATTTTTCGTTGTCATGGGTCATTTTGAAATGATATATGTTCTGGGTTTGAGTTTTCTTTTGAGTCTCGTGGTTTTGACTTGTTTTAATTGGTGCACGTGAAATGTCGTTAGTTATCCGTGGGTTTGATTCGTCGATTGTAACTAGTGGATTCAGGATGTAGTTTTGGTTACGTATTGATTGAGAGCGTTGAGGTAGTCATATGAAAGACTTGGTCGCACCTACACGCTTAAGTAGGTGGCCATGAGAGAACGGTCGGAATGCCCTTAGTGGGGAGGGAAGAAGTTCGTAGACGAACAAATGTGAATATATGGTCTCTTGGAGTACCAGTGAGAGGAATAGAGATTTTTATAATGTATGGATATTGGCACAAGTAACGCGCCATAGAGGGTGGTTAGAAATTGCAAGGGATGCAGGATAAAGGTTGAGTTGCCTGGTAGTAAATGTGATGTGGAAGCGGTTGAGTGGTCTAATAAGAGGGAGTTATACGTGAGATTTTCAAGAGTAAGTTTTTAGGATTAAGTTTACGAGGATGAGCAGTAGAGGTGGTGGCATATCATGGAACCAGAAAGGGTGAAGTGAGGAAGGATGAGGGAGCATTTTGGAGGCTGAAGAGGTGGATTGGATAATGAGCAGATCTTGGAATTATCGGAAGGACTGGCTGAATTCGCGAAGCGTGACGATACGTGGAGCAAGGATTTGGACGCGTACGAGGACGACAGAGAAAGGCGATCGTTTATACGTTGCAGGAACTGAAGATTTGGAAGAACTGGATAGACTTAGTTAGTGGAGCTGGACTGTTATATCTGTCTAGAATGCTAGAGGCATTTGGTGTACGAGACGTGGAGAATGATCTATACGGATCATGAACGTCTCGAACACATATTCAATCATCTTGATTGAACTTTTAGAAAAGGTGATGGGTGGAGTTAATTGATGAAAGAAAAAAATTGCAAGGCCAAGTACCATCTGGGAAAGGCAAGCATGGTCGATTAGACATGGAATAAGAAGGATGAGGTGAAACTAAGACGAACTTGAACTATAGGGATGACGTATTAGGGCGGTTCGGATAAAGGATATAGGTTGCACGAGTTGAGTTGTCTAAAGCAGAGAACGCGTCAACATGTATGTTGCGTGGCTTGGACAATCATATGGAGAAAAGGGACGTAGACTATACTTCCTACATAGATAGGAGTAGTTTAGAAAGGGCGATGTAAGGACGAAGTTGGTGGAAGGGATACATAATGCGGGGGAGGATTAAGTACGATGATAGTTGGGTGATAGTCGATAGACTAACTAATTTATCTCATATTTCAAGAGGAATGAGAAGTCACGTAGTTGAGAAGTTGGAAGGATTGCGTACGGATGTGATGGAATAGAGGGTTCTGCGTAAAAGTTAGCCTAATATGTATGGAATGTCTTATGAAGGATTATGGCAATGGAAGAACTAATGGATATGTGAAAGACCGTCATAGGTCACTTTGTAAGGAAATTGGAATTTTAAGTAGTTTGGAGTACGGACTAAAAGGAGTTGATGAACATGATCAGATATGAGTATATCCTGCTAACTGGAAAAGGATAGGCAAGTGAGATATTTATACAACCTTAGGAGTCACACTGAGGACATGAGTGATTGATTTAGAGGGAGTTAGGAAACTCATTAGCGATGGCTGAGTTTCTCATATAATGATAGTTATCATACTAGAAGTCGATAAATGCCATTTGAGGCACTATATGAAAGGATAGGTTGAGTTGTCCCTATTGTGGACTAGAATTGGTAAAAGAGGCTACTAATTTGGTAATGGTATTTGTGGAAGGGATGAGAGCAACATGGGATGCTATGTAGGAAAGAAGGAAACCACTAGAGTTAGTGACAAAGTTGTGTATGAAGTTTCACCCATAGTAACGGGTGGTATGTTTTGGTAAAACGGAAGAGTTGATGTAGAGTTTTGTAGGTCCATTTATGATCTTTGGAAAGATCGGACCGGTAGCTTATTGATACAGAGATTTTACTAGGGGTTCTATATTCTCTCGATATCCTCTCGAATTGATCTCGGCTCTAAGTGGAATGATTTGTTCTTGGTTAATAAAAAGTGGTTGGTTTGTTTATCTATTTTAAACTAATTAACAAATAATTAAGTGTCGAAGAGTAAAATTAAAGGCTTGAAAGTTTAAACTAAAAAGGCAAGTTAAAAGTAAATGCTTGAAAACTTAAAGATTATATTAGAGAAAAATAAGTGAACACTTAATAAAAACTAACACTTGGAAAACTTTGTAAAAATATGAACTTAATTGAAAAGTACTAAAAGAAAGTAAGATCGGAGTATAGAATAACAAGTTAAATCGGAATATCACTAAAATGGTGCAATCGGAATGTGGAAAATAAGGTTAATCGGAATAACCAAAATAAATGGCAAATCGGAATATATTCCGATCGAGTGATCGGAATATCTTGAAATGAAGCAATCGAAATACTCGGAAAAACTCCAATCGGAATGTTACCAAAAGAAGTCTAGATCGGAATGAGGACAAACGGGTCCAAATCGGAAAGTTAAGAGGAACTACAATCGGAATATGCTAAAATTACTCACCGTCGGAATACTCCAAACTGAGGGCAATCGGAATATTAAAACCCTTTTCCGATCACAGCGATCGGAAAAGGTGTGCTGCTGGTCGGAATGATCAAATCGGAAAAGGGATTTGCCCTTTCCGAAAATGGTGCTAATCCGAAACTTAAGCAAGGGAAATAAGCTTATGGAATAAGCTAACTCCCAAAACTAGCTCGAATTCAATAATAAGCTGATCAAATAAGCACTAAGAACACTTTATCTAAGCTTCAAATAATCAAACTTATAAATCAAATGATAAAAAGATGAACTTTTTATAAAATCTTTAAAAAGTAAATAAGCTAAATCAACAAATAAGCCAATAAGAACAAGGATCTTAAAGCTTATTAGTGTATAAACTTAAGGAAACATAAAAAGAAATCAACTTCTTAAGCACAAATCATTGATGAACAACACGGATCATACGAGATTTGTACCAAAATCAATAAAAGTAAAAGAAAGGAAGGATGAGATTAAAAATTAAAAGATAAAAACTTGAACTTGATTAATGAAAAGTAATACAAATGTTTTGATCTAGAAAGAGAAAAAGATGAAAAGTAGTGAGAGAAAGTTTAGAACTTTCTCTCTCTAAAACTAAAAACCACCTAAAAGACTAAGTGTGTGAAATTTGTGAAGTAAGGGCCTTTATATAGGCGTGTGTATGGGCTTGCAATTGGGCTTCTTTTCTTCTTCCTTCTTTAGTCTTCTCGTCTCTGTTAATTAAACGTTTCCGACTTTGGATTTTTAGAAGTGTCGGTGAATAATTCCAACTCGTCTTATAATCTTTTATTTAATAGACTCGAGTTCTTAGACATATATGAATCTTCCATCTTTGGCTCTATTCTTCGATAAATCTTCAAATAGGCACAATGACTTCAAATCTTTTGCATCTCTTGGACAATAGACTTCGTCTTGATTCTTTTTCCTTGATAAAACCCGTGCAATCCCATGTTTTCTTCTGTATTCATCCGGTTAACTCTGAAAACACAATAAACACAAAAAACACACATAATTCCAAACAAATGATATTAAATACGTGTTTTGGTCTCGTTTTAGCCAGAATTAAGTGGTAAAAGGATGGGTGTTTTCACACCTATCAAATCCCCTACACTTAACCATTGCCATGCCCTCATGCAATGCTTAGTGACAAAGCACATTTACACTTTTCTCATGATCAATCAACCTTAGCCTTATTAAAATACTACTAAACAAAAATTAAAGTACTAAGAGAAATTAAAACTTTAAAGTAAACAAAAGGATAGAAAATAGCTATGTGGAAATAACTTGCAAAGAGATCGAGGACTTACATTAGGGCTTCGGTGCTACGAAGATTTATCACCCTCAAGTTTCACGTTCCCCAAACTAAGCTTAAAAACGAGATCATTGTTATTATAAGTTAGCAATTCAAACACGTACACACATGGCTTAATTAAATGCTTAAACTCCCTTATTCCTAGGTGTATCTCTTATATTTTATTTTTGTCTTAGAATGATCATGAAGATGCATTTTCTGACTTATTTCGATAGTTATTTAAGCTGAAAGCAAAGTAGGACGATTTGATCAATAGTTAGCTAAAGGATAAAATCTCTTAAAACTGCTTCTCGGGATATCAAAAAGTTCATATCTTGGCATAACTTGGTTCACGATTTGAGACCTTTCTCGGGCCGATATTTGGCATGTACTTCATACTTCATATCTTGAGAGACGTTCTTGAGATAATGGTCTTCTCATCGTAATAGAGTTTCTTCACTTGGAGACTTTTGAGGGGTACTCCAACTTTGTTGACCACGACTTCATGATTATTTCTTCAATCTCTAATTGGGATTTTGAGATACAACGATCCGCCTCCTTTTCGGACTTGGATCTATTTATCCTCATACCTTGTTAGGGTCTTTTCGGATAGACTTCTCCATGATCTTTATGGGAGTTGATTGCTTTTCGTCGTGAGTCTTGATCCTTCATATTGATTTTGGAAATAATGCTTTTCACATCACTTTTGGATCTTCAGCAATAAAATGGAATCCTCATGCCTTGTTAGGGCCTTTTCGGACTCGCCAATCTTCGCGCCCCGCTTCATAAGTTATGACTTGGCTATGAACTCTTATCATTACCGAGCAACTTTTAAACGATCTTGGGCTAGAAGCTACGTAACTTTTCAAATCGTACGACCTTACTTATTGCAGATAAATTATTAGCAACTGATGGGAGAATAGGCAGATAATTACACCAAGTGAGCTTGTGCAAGAATACCGACTTATAATTGACTCTATCATTTCTCGTCCTCCACAATTTAAAATCTCAAATAATGAGACTCGTGGATGCTTAGCCTATTAAACCAATTAAGGTCTACATGGTTAAGGATACTAGCTAGAATAAACTTGGATAAGTTTATTCGGGTTGAGTCAAAATAAACGCAACAGGCCTAATATGTCAAAGACTTCTAAACTAGCTACACCACTTTATTAATATTTTTGACTTTATTGCGGGATATATACATATGAATGCAAAGATAAAAATTTAAAAATTACGACTAAATGGCCAAAGTTAATAAAAAATTTGAAAAATGTTGAAAAATAGGATTTTCTGGTTAAATGAAGGCATTTTCATGGAAAAGTCCACTTAAAACTTCGATAGAAGTCCCCCTACACTTAAGATAAACATTATCCTCAATGTTTAAGCATGTGGGAAAAGTCTCCCCTACACTTATGACATTGTGCACGTTGGTTAACTCAAGTTAAGGAAGAGACGACTAAAGTGATCAATTTCAAATGTGAGTATGAAGAAAATTGAATCATGATAATTGAGAGATAGAACCGGATTTCGGATAACACGGGAGCACGGTTCTTCAAAGATTCCAAGAGTGCACTTATCCCTGTAATTACATCACCACACAAAAACAAACACCTATACAGGTCCCCCTACACTTAGGAGGTTAAAACATAAAAGGATAGATACTCGGGCTGCCTCCCGAGGAGCGCTTGTTTTTGATAACCGAGTCACGAGCCTGACTCGACCCAAAATTAGTTCATGGGGAACGTGGTGAGTGATGGAATCACCTCCTGAGAGGTGTCCTCACCAAAGTACAGCTTCAGACGCTGGCCATTCACTTTGAAATTGGGCCCATTTGGCTGAGAAAGCTCAATGGTCCCATAAGGAAAGATGTTGGCGACGGTGAATGGACCAGACCAGCGGCTCTTCAACTTGCCAGAGAAGATCTTCAACCGAGAGTTGAAAAGTAAGACTTGATCACCAACGTGGAACTCTCGGTTCTTGATTTTTGCGTCATGGAGGATCTTCGTCTTCTCTTTGTAGATCAGCGAGTTCTCATAAGCTTCATTCCTCAGTTCGTTGAGCTCGTTGAGTTGAATCTTACGAGGATCACCGGCTTTGTTGATGTCAAAGTTAGCCCACTGCAAGGCCCAGTGCGCCTTATGTTCCAGCTCGATGGGAAGGTGGCATGCTTTCCCGTACACAAGACGATACGGTGTACAACCGATCGGGGTCTTATAAGCAGTACGAAAAGCCCATAGAGCATCATCTAACTTATCAGCCCACGCGGCACGATGCTCTCCCACAGTACGTTCCAAAATTCGCTTCAATCCACGGTGGGATATCTCGGCTTGCCCATTGGTTTGGGGATGATAAGCGGTGGAAAGACGGTGATTGACACCATACTTTGCCATGCCTCTTGCAAATTGATCGTTGCAAAAATGAGTCCCGCGGTCACTGATAATAGCACGAGGAACGCCGAATCGAGTGAACAGCGATTTCAAAAAGTTAAAAACCACCCTTGCATCATTAGTAGGTAAATCTTTGGCTTCAACCCACTTTGAAACGTAGTCAACGGCTATAAGGATGTAGTTGTTTCCTTTAGATGAAGGGAATGGCCCCATAAAGTCGATACCCCAAACATCAAAGATTTCACACTCTTGAATGAAATTCTGAGGCATCTCGTCTTTATGTGTGATCGTGCCTTGTTTTTGGCAAGCATCACATCGTTTAACCATCTCGTGAGCATCACGGTAGATGGTGGGCCAATAAAATCCCGAATCAAACACTTTTTTGGCGATGTAGTTGGGACCAAAGTGACCACCGGTGGGTCCTTTGTGGCAAGCATCCAGGATTTCTAAAGCTGCCGGTCCATCAACACATCGGCGAATAATCAAGTCGACACATTTTTTAAAAAGATACGGGTCATCCCAAAAGTAAGTCTTAATATCTTTGAAGAACTTTTTCTTTTGCTGGGATGTTAACCCGTCAACGAGAATTCCACCCGTCAAGTAGTTTGCAATGTCCGCAAACCATTGGGTTTCATCAGCAGTCGAGTTGATACACATTAAGGTCTCCAGGGGAAAAGAATCATTGATTTCTTTGTTTGGATGATCTCCCTGGTAAGGATCCTCAAGTCTACTGAGATGATCCGCGGCTAGGTTTTCTGCTCCTTTTTTATCGCGAATTTCGATGTTAAATTCTTGGAGTAGCAAAACCCAGCGAAGAAGCCTTGGTTTAGAATCTTGCTTTGTCAACAAGTACTTCAGCGCGGAATGATCGGTATACATAATTGTTGTAGAAAGGACAAGATAGGGGCGGAACTTTTCAAAAGCATAGACAACAGCTAAAAGCTATTTTTCGGTTGTCGTATAATGCAATTGTGCCCCTGTCATTGTCTTGCTAGCGTAATGGATTGGTTGGAAGTGTTTATTCACTCTTTGTCCCAGAACCGCTCCAATAGCAAAATCACTAGCATCGCACATCAACTCAAAGGGAAGCTCCCAATTAGGGGTAACCAAGACGGGTGCCTTAGTTAGCTTATCCTTAAGCGAGTTGAAGGCTTCAAGACACTCTTTGGAAAAGAGAAAAGGAGTATCTTTTTCCAAGAGGTGGGTCATCGGGCGAGCGATTTGAGAAAAATCTTTGATGAATCGACGGTAGAAGCCCGCATGACCCAGAAAACTTCTCACACCCTTCATGGTTGAATGTGGAGGCAACTTAGCGATAACATCGACTTTAGCACGGTCTACTTCAAGACCGGCTTTGGAGATCTTGTGTCCCAGCACGATGCCTTCTTTTAACATAAAATGGCATTTCTTCCAATTCAGAACAAGGCGAGTGTCTTCGCACCGCTTAAGCATACGTTCCAAATTGGCAAGGCAAGAAGAGAAGGAATCCCCGAAGACCGAGAAATCATCCATGAATACTTCCATGGTTTGTTCAACCATGTCATGGAAGATAGCTAACATGCACCTTTGGAAAGTCCTGGGGGCATTACATAAGCCAAAAGGCATTCTTTTGTAAGCAAATGTGCCATAGGGACAAGTGAATGTTGTCTTCTCTTGATCTTGGGGATCGATGGGTATTTGGAAATAACCCGAGAAACCATCAAGAAAGCAGTAATATTCATTACCCGCTAATCGTTCAAGCATTTGGTCCATAAAAGGTAGAGGGAAATGATCCTTTCTCGTGGCATCATTGAGTTTGCGGTAGTCTATACAAACTCTCCACCCAATAACGAGACGAGTGGAAATCAACTCGTTGTGTTCATTGGGAACAACGGTTATTCCGCCCTTCTTGGGCACACAATGGATTGGACTAACCCATGGGGAATCCGAAATAGGGTAAATCATACCCGCATCAAGAAGTTTGATAACCTCTGTTTTGATGACTTCATGGATTTTTGGATTCACCCTTCGTTGGCTTTGAATTGTGGGCTTAAAGTCGTCCTCCATGAGAATTTTTTGTGTGCAGAAGTGAGGATCAATTCCGCGAATATCAGAGATTTTCCAAGCAATAGCCTTCTTATGAGCTTTCAACACGGTGATAAGTCGGGCTTTTTCTTCTTCCTTTAGGTCCTTAGCAATGATGACTGGCGACTTCTTCTCTTCTTCAAGGAATACATACTCAAGATGGGGCGGCAACTCCTTAAGTTCTAAATCCGGAGGATTTTTGACGGGAGGCGTATTTAAAGTCGGAGTATCGATAGCAATGACCGTGGGAGATGGAGGAGAAGGATTGTCTTCGTTGAGAAGATTGTCAAAGAAATTCATGTCTTCATCCCCATCGGTGGGAGAATCATCATTAGCTAAATTCACATCTCCCATGGTGTCTTCAAGATTGTTCCAAAACAAATCACTATCTCCAAATAGAGACAATGATGAATCGATAGAGGCAACGGTTTCAACATTGGGGAGAGAAGTAGGAATACTTTTGCAAGCATTTTGGAAGTGTTCTTCACAAGCCTCATCAAGAACGTCAATACAATTAACACTCTCGTTTGAATAAGGTTGTTTAGACAACTTTCCCATGTTGAAGACGATTTTATCGTCACCCACTCTCATGATAAGCTCACCGGCTTCAACATCGATGAGAGTGCGACCGGTCCTCAGGAATAGACGACCCACGATCAAGGGAACACGAGGGTCCATCTCGTAGTCGACGACGACGAAATCAGTAGGAAAAGTGAATTTGTCGACTCCTACAAAGACGTCTTCGGCTATCCCCACTGGATAAGCAACCGTACGGTTAGCTAATTCCAAAGTCATTTTGGTAGGGACTAGCTCAGGGAGAGATAATTGCTTCCAAACGCTTAGAGGCATGAGATTAATACTGGCACCTAGATCGGCTAGGGCCATGCAATTCTCTACTCCCGGGAAATTGCAAGGAATTAAGAAACGACCCGGATCACCAAGCTTGGTTGGCAATTTCCTTAAGAGCACTGCAGAGCAATTCTCATTAAGTTGGGTGTTGGCAATATCGAGGAGATTTTCCTTGTCGCTCAGAAGATCTTTAAACATTTTCGCATATTTGGGCATGTGAGCGAGAGCCTCAGCGAAGGAGATATTGAAATTCAGTTGTTTAAACATTTTAAGAAAGTTAGAAACCTGAATATCGTCCTTGCTTTTGAGCTTCTCTTTCCTCAACCTAGATGGATAAGGTATATTGGAAGAAGAGGAAGGCTTTGGGAGAATAGGATCACTCACATCCTTGGGTGGAGGAGGGGTAGAAGGAAGAGGTGGAGAAATTGGGGAAGGAGAAGGATGAGGAATAGGAGCATGTGACTCGTTCTCCTTAGTCACAACCACCGGTGGAGGTATAGGAAGCTCGGGTTCCTTGGTACCTTTGCCACTGCGAGTGGTGATTGCTTTCATCTCCCCTCTTGGATTCGCAACGGTGTTACTCGGAAGAGTACCCGAAGAAGAGGGTTGAATACCTTGGAAGAAACTAGCCATCATGTTCTTCAAGTCATTCGTTTGACTATCCAACGTGTTTCTCATGTCGGCTCTCAAATCGTTTCCTTGTTTGACCAAGTCTGCTTTCAAATTGCGCACTTCCTGTTGGAGATTTTCCACAATCACATCATTGGTCCTCATGTAGGTTGCAACCTCTTGGTGTAATGCAGTGGGTTGGTTTGGAGGAGCATTGTATGCGGGTGGTTGATAAGCAGGTTGTTGGTAAACTTGGTTGTTACGTTGAGGTGGTTGTTGCTGCTTGTGAGGAGGGATGTATGGTGTACGAGGTTGTTGTTGTTGTTGAGGAGGGCGGTTGAGGTTTTGTTGTTGGTTTGGGTTGTTTGGGGAAAAACCAGGTGGTGAGAGGTAGTTGTTGGAGCGGTAGCTAAGCAAATTACGGTTACCTTGAGGTCTAGCTTGATAAGCAGGTTGAGTATAGGTGTCATATGCTGCATTCACATTCTCAGCAGGGTAGTCTTGGGTGGCGGTACAAGAAGTATAAGAGTGAGGACCACCGCATATCTCACAGGTTTGGCTGACAGCGTTAACTTGAGCGTTTTTAGCGTTGCTGCTGTTGGTGTTGTTAACGGTGTGGGTAACAAGCGATTCAAGAAGTGTAGTGATTTTGTCAAGTCGCTTGTCGCTGTCATTAGTGCTAGCACTAGCGACATTGGTCCGAACACTCTTGGTTTGCACACGAGATTTATTCTCAATGATATCCCAAGCAGCATTGGAAGTCTTAGCCAAAAGATTACCCCCGAGGCACTGTTTAGTGAATCTTGGTCATTCATGCTTAAACCATTGTAAAAAGTGTTAATTTGGTGCACTTTGGTAAAACCATGTTGTGGGCATTTTCTTAAAAGATCTTTAAAACGATCCCAAGATTCACTGAATGACTCATCGTACTTTTGTTCAAAATTTATGATTTCATTCCGCAAAGCGGTAGTACGAGAGAGTGGGAAAAAGTAATTGATAAACTTGGTCTCCAAATCCGTCCACGAGAGAATACTCTGTGGCGGTTCCTTAGCAAGCCAATGTCGGGCTTGTCCCTCTAAAGAAAGGGGAAAAAGTTGTAGACGGATTACCTCTTGTGGAACACCATTGAACTTGACCGTATTAGTGAGTTGTAAGAATCTCTTGATGTGGTCATGTGGATCATCAATGGTACGTCCCAAGAATGGTTGAGCAGAGACCATCTGGACAAAGCCTGATTTGAGCTCAAAGTTGTTGGCTGCAAACGCTGGTATAACAATTGGATCAGTGTTGCCATCTACATGGGCTTGCAGCAGTTCAATCATCTGGCGATTATCCGGTTGAGGCTCATTGTTGCTGTTATTATGCATGTTGTGGAAAGGTGGGTTGTTGTTGTTATTATTTTTGTTTTGAGGTGGTATGTTATTGGTGTTTTGTACACCGGCCATGTCTAAGTTATCGAGAGGCTCGGGCTCTTGATAAGACGTTGATCGAGTGCGCATACACCTGCAAAAGAACTAACAAGGCAAAAACAAAGCAAAAATATTTTTGGTTTTTATGTTCTTTTTTAATTTTAGGATTTTTGAAAATTTTATATTTTTTTTAGGGTTTTGGAAATTTTTTATGAAAAAGTAACGTTCACGGGGAACGGATCCCAAAATCCAAGTTCTCATAAAAAACTTTTGATCTTAACGAGAAGAGCCGGCATCGGCGCCATTTGATACAGAGATTTTACTAGGGGTTCTATATTCTCTCGATATCCTCTCGAATTGATCTCGGCTCTAAGTGGAATGATTTGTTCTTGGTTAATAAAAAGTGGTTGGTTTGTTTATCTATTTTAAACTAATTAACAAATAATTAAGTGTCGAAGAGTAAAATTAAAGGCTTGAAAGTTTAAACTAAAAAGGCAAGTTAAAAGTAAATGCTTGAAAACTTAAAGATTATATTAGAGAAAAATAAGTGAACGCTTAATAAAAACTAACACTTGGAAAACTTTGTAAAAATATGAACTTAATTGAAAAGTACTAAAAGAAAGTAAGATCGGAGTATAGAAGAACAAGTTAAATCGGAATATCACTAAAATGGTGCAATCGGAATGTGGAAAATAAGGTTAATCGGAATAACCAAAATAAATGGCAAATCGGAATATATTCCGATCGAGTGATCGGAATATCTTGAAATGAAGCAATCGGAATACTCGGAAAAACTCCAATCGGAATGTTACCAAAAGAAGTCTAGATCGGAATGAGGACAAACGGGTCCAAATCGGAAAGTTAAGAGGAACTACAATCGGAATATGCTAAAATTACTCACCGTCGGAATACTCCAAACTGAGGGCAATCGGAATATTAAAACCCTTTTCCGATCACAGCGATCGGAAAAGGTGTGCTGCTGGTCGGAATGATCAAATCGGAAAAGGGCTTTGCCCTTTCCGAAAATGGTGCTAATCCGAAACTTAAGCTAGGGAAATAAGCTTATGGAATAAGCTAACTCCCAAAACTAGCTCGAATTCAATAATAAGCTGATCAAAAGAACAAGGATCTTAAAGCTTATTAGTGTATAAACTTAAGGAAACATAAAAAGAAATCAACTTCTTAAGCACAAATCATTGATGAACAACACGGATCATACGAGATTTGTACCAAAATCAATAAAAGTAAAAGAAAGGAAGGATGAGATTAAAAATTAAAAGATAAAAACTTGAACTTGATTAATGAAAAGTAATACAAATGTTTTGATCTAGAAAGAGAAAAAGATGAAAACTAGTGAGAGAAAGTTTAGAACTTTCTCTCTCTAAAACTAAAAACCACCTAAAAGACTAAGTGTGTGAAATTTGTGAAGTAAGGGCCTTTATATAGGCGTGTGTATGGGCTTGCAATTGGGCTTGGTTTTGGGCTTCTTTTCTTCTTCCTTCTTTGTCTTCTCGTCTCTTTTAATTAAACGTTTCCGACTTTGGATTTTTAGAAGTGTCGGTGAATAATTCCAACTCGTCTTATAATCTTTTATTTAATAGACTCGAGTTCTTCGACATATATGAATCTTCCATCCTTGGCTCTATTCTTCGATAAATCTTCAAATAGGCACAATGACTTCAAATCTTTTGCATCTCTTGGACAATAGACTTCGTCTTGATTCTTTTTCCTTGATAAAACCCGTGCAATCCCATGTTTTCTTCAGTATTCATCCGATTGACTCTGAAAACACAATAAACACAAAAACCACGCATAATTCCAAAGAAATGATATTAAATACGTGTTTTGGTCTCGTTTTAGCCAGAATTAAGTGGTAAAAGGATGGGTGTTTTCACACCTATCACTTATGAGCATATAATTACCTGGGGGAAATGAGTTGTATACATGATACATTTCATGTATTGAGATTGGTAAAGGTTGTTTGAGAATGCATTTTGCATGTACGGTTATTCGGGACTTATGTTAATAAGGGTCTTTGTTTTATCAAAGAGTCATTTGTGAGATTTATTGACTGTGAGGTCAAGAGTTTGGCAATGAGTTTAATTATTTTTGGTTTGTATATGTGGTATTTTGCAACTTGAACTAAAGTTCACGTGGAAATGAGGGGAGTTCATTTAGAACAAGTATCCTCGTGTGATTTGTTGTTTGTGTGTTGATCCTAAAGAGTAAATCTCGGGACGAGATTTCTATTAGGAGGGAGTGATGTGACAACCCTGGTTTTGAGGTTCGTCACTTAGTTTTATTTTGTGCTAGTTACGTGTCTTTACGTGTTTATGTGCTTATTGGTGTGTATAGATTGTGGTTTGGATATCGTTTCTGGTACGGGGTACCTTGTGAATGAAACGATGTGTGATGATTTCATGTTCATGAGTTCACATGGTAGTGACTATGAAGTGAGATGGTGTTATTTGGTGGTTTTAAGTATACATATATGTATTATAGAAAATTGTATTTTTACGATTTACGGTTTAGCATTTGGAGGTCTCGGATGAGGTAATTAGTCATATGGATATTTTTCGGGATGGTTTTAAGTCATTTAGGACTTAGTTATAAATTTTATTTCAAAATTTGAGATTTTTTTAAAAGTGTATATTTTACGACTTTTACGGTAAAACGCGTAAATTTGACTAATTTTACGGTTTTGAGGTTTTGGAAGCTTTAGGAGCTGAAATAAATTAAGGAAAATTAAGGTAATATTATTAATACATATATTAATAATAAAAAGAAAAAAATAAAAAATATATGTGTAAGTCGGTTTTGGGACGCAAGGAAGAAAAAGAAAAGGGAAAAAAAGAAAAAAGGGGAACCGGACTTTTGTAATGGGCCAAGGACTTGTTAGAAAAGTATATAAAGCCTTATTTTTATCAAAACACTCCATAAAATCCCTGGAGATCAAGTATGGCTCGACATCTATGGAGAAATTTAGGGTTCTTCATTAATTTTTCTTCTTCCAAAAATCTTAAGGTAAAACCTTCATAATCTCTTTTTAATTTAATTGTTTTTAATGTTTATATAATCATCTTATGATGGATTTAGCTTAGGGTTTAATATAAAAACAGTAAATTAATGTTGTATTAATCATAATATGATGATTACATAAATTAGGTCTTGTAATTAGAGGGATTAGGGTTAATTAATGAGGTTTATTTTGTTAAACCCGTTTTTAAAAACTGGGCAGAATTTTGAGTCAATTGTTTTGATCATATCTGGATTTCTAGGAACATTCAAGATGCGATCCAAGTATACCTGAAAAGGTAATTGAAGTGGCTTTCCAATGCAAGAAACGAGAACTAAATTGGAGGTGGGAAGTGGGTTAAAAACAGGTTACAACAGTCGGAGGTCAAAACAGTTTTGTAATCAGCCTGTTTTCTTTTTAATTTTTGGGTTGTTTGGGGTACTTAGGGTTGCATTGGGATCTTCTAACAAACATGGGAGATGGTTTATATATTGTAGTAAGTATCTTCACTTGGGCTAAGGTTGTGGTTTAGGGTAAGACCCCCTAATTGTAACAAACTTTTCAAATGTTTAAAATCAGTGAATTCTGGATAGGTAGTAATATATATACATATATCGGGGCCTTAACAGTAGCTTTAAGGTTAGGGCAAGTGGGAGGTTTTAGCTAACATATGTAAAAGTATGAATATTCCTTTTACAGAAACCATGGGTATGTTTAAGTGGACGTTTGACTTAAAGTTTTGAGACCTAAAAACTGGGACTATTTTGTGTAAAATGTGAACGGGATAGTTATTAAACTTAACCAAGTTAAGGACTTGTTAAGAAAGGGTAATAGGGTGATTAGAGCTTATCAATGAGGTATTTATATGGGAATAGGCTAGATGTCCATCATAGGTTGATGAGCCATCTTAGTGATTAGTTCATGTATTGATTTCGTGTTTTTGGTTTGTTAGCTTGTTGCTAGTGCGAGGACTTGTGAAGAAGCAATCAGATGAGTTTCATAGTCCCATGTTTAATATTGATTTTGACTTCCAGATGGGATGGAAGAGACACTGTGTTGAGTTATTTATAAATTGATGATGTGAATGTTTTTAAGGTTTGAGATGGACTTGTGTGTACATTATGTGATTAATTGCTATGTGATTCTTGTTTGTGTATGGTTTGGATCGGAAAGGTACATAGGTGTATGGGCGCCTATGGTACTATGGTTGTTGGTAAGGCGTGATGCCTTGGAAATTATGGCTGTTGGTAAGGCGTGATGCCTTGGAAATTATGGTTGTTGGTAAGGCGTGATGGCTTGGAAATTGTGGTTGTTGGTAAGGCGTGATGCCTTGGAATTGTGATGATCGATTGAACTTGAGTGCTAGTTGTTAATACATAATTGTAGCGCATTGTCCATATATTGTGTTGATGGTTGTTATTCACAGCTTGTAACTATTTAGCGTTAGAGTCTAAAACTATGACTCTCACCAACTTTATGTTGACGTGTTTTAGTGTCTCTTTCAGGTGATAACGTGGTTAAGCGTGAGAACTTATGTGGCTAGGATTACAGTCGCGTAGGAATGCATTTAGAAGGAGATCCCCGTTCCTTCTTAGTTTATTTTCTTTCTGATTGTTTCGATAGTGATATTGTTGGCACCTATATGTGATTGTTAGTGTTATTTGTTTGTCTTGGGTAAGAGGTAGGACTGTTACCTACTTACCTAGACTCCTGCTTTGTTGAGATATTGTCATGACCTTTGTGTCGCCATTTATGACATTATATTTTCATTTTACTTTTCTCTATAGAGACACCGTGTGTTGTGATGATATCCATACGTCGCGCCCTATATTCCGCCATGGTGGGGTGTGACACTTGTCATTACATTTTCTCTATGTAAAAGGTACATCCTTTCGTAGACAAGATTAATGTTTACTTCAATTTTTTGTTGTAGGGATGAACAAGCTGGTGCCGCGCCTGTCCAAGGGACAAGGAAGGAGAAGGAACCCGTCCAGCATGCTGCAACAACCAAATCTGGCCCAGACTTTGAGGAAGGCACTCCCATGGCTTCACAAGAGATACCGGTGTCCGACCCTCATACACACTTCAACCCTGATTGGAAGATAACCACCGCTTCTAGAATGAGGGAAGTTGAAGAATGCCGGGACTATCTGAACAACTGCATTCCACCCGGCCTGGTAAAGGATATAAAGTCACTAAGTCATGTAGACTTAGTGGATGAATATAATGGTGCCTTGGTTCATTAGATGGCTATGGGTACTTCCATGCGGGTAAAATTTGAGGTCGCCTTAGATCATGTTGATTCTCTAAAGAGGAAAAATGCCCGGAGGGAGAAGATGATTGAAGACAATAAATCCCAGATTGCTGCCCTCCAGTCCCAACTTACTACTGCTGAGGCCACCATTAAAGAACAAGCCATGCATGCCAATGCTCATGATCAATGTGTAGCTGAGCAAAGCTTAACTTAAGACTGCAACATCTAAGGTATGTATCCGTACATCATCATACCCACGTCCACATTATTCTGTACTCTAATCCTTAAGGTATTACACACAGGTGACCACGGCAGAAGCCTTGGCAAAGACCTCTTCTGACCAAGTGTCCACCCTTATAAAGGAGCTTGAAGACGCACATGCATTGATCCAGGGTGAGGAGATGCTAAAAGAGGAGCTTGCCAATGAAAGGGCCGTGGCGGAACAGTTGATGGAGGCTTCCACACAAAAAGATATGTTGCTGAATGCCCTTACCATAGACCGCGATGAAGTATTATACCCCCAACTGCTAGCAGCCATTGCCGGCCGCATGTGGATGGTGGGTCATGGGACGCGCCTGGCTGTCACAAAAGTGTTGGAGGCCCCTCAATTCGTGCAGCAATTTGCAGATCTTGTATCGGATGGCATTGACCATGGCCGTCATGAGGGGATGGTTATGGCCGCAAAGTTAATAAGTAAGAAGCAGAATTTTACTAAACATGCTTACTTTAACACTGGAGCCGCAGAGAAGATGACTGCATCCATGGCTGCCATGCGGGTTCTGGAGTACCCCTTCTTGGCTGAGCTCGAGGCTACAAAGGATGCGTCCAACAAGGAGATCATTGAGAAGCTAAGCCTTGGTGCCTTCTCGCAGGACGAGGGACACTCCCGGACTCACTTCACACCCTCCCCCAGCCAACTCACACTTCCCATTTATGAGGATGTCACCAGGATCGTAGTTGGTGAGCAACTATTAAGTGAAGTACTGGAAGTAAACGCGGCTCGGGCTCTGGACCGGAAAGATCATGGTGAGGCATTGCCTCGAGTAGCCGAAGAGCAGCGGGAAATAGGTAAGTTTCTCCCCCCAATGTAGGGCTTTCCCGTATTGATGTAATTTCTAAACAATTTGGTCTGTAACAAAACATTCGTCCGTGGATGTCCACGACACTTTATCTTTTGTAACATTATCTTAACATTAAGAGTAATATTTATGAGTCCGTGGTAGTCACGGAA
This sequence comes from Glebionis coronaria, assembly GCA_025667525.1. Classification (NCBI taxonomy): domain Eukaryota; kingdom Viridiplantae; phylum Streptophyta; class Magnoliopsida; order Asterales; family Asteraceae; genus Glebionis; species Glebionis coronaria. Next base: position 467,150,364 of record CM046882.1, on the reverse strand, counting down.
ATTTTGATAGTTGGAAACTTACTCATATTCCTTTAGATATTATATATCTGCGTCGCATGACATGTCACGTCTTACTTAGGATAAAAAATAAGTCTATATTTTACTAGACGTACGGCGTGCGTCTTTATCATGTCCGACACTATGTAAGTGCGGCAAGTGGAAACTTATTACAACGTCTTGTAAATAAGGTGTCTAGCAAGGATACATGTTCCGCGTCACTAGGGTTGCATCCCTCTTATGCGACAAGTTGAATTATTAGGTTAACTTAATCCTCTTACCCCGCCTGGAGGCGAATAGTACATGTACGGTTTAAATGAATGCATATGAATAAGAAATGGAATATTATAATAATAATAAAGAAATCTAACAGACATAACAATAATTTGCACAAGAACGGGCCGTGGAGCTTGCTAGGCACCACGACATTTTATTAGAATGTTTATGATTTTTTTGACAAGAATGAAAATCCTAGAACAAATAGAACCTAGGAAGCATGAAAACAAAAAAATAAATGGATCTTCATTGAAGCCAACCATAGCGAAGTGTCCAAGCAGAGGCCGTAGCCTTTCAAAGATAACATTTCTTAAGGTTGCAGATATTCCATGTACGTTCCAGGTCACGGCCATCCATATCATGCAACTTGTACGCGCCCAGTCCTAATGCTTCCGTAACCTCATATGGCCCTTCCCACTTGGGGCCCAGCTTTCCTGTATTCTCCGTGCGACTTGCCTCGTTAGCACGATAAACAAAATCTCCCGGTTGAAAGGAAACACCTTTAACCTTGGCATCGTAGTAAGCCTTCATTCGTGCCTTGGACTTGGCCTCATTGATGGGCGCTATTTATCTTTTCTCCTCCAACAAGTCCAGATTAATCTGGAGTTGCTCATCGTTCGTGAAGACATTAACCTCCACCGTGCGGATGGTTGGCATTCCGATTTCTGCTGTTATAACAGCTTCTGTCCCGTAGGCCAGCACGAATGGATTGTCCCCATTGGCTGTCTTAATCATAGTCCTATGCGCCCATAGAACATGCGACAACTCGTCTAACCACTTGGCACTTCACTCATCCAAGCGTGCATTGATGCCTTCGCCTAAGCTTCTGTTTGCCCGCTCCACAAGACCATTAGTCTGCGGGTGTTTAACAGATGTGAAGCGCCGCGTGATGTTCAATGCCGCGCACCAATCCTTGAATGGATTATCCACGAACTTCTTCCCGTTATCCGAGATGATTTCTCCTGGTAGGCCAAAGCGACACACAATATTTTCCCAAACAAAATTTTTAACTTGTTTGACCGTAATGGATGTGACCGCCTTAGCTTCTATCCAGCGTGTAAAGTAGTCCATTACGACAATCAAGAACTTAACTCCCCCTGCAGCAACTGGAAAAGGTCCTGTGATGTCGATCCCCCAATTATAAAATGGCCATAGGGATGTGATGGGTGTCAGTTCTTGCTGCGGATGTCGCGGTACTGGTCTGTGCACTTGGCAATCACTGCATTTACGAATCATGTCACGTGCATCCCTATGCATAGTAGGCCAATAATATCATGTGCGTAAAGCTCGTGCTACTACGGATCGGGGACCTGCGTGCATACCGCATGACCCTTCATGTATCTCACTGATCACATAGGTAGCCTGGCGTGGTCCAACACACCACAACCACGGCTGTAAGAAGGAGCGCTTGTACAGAATACCCTCTCGGACCTCAAAGTGCTGTGACTTTCTTTTGATACGCCGTGCCGCCTTTTCATCATCCGGAAGGGTTTCATCAGTTAAATAGCTGATGATCGGGGTCATCCATGTAGGTCCATCTTCCTAAGCTATAGCTGTGATTTCTCCTTCCGTTATAGATTTTTCCTTTAGTATTTCTACCAAGACTTGCTTGGATAAGTGGGCAAAACTTGTAGACGCGATCTTGCTAAAAGCGTCCGCCTTCTTGTTTTCACCTCTTGGTACCTGCTTGATAGAAAACTTCCCGAAAGTAGCTATGAGTGACTTGAATTTTTCCAGGTATCGAACCATGTTATCCTCCTTGGCTATGTAACCTCCTAGAATGTGGTTCGCGACAAGCCGTAAGTCTACATAAGCCTAAAGGTTGCGGACTCCCATTCTAGCAGCAATTTTTAAACCCGCAATCAACGCTTCATATTCTGCCTCATTATTAGTGGCTGTGAATTCAAAACATAGGGCATAGGTAAACTCCATTCCTTCCGGATCCATGAGGATAAGGCCAGCTCCTGACCCGTCCGTGCACGAGGATCCGTCAGTTAACAAAACCCATGGTTCTGCTAGAACTTCCTCTCGTTGGATCACTGGTCCGTCCTCCTCTTGCTTCTCAATTAGGAAATCTACCAAGATTTGGCCTTTGACCGTTGTCCTTGGTCTATAGGAGATGTTATGCTCTCCTAGTAGAATGCTCCACTTCTGTAACCTACTGGCCACGTCTGGCTTGGAGATGATTGGTTTTATTGGTTGATCAGTAATGACCACAATTGGGTGCGCCTGAAAGTACCGGCGTAACCTTTTCGTGGCGTATACCAATGACAAAACCAACTTCTCCATAGAGGAATAGTTCAACTCCGGCTCTTGTAGTGTTCTACTTATGAAGTAGACTGGAGTCTGGATTGTATCCCTATCCGTCATGAGTACTGCACTTATTGCTCGTGTGTAGCCTACAAATACATAATGAGCTCTTCCTTAGGCCGGGGAGCCACTAGCATGGGAAGGGCTGCGAGATGCTGCTTAAGCTGATCAAAATCTTCCTCTGCTTCCTTTATCCAACGAAAATCTCCTTTCATGATTCACTTCTTGAGTGTTTTGAATTGAGGTAGTGATTTCTCCGCGGACTTCGACAAGAACCTATTTAGCCCGACCAGTTTTCCATTTAGTGATTGTATCACCGCGTCCGTCTTTTCCAGACAAGGCTTGATGCCGTTTGGATCAATCATATATCCAAGGAACATCCCTTCTGTGGCCCAAAACGTGCACTTTTTTGGATTTAGTTTCATGTTGATTCTCCTTAACGTGTCAAACGTCTCCTGGATATCACGGAGAAGTGCTTCCTCCGTATGACTCTTGATGACCAGATCATCAACATAGACCTCAAGGTTGCGGCCTATCTAGGAATCGAAGGCTTTATCAACAAGTCGCTGATATGTCGCTCTGGCGTCCTTTAGTCCGAACGGCATTTTTGTGTAACAATACACGCCCAGACTAGTATGAAACGCCATTTTCTCCTCGTCTTCTTCCGCCATCTGGATCTGATGGTATCCTTTGTATGCATCTAAAAATACTTGAAAGGGTATCCACATAAGGATTCCACCTTCCAATGAATTTCTGGTAACGGATAGCAGTCTTGCGGACAAGCTTTGTTCAAGTCCGTGAAGTCCACACACATGCGCCAACTCCCATCATGCTTCTTGACCATGACTTGGTTGGATAACCACTCGTGGTATTATACCTCGCGTATGATTCCTGCGTCTACTAATTTCCGTACCTCATCCAGTATTACCTGACTGCGCTCTGGTTCTTGACCACGCTTCTTTTGTTTAACAGAAGGATATCCCTGGCGGATTTGAAGTTTGTGTTCTGCTATCGAGCGCGGCACACCCATCATATGCTTAGGCTCCCATGCAAATACATCCAGGTTCGCTTTTAGGAGAGAGCACATGGCCCTCTTGCCATTATCCGAGAGCGTTCCTCCTATGGACACCTCTTGTTCCGGGTAGTCGGGATGGATTGCCACCTTCCAATTGGGGGGCGGTGATCCTTCCTTAATGGGAACAGGCTCGACTGGTGTCGTCACGGCGTGGCATTCGGATGCTGGCATGATTGAATTGTAAATAGTAACAATTCCCCCCTCAACGGAGAACTTAATCATACCGTTAGCCGTGGACGGAACTGCCCGTATGGCCAGGATTCCTGGTCTTCCAATAATCCCATTGTATGGAGAGTGTGAGCGTATCACCATAAAGTTCATCCACGTCGCGGTGGAATGCTCTTCATTCCCAATGGTTACTAGCAGACGCAGTTGTCCTATTGGCCAGATAGTGTCTCCACTAAAGCCAATGAGCGGCGACGTGGCCGGTACTAACTGGCTTCTTATTTCTGGTCGTAGCTGTACGAAACATTGTTCGTAAAGTACTTCCGCTGATGACCATCCATCCGCATACATACGATGAACATTGTGTGTTCCAATGCTCACCTTAATCGTGAGAGGTGCATCAGCCACGTCACTTGCCGTAATGGGAGGGAATGAGATTTCTCTGCCGCGTGAATTTTTTTACTAAGTTTCTGCTTTGTGCGGCGCTGCCAAGATTGGATCATGTATATAGTCGAAGGTTTGTCCTTTTGGGGATCCTTCTTATCGTACTTTTTTTTATCCTTTCCATCCTTCCAATCCTTGACCAAATGTTTGAGTTTTCCTGACTTGATCAGTGACTCAATGTGCTTCTTGAGCTGGATGCATTCCTCCTTGCCGTGGCCCTTGTCGTTGTGGAATTCGCAAAAGCGATTTCCTTGACGACGGTCCACCGGAGTTGTCATTGGGGGAGGCCTTGGGAAGTTCGCCCCTTCTGTCAATGATATGAGTGTAAATACTCATATCATTTTTAGCTTAAAACAATGAAATATTGCACAAAATGTATCAAATATGCCTTGGATATGTTGTTTTCTTGTTTGAATGTGTGTAGGTACCAAGTTCGCAAAAACCGGCAATTATCGACACGAGTTTGAAGATAAAGATCAAAGGAGCCAAAATCAAGCTCGACTTTAGAGGATTATATCATTTATCAAGAAAACAGGCTTAGTGGGTCCCACAATTGAGTAAATGGGCTAAAAAGCCCATTTAAGATTCAAGAGAGAGTATTTTGTGTTCAAATGGCCCAAAAAGGAACTTGTATACACAGATAGAATGACTGTTTGGGCCCAAGCCCAAATCAAGATGAAATGGAACGAATAAAATGAATGATGGGCCTCTAGGGTTTTGTTTTGTGTTTACACATATTAAACTCACACGTCCATATCACCAAACTCACTCAACTTTATTGAATATATAAACCGTTCCACTTTTCCACTTTCACAAATAAATAATTCCATTCGTTATTACCTATGTTCTCTTCTCCCCCATTTATCTTCTCTCCCAAAAACCAGTAAATATGTACTGTTTCACAAAAAAACCTAGATGGGTAAAAAATTAATTAAACATAGGGCTTTTGTTCACACACTTGATTCAAGTGTGGGGGAATTAAAAGCCCCATTTTTAAGGAAGAGAGTAGATGGAACGAGAGTGCTACGTGGCCGAGTCTTATTGGATTGAACACCTCAAATCCCATAATCAACCAATCACAAGGCTTCTTATAAGCACAACTAGCACAAATCAGTGCCACTTTGGCGATCCGCGTGAACAAGAGTGATCACCAGCCATCCGATTCAACAAAGAAAGAGAAAGTGAAGATCAAAGGCCAAGATTAATAAGGAATATTCCTTAGAATATTCGGATATTCTCTTCATCAACAGCTTGGGGAGGCTATAAAACCCCCCAATTTATCTTGTATTTTTCATCCTTTTTTCTTCTTTTACTGTTATAATGTTGAAATAGCTGTAGGAATATTTGTAACTTAATTTCCTTAGTACTGTAATATCTTTACTGGATTAATAAAGTTAATTTAGCAAAATCTTGTTGTTTTGATTACTTTTTGTTAAGCATTTAATTAAATATTTTTACTCTTATTTGATGTTATAATATGAAAAGTATTTGATTCAAGTTGAAATAATAACCTGATTTAAATATTAAAAGTGGAATTGGGATAAAGTGTTTTCCTACTGGAAGGACTTAATTAAATTAAGCTGTTGGAATCTTTGATTACTGTTGTTCGAGATTGGTGGGATAAGTTGATTCGAGAGAAACACAAATGGTGGTTCAATTTTCTTGCGAATGGTGTAAGGTTCGAGAAGGTGTAGGGTGTCCATGTTTTATGATGTTTTATATCTAGTCTAAGAATGCTCAGCGCATTTTTCTGCATCAACGGATCATCAATTCAAGGTAAACTTTACATTAGTTTAATCTGCTTTGTTTTTCTTCGTTTTGTGAAAGTTGATTAGTCTGCTAGTGATTATTATGATTAAGATTCGTTTAGTTGATAAACTGATTGATGTAGTTAGATTGATTAAAGGTTTTATTATTTGAGTAATGTGATCGCTGATCTTGCTTAAAACAGTTATACAGTTTTATTGGTTTTTCAAAGTTTGCTATTATTAATCTATGAATGAATCTGTTTTGTTTTAAATGATTTAGTCGTGTAACTGGTTGGTTTATATGAAATGATCTCGGTTTAGATAATATATTAGCATCTGTTCTTGACTAATAATGATCTGGTTGGTTTAAAATTTAGTTGTCTTATTTTGTTTGAAAATTTGTATGGTATTATCCAGTAGTTAATTGATGATTTGGTTTTAAATTGATAAGTTTATGTTGCTAGAAATACATTAGGACTGGTTTGTATACTGAGTTTGTTTAGAACTAATTCTGTATTACTGATTTGCTAGATTTGCTAGTTTCTTGTTGGAACTGATTTTATATGATTATATGCTTTGAGTTTTTGTGCTTTGTATTTGTCTTGGTTAAAGCTTATCAGATCCAACTTATCTGATAAGCATTTCTGCTGTTTCCTAACAGCTTAAGTATAATAAGCTACCAAAAGTCTCTCCTGAGACTAATTTGCTTAATCTGTCAAAAAAAGGAATTAAATTCCAAAAATTTGTCCATGGCAGGACTCGAGCCTGTGACCTCCTGGTCACAGGCATAAGGTGTTAACCATCTGGGCTAACTGGCCTCTTTGGTTTTATATTTCTCAGATTAATTAATATTATCTAGTAGTAGTTTTGGCAGTTTTAATATAGGTAACTTTTGTTTCACTATACTTCCGTTTTTTTTTTAAACTTTTTTAAAATGTTTTTTTTTGTTAAAGTTTATTTTAGATAAATAAAAATAAATTAAAATAATAATAAATTTTAAAAAAAATAATAGAATAAATAAAAAAATGTTTTTATTAAATTTAAAAGTTTAATTAGTTAATTTTTACAATTAGATTTTAATAATTAAATTAGAAATAGTTTTCTAAATAGATTTGTTTAAAGTAATTTTTAATTAAGTAATCAGTTTTAAAAGTTTAAATTAGATTTTTTTTAAAAGTAAAGTAAAAGTTATTTTAATTAAAAAGATTTATTTTTAAAGATTTTTAATTAGATTAATTTTAAATAGTGTTAATTTTCTAGTAAGTAAGATTTTTAAGTAATTAATTAATTGTAGATTTTAAATATTGCGGGGTTTAACGATTCATGCACTTTAGGATAATATTAAATAGTTTAAAATTGGTAGATTTTAATTTTAGTTTAAAAACCGAAAACCAATTCAAATCAATTGTACAAAACGAAACAAAACGTCTCAAATTCATAAGATCTTCGTGTACAACGAACTCGAGTCACCAACGTGATTAATTGAATTCGTCATTGGTAATATTAGTCTATTACTTTTTCCTAAAGGTAATTTTCTAATTTACCCTATAACGTAATCTCAAATAAATCACTATACACATCAACGACACATTAAAAATTTTGGCGCCGCTGCCGGGGATCTTGTGTACGATTCGCTTTTGTGGAGATTTGTTGATCGTTGATTTGAAGACCCTTTCCGTCCTCGGAAAGTTTTGTTATTTTTCTATTATATAGAATGTATCAGTTTTCTCGTTTTTTGTGAATAATATATTGTATTACGTTGAACAATAATTTTACATACTTATCAAATAAGGCCTTAGTTGGGATTTCATCACCTAGCTATTGTATTCGAATCCAAAACAAAAATAAAAGACAAAATAGATAAATACTAATAAGAAGTTTGAACTCGATTTATACAAACTATAAGGTGGGTATAAGGCGACGTGCTATAAAAGGCCGTCTAAGGAAAAAGGTTTTTAAGTGCTTTGTGCTACCTCGTTTCCCCGCTTGCTTGTGCGTATATTGAGAGGGACAACCTATTATTGGTTTGCCGACTCAAGTAGTAATAAATCTTATTTTTGTTGTTTACTTATTGAACCTCGAGACGTTTAGGTTTTCACCTATCGTTTTAAAGTCGATCGAGGGTAATTTACTTCCATAGTAGTTATCCTTATTCCTTGTTTTTTATCGATCATTATTGATTGAGCAATACCAAATAAATACCAAAAATAATCTTCTTAATCCTCTATCATGTTTAATTCTTTTTCTCCTCACCCTCTAAATTTTAATTCTTCCATGAATTTCTTCGTCAATTGTGAAGGGTGTGGAGAACCGTTATATGGTTTTTCACCATGTCGGTGGTGCACGTGTGAGCGTTGTGTAAATGACTTACGAAACGATATACGTGTTGGATTTTGTCCTTGTTGTGATGATATTACTTTATTTGGAAATCCGAATTTTTCGAATAATCCTCTCGATTTCAATCCACCTCCACACCCTACATACGAGACACCCTCGAGTGAGTTTTGTGGAAACGATTCTCATTTTGGTGATGATTGTTCGCATCGATTCTCGCTTAATTGCGAGCAAGAACCGAGCTACAATCAAAACTTTAATGATAATTGTTATCCACAAGATTTACCGAGTTTATCACAACAATATCTTTGTTGTGAGTTTTGTGGAGGTCCTCACGAGAGTTTTTGTTGTCAACTGAGAGATCAAAATTTTTATGAGCCTAATCCTTGCTATAATTCGATTCCTTCCGCTTTTGACCAATCTCCACAATATTCTTTCGATATTGAACGATCTGAAACAATGAATCAAAGAAATGTTGAAGTTGTTGAAAAATGTATTGAAGATTTGTTGCTTGAAAAGAGACAAATTAATCAAGAGATTAATGATATTACGAATGAATTAGGAAGTCGACGATTTCATGGAGAAATAATTGATGAGGGATTTAGACGAGATTGTGAACTTAAGATTAGACAACTTTCGCAAGATTATAATGGATTAAGCATTGAGATTCGAAAGAAAGAAAAAATTCAAGAGGAAGAAAGATATCTTGCTAATCGTGAAATCAAGCGTTCTCTTCTTTTGGATGATGAGGAGGATAGTACTATTTCTTTGCGAGATCTTATGGCTCTTCATCCTTCGTCTAGTGCTATTGTGTTTCCTATTCGTATCTTGCCGGCTATTGAGCCCGAGGATTCTCCCATCCTAGATGATGAGGAAATCTCTCATGACATCACCGCTCCTATTCATGATTCTTCCATCGTGGAACCCGAAAATTCTCTAAGCAAGGGGGACGAGCATATTAGCACTATACTTGTCCAAAACCCAAGAGAGTTTGATGGTATTTCTAATGAGATGTGTGATTTGCCACATTGTGATGACTCGACTTCTTCCATTCACTTTGATATTTTCTCCAATTCTAATGATGAAAATTGTGATGGAAATGAAGATTTTGAGGATGATTCTACTTCTAGTGAATTTTCTAATGAGGAGTTCTCCGATGAACTTTCTTATAAAGATGATATTCACGGCTCGGATTTTGAGGGGTTTACCGATGAACCCACTCTTCTTCACCCATTTCCACCGGGAAATGAGGATGAAGTGATCCGGTATTTGAGATGTTCACCTTTGAACTTGCTCCTTTAGACCTATTTCCACCGTGAAATGAGGTTGATTTGACTATTACGATCCTTGAGAAGTTCTCCGATGAACTTACTCATTTAGATGTGGAGGACGTGATTCTTCGTGAGAAGTTATCAAACGTCTATCTTCTCATATCTAGGATCGAGGCTTTAAATTCTAAGCCTATTAGAAAGTGTTTCTCTCCATCTCCTATTCCCGTTGAGGATAGTGATCCGCTTATGGAGGAGATTGACATTTTTCTTGCTTCTAATGATTCGATACCACCGGGTGTTGATGACATCGACCCAGAGGGGGACGCTCTCTTTTTGGAGAATTTGCTTGATGATGATTTCGTCCCAAGTCCTCCTCCCACCCACTTTGACCTTAATGTGTTGGTTTTTCATGTGTCTCATCTTGAGTACCATGAACCAATTGATCACATTTCTAAGGATGAAATGGTCGTTAAAGCAAAGAATGTTGATTCCACTATGGATGAAACTTTTATTCCACCATTACCATGTGCTTTATATGATCTTGAATTAGCATGGGGGGACGACACTGTGTTATCCTTTCCTTTCTCCACCGAGGACGAGGTATTCGATCCCGGAATCGTTAATTTAGGGAAATCTCGGCCTTTCACCGATGTAAAAATTGAAAGATTTTTCGATCATCTTGGTGCGAGTTTATCTCGGGGAGCATGCTATATTCATTCCAATATTGTGACTTCTATCTCTTTTTAGAGATTTGTGTTGGAGTTTTATCCTTTCGTTTGTCATCCGACAACGAGGATGAGATCTTTGACCCCGACATCGTGCTTTATGTTGGTTTCTATTCCAATATGCCGGTTTTCACCACTTTCCCTAAGGACCAATGAATTCGGGGATCGAGTCGAGCTCATGACTCGGTTAACAAAAACGAGTGCCTTGTGGGGGAGTCCCATACTTTCTATCTTCTATCTATTTTCTAACACCTAATAAGGCTTGATCTTTCAAGCTCGTGTTCGTGATTTGTTGTGTTGTGATCTTAGGTATGACCCTAATATTTGAAGACTCTCGTGTTCGGTTTTTGCCGGTCCACTTGATCTTCCATTCTTTGAATGCCAAAAAGGGGCACACTCTCTATCCCTTGATTTTTATCGACTAACGTTTTATCTTGAGGCATAATTAATAAACGGCTTATAGATTTGCATGCTCTTTCCATGCTAGGAATTTGCATTAGACTCTTCGTGTCTTAGCAAGGGGGTGTTACTCTTGAGCTAAGAAACATTGAGAACAATGTTTGGTTTTAGCATGGGGGAGTCAATCGATATAATCGCTTATAATTGCTTTTGTTGTGTCCAAACGTATTCTTTTCTCGTTTTTCAATAAAATTTTAAATTTTTTTGTGTTATTTTTAAGTTTTAATAAATAAAATAAGTGTTTTTGACACGAATGTAGGCTTTTCGTTGGTGAAAATAAGAATAGTGTTTTACTCGACTCGGTTTTTAACCTTAGCTTTTCCTTAACGTATTTGAATTAAGTTTTGCTAGGCTTTTATATAGGGAGCTTTAAAATGCGAAAGTCTTAATTCATACGAGTTAAGGACAAGAACTTCTCGCAAGCTCCTATAATTGATCCTAGAAAGTCGTTTATCAAGGGAACTTTAAAACGCAAATTCTAAAACTTGCAAGAGTATAAGAATATGCAAGATCCTATAGATGACTTGAAAACCCAAAACTTTGATTTAATAGGCTAAGTATCCATTGATTTCACATTTTTGAAATGTTACAATATGGAGAACAAGAGATGATAGAGCCAATTATAAGTTTGGTATTCTTTCGGGAATTTATGTGAGTTAATTATAAGCCTATTCTCCCATCGCTTGTTAATAAATTTAATTGCAATAAATAAGGTTGAACGATTTGAAAAGTTACTTAGCTTCTAGCCCAAGATCGTTTAAAAGTTGCTCGGTATGGATTAGAGTTCATAGCCAAGGCATAACTTATTGAAGCGGGATGCGAAGATTGGCGAGTCCAAAAAGGTCCTAACAAGACATGAGTGCTATGTTTTATTGCTAAAGATCTCAAGTGATGTGAAGAATCATTTATCAAAATCAATATGAAGGATCGAGACATACGACGAAAAGCAAATACTCCCCAAAAGTCATGGAGAAGTCTATCCAAAAAGACCATAACAAGTTATGAGGATAAATGAAGCCAAGTCCAAAAAGGAGGCTGATACACTGATTTTATGTGGGTTCTAATTTCTCGGAATCTTCTCGAATTGATCTAGGCTTTAAGTGGAATGATTGTTCTTGGTTACTAAATAAAAGGGTTTGGTTTTCTAATCTAATAAAAAGTGGAAATGAAAATTTAAATCAAAGGTAATTAATTTAATGATGATTAATAAAAACTTGAATTTAACTTAGAATTAAAATAAAATTAAAATTAAAATAAGGAAACAGTAAAGAAACAGTAAAGAAATAGTAAAGAAACAGTAAAACTTTAAAATCCCAAAAGATAACTGATTCGGAAGTTACTGTTCATTCGGAAGTTGAGCTTCATTCGGAACTTTGTGCTTGGTTCGGAACTTTTGGACTCATCCGGAACTCACTGATTCGGAAGTTTTACATTCATCCGGAACTTACTGATTCGGAAGTTCTCTATGTTCCGATTCGGAACTTTTGGATAAAAAATCGGTTCGGAACTTATGCCTTGGTTCGGAAGTTACTGATTCGGAAGTGATTGGTTCGGAAGTTTTTGGCTTCATTCGGAACTTTTTAAACTGATTCGGAACTTAATGCTTCATTCGGAACTTTGGTTTGGTTCGGAAGTTTTAACTTGGTTCGGAACTTTTTAAAGGTAAACTCATTCGGAACTTTTAACTGACTCAGAACTTTTGAAAACAAAACTCATTCGGAAGTTACTGTTCACTCATTCGGAACTTCTGGGAAACCCAGAAACAGAAACTAAACCGAAGAACAAGGAAACACGATTTTGATCCAAAAATCACCAAGTTTTTCACCAAAAACTAAAATAAATCAATCACAAAGCATCTACTAACCATAAACTACTAATCCCATCAACAAAAACACAAATCCCAACAACTTTTGAAGATCAAATCAAGAAAAATAAAAACTTAAAAACTTGAAGATAAAGATGATGATGAACAAGATAAAATAGAAAGATTGAACAAGAACTTTGTATTAAATGATTAATGTTTTGACAAGATAAATCAAAGATTAAAATTACAAGATGAGAAAGTTAAAGATTAAAATCACCAATCACCCTAATGGTGATGGTGATGAAACAGAACAGAGAGAAAAAGTGGGGAAGAAGAAAAAACTAAAAAAACTTGTCTAAATGTGTGAGGGGAAGGCTATTTATAGCCTTGTCTTTTGGTTGGTGAGTGGGCTTTCTCCCGTTCTTCTTGCCTTTTCGTCTTTTCAGAAAAGTTTCCGTTTTCGATTCTGATTCGGGATTTGTCGTCGATTAAATTCAACTCATCTTTTAATTTCTTCGTTTAATAGACTTGAGTTTCTTCGACTTATATAAATCTTCCATCTTTGGTCCTTTTCTTCGATAAATCTTCGAATACGCCCAGTGACTTCAAATCTTTTGCATCTCTTGGACAATAGACTTTATCTCGAGTCTTTTTCTTCAGTAAAACCCGTGCAATCCCATGTTTTCTTCAATATTCATCCGGTTGACTCTGAAAACACAACAAACACAAAAACCACGCATAATTCTAAAGAAATGATATTAAATACGTGTTTTGGTCTCGTTTTAGCCCGAATTAAGTGGTAAAAGGATGGGTGTTTACACACCTATCAAATCCCCTACACTTAACCATTGCCATGCCCTCATGCAATGCTTAGTGATAAAGCAATTTTACACTTTTCTCATAATTAATCAACCTTGGCCTTATTTAAATTCTACTAAACAAAAATTAAAGAAATAAAACTTTAAAGGTAACAAAGGGATAGAAAACCATTTTCACTTGAAAATAGCTACATGGAAATAACTTGCAAAGAAATCGATGACTTACATTAGGGCTTTGGTGCTGCGAAGATTTATCACCCTCAAGTTTCACGTTCCCCAAACTAAGCTTAAAAACGAGATCATTGTTATTATAAGTTAGCAATTCAAACACTTACACACATGGATTAATTAAATGCTTAAACTCCCTTATTCCTAGGTGTATCTCTTATATTTTATTTTATTTTTCTCTTAGAATGATCATGAAGATGCATTTTTGGACTTATTTTGATAGTTTATTAGGGCTGAAAGCAAAGTAGGACGATTTGATCAATAGTTAGCTAAAGGACAAAATCTCTTAAAACTGCTTCTCGGGATATCAAAAAGTTCATATCTTGGCATAACTTGGTTCACGATTTGAGACCTTTCTCGGGCTGATATTTGGCATGTACTTCATACTTCATATCTTCGAGAGACGTTCTTGAGATAATGGTCTTCTCATCATAATAGAGTTTCTTCACTTGGAGACTTTTGAGGGGTACTCCAACTTTGTTGACCACGACTTCATGATTATTTCTTCGATCTATATTTGGGATTTTGAGATACAACGATCCGCCTCCTTTTCGGACTTGGATCTATTTATCCTCATACCTTGTTAGGGTCTTTTCGGATAGACTTCTCCATGATCTTTATGGGAGTTGATTGCTTTTCGTCGTGAGTCTTGATCCTTCATATTGATTTTAGGAATAATGCTTTTCACATCACTTTGGATCTTCAGCAATAAAATTGAATCCTCATGCCTTGTTAGGGCCTTTTCGGACTCACCAATCTTCGCGCCCCGCTTCATAAGTTATGCCTTGGCTATGAACTCTTATCATTACCGAGCAACTTTTAAACGATCATTGGCTAGAAGCTAAGTAACTTTTCAAATCGTACGACCTTACTTATTGCAGATAAATTATTAGCAAGTGATGGGAGAATAGGCAAATAATTACACCAAGTGAGCTTGTGCAAGAATACCGACTTATAATTGACTCTATCATTTCTCGTCCTCCACAGTTTAAAATCCCAAGTAATGAGACTCGTGGACACTTATCCTAATAAACCAATTAAGGTCTACATGGTTAAGGATACTAGCTAGAATAAACTTAGATAAGTCTATTCGGGTTGAGTCAAAATAAACGCAACGGGCCTAATATGTCAAAAGATTTCAAAACTAGCTACACCACTTTATTAATATTTTTTTTTTTTTTTTTTTTTTTTTTTTTATTTTACTTTATTTGCGGAATATATACATATGAAAGCAAAGATAAAAATTTAAAAATTACGACTAAATGGCCAAAGTTAATAAAAAAATTTGAAAAATGTTGAAAAATATGATTTTCCGGTTAAATGAAGGCATTTTCATGGAAAAGTCCACTTAAAACTTCGATAGAAGTCCCCCCTACACTTAAGATAAACATTGTCCTCAATGTTTAAGCATGTGGGAAAAATATCCCCTACACTTATGACATTGTGCACGTTGGTTAACTCAAGTTAAGGAAGAGACGACTAAAGTGATCAATTTCAAATGTGATTATGAAGAAAATTGAATCATGATAGTTGAGAGATAGAACCGGATGTCGGATAACACGGGAGCACGGTTCTTCAAAAATTCCAAGAGTGCACTTATCCCTGTAATCACACCACACAAAGACAAATACGTATAGAAGTCCCCCCTACACTTAGGGGATTAAAACATAAAAGGATAGATACTCGGGCTGCCTCCCGAGGAGCGCTTGTTTTTGATAACCGAGTCACAAGCCTGACTCGACCCAAAATTAGTTCATGGGGAACGTGGTGAGGGATGGAATCACCTCCTGAGAGGTGTCCTCACCAAAGTACAACTTCACTCGTTGGCCATTCACCTTAAAATTTGGTCCATCAGGTTGAGCGAGCTCGAGAGTACCATATGGAAAAATTTGGGCAATGGTGAATGGGCCGGACCAACGAGATTTGAGCTTTCCCGAGAAGATTTTCAACCGAGAGTTAAAAAGTAAGACTTTGTCTCCAACATGGAACTCTCGGTTTTTGATCTTGGCGTCGTGAATGAGCTTAGTCCTTTCCTTATAGATTAAAGAATTTTCATAAGCCTCATTACGGAGTTCATTGAGCTCATTGAGTTGGATCTTGCGTAGGTCACCGGCTTTGTTTATATCAAAATTAGCCCACTTCAAAGCCCAGTAAGCCTTGTGTTCCAACTCAATGGGGAGGTGGCATGCTTTCCCGTACACAAGACGATAAGGCGTACAGCCGATCGGGGTCTTGTAAGCAGTACGGAAAGCCCACAAAGCATCATCAAGTTTATCAGCCCATGAGGCACGATGCTCTCCCACACTCCTTTCAAGAATTCGCTTTAGTCCTCGGTTGGATATTTCAGCCTGGCCATTAGTTTGTGGGTGGTAGGCTGTGGAAAGACGATGATTTACACCGTACTTAGCCATGACTCTAGCAAATTGGTCATTGCAGAAATGAGTCCCACGATCACTAATAATGGCGCGAGGCACACCGAATCTAGCGAATAGAGCTTTCAAAAAGTTACAAACCACCCTTGCGTCATTAGTGGGTAAAGCTTTGGCTTCAACCCATTTGGAGACGTAGTCAACGGCTACAAGGATGTATTTGTTTCCTTTAGAAGAAGGGAATGGCCCCATAAAGTCAATACCCCAAACATCAAAGATTTCACATTCTTGTATGAAATTTTGAGGCATCTCATCTTTATGTGTGATCTTGCCTTGTTTTTGGCAAACATCACATCTTTTAACTATATCGTGAGCGTCATGATATATGGAGGGCCAATAAAATCCCGAATCAAACACTTTTTTAGCGGTAAAGTTGGGACCAAAGTGACCACCAGTGGGTCCTTTGTGGCAAGCATCAAGGATTTCAGACGCTGCCGGTCCATCAACACATCAGCGAATAATCAGGTCAGCACATTGTTTGAATAGGTAAGGGTCGTCCCAAAAGTAAGTCTTAATGTCGATGAAGAACTTTTTCTTTTGTTGGGACGTCAACCCTTCCTTGAGAATTCCACCCGCCAAGTAATTTGCAAAGTCCGCAAACCACGGGGTTTCATTCGGCTTCGAGTTTATAGACATTAAGGTCTCCAAGGGAAAAGAATCATTGATTTCTTTGGTCGGATGATCCCCTTGGTAAGGATCCTCAAGTCTGCTGAGATGGTCCACGGCTAGGTTTTCTTCTCCTTTTTTATCGCGGATTTCGATTTTAAATTCCTGGAGCAGCAAAACCCAGCGAAGAAGTCTTGGTTTGGAATCTTGCTTTGTCAACAAGTACTTCAGCGCGGAATGATCGGTGTACACAATGGTGGTAGAAAGGACAAGATAGGGGCGGAATTTTTCAAAAGCATAGACAACAGCTAAAAGCTCTTTTTCGGTTGTCGTATAATGCAATTGTGCCCCTGTCATTGTCTTGCTAGCGTAATGGATTGGTTGGAAGTGTTTGTTCACTCTTTGTCCCAGAACCGCTCCAATATCAAAATCACTAGCATCGCACATCAACTCAAAAGGCAGCTCCCAATTAGGGGTAACCAAGACGGGTGCCTTAGTTAGCTTATCCTTAAGCGAGTTGAAGGCTTCAAGACACTCTTTGGAGAAGATAAAGGGAGTATCTTTTTCCAAGAGGTGGGTCATCGGGCGAGCGATTTGAGAAAAATCTTTGATGAATCGTCGGTAGAAGCCCGCATGACCCAGGAAACTTCTCACACCCTTCACGGTTGAAGGTGGAGGCAACTTTGCGATAACATCGACTTTAGCACGGTCTACTTCAAGACCGGATTTGGAGATCTTGTGTCCCAGCACGATGCCTTCTTTTACCATAAAATGGCATTTTTCCCAATTCAGAACAAGGCGAGTGTCTTCGCACCGCTTTAGCATACGTTCTAAATTGGCAAGGCAAGAAGAGAAAGAATCCCCGAAGACTGAGAAATCATCCATGAAGACTTCCATGGTTTGTTCAACCATGTCATGGAAGATAGCTAACATGCACCTTTGGAAAGTCCCGGGCACATTACATAAGCCAAAAGGCATTCTTTTGTAAGCGAAAGTGCCATAGGGACAAGTGAATGTAGTCTTCTCTTGATCTTGGGGATCGATGGGTATTTGAAAATAACCCGAGAAACCATCAAGAAAGCAGTAATATTCATTACCGGCTAAACGTTCAAGCATTTGGTCCATAAAAGGTAGAGGGAAATGATCCTTTCTCGTGGCATCATTGAGTTTGCGGTAGTCTATACAAACTCTCCACCCAGTAACGAGACGAGTGGGAATCAACTCGTTGTGTTCACTGGGAACAACGGTTATTCCGCCCTTCTTGGGCACACAATGAATTGGACTAACCCATGTGGAATCCGAAATAGGGTAAATCATACCCGCATCAAGATGTTTGATAACCTCTGTTTTGATGACTTCATGGATTTTTGGATTCACCCTTCGTTGGCTTTGAATAGTGGGCTTATAGTCGTCCTCCATGAGAATTTTGTGCGTGCAGAAGTGAGGATCAATTCCACGAATATCCGAGATTTTCCAAGCAATAGCCTTCTTATGAGCTTTCAGCACGGCAACGAGGCGAGTCTTCTCTTCATCTTTCAAATCCGTTGCAATAATGACGGGCGACTTCTTGTTGTCGTCAAGGAACACGTACTCGAGATGAGGCGGCAACTCCTTAAGTTCCAAATCCGGAGGATTTTCGACGGGAGGCGTATTCGAAGTCGGAGTATCGATAGCAATGACCGTGGGAGATGGAGGCGAAGGATTGTCTTCGGTGAGAAGATTGTCAAAGAAATTCATGTCTTCATCCCCATCGTTAGGAGAATCATTAGTAGTTAAATTCGCATCTCCCATGGTATCTTCAAGATTGTTCCAGAATAAATCACTATCTCCAAATAGAGACAACGATGAATCAATGGAGGACACGGTCTCAACATTGGGAAGAGAGGTAGGAATACTTTTGCAAGCATCATTAAAGTGTTCTTCACAAGCCTCATCAAGAACGTCAATACAATTAACGCTCTCATATGAATAAGGCTGTTTAGACAACTTTCCCATGTTGAAGACTACTTTATCGTCACCCACTCTCATGATAAGCTCACCGGCTTCAACATCAATGAGAGTGCGACCGGTCCTAAGGAATGGACGACCAACAATGAGTGGCACACGGGGGTCCATCTCGTAGTCGACGACAACAAAATCAGCAGGGAAGGTGAATTTGTCGACTCCTACAATGACGTCTTCAGTTATCCCCACTGGATAAGCAACCGTACGGTTAGCTAATTCCAAAGTCATTTTGGTGGGGACTAGCTCTGGGAGAGATAATTGCTTCCAAACACTTAGAGGCATGAGATTAATACTGGCACCTAGATCGGCTAGGGCCATGCAATTCTCTACTCCCGGGAAATTGCAAGGGATAAGAAAACGACCCGGATCACCAAGCTTGGTTGGCAATTTCCTTAAGAGCACTGCAGAGCAGTTCTCATTAAGTTGGGTGTTGGCAATATCGAGGAGCTTTTCCTTGTCGCTCAGAAGATCTTTAAACATTTTGGCGTACTTAGGCATGTGAGCGAGAGCCTCAGCGAAGGAGATATTGAAATTCAGTTGTTTGAACATTTTAAGGAAATTCGAAACCTGAATATCATCCTTGCTCTTTTGCTTCTCTTTCCTCAACCTTGAAGGATAAGGTATATTGGAAGAAGAGGAAGGCTTTAGAGGAATAGGATCACTCACAACCACGGGTGGAGGAGGGGTAGAAAGAAGAGGTGGAGAAATTGGGGAAGGAGAAGGAGGAGGAATAGGAGCAGGCGACTCGTTCTCCTTAGTCACAACCACCGGTGGAGGTATAGGAAGCTCGGGTTCCTTGGTACCTTTACCACTTCGAGTAGTGATTGCTTTCATCTCCCCTCTTGGGTTCGCAACGGTGTTACTCGGAAGAGTACCCGAAGAAGAGGGTTGATTACCTTGGAAGAAACTAGCCATCATGTTCCTCAGATCATTAGTTTGGCTATCCAACGTGTTTCTCATGTCGGCTCTCAAATCATTTCCTTGCTTGACCAAGTCTGCCTTCAAGTTGCGCACTTCCTCTTGGAGATTTCCCACTATCACATCATTGGTTCTCATGTAGGTTGCAACCTCTTGGTGTAATGCAGTGGTGGCTTGGTTGGGAGGAGCATTGTATGCAGGTGGTTGGTAAGCAGGTTGTTGGTAGACTTGATTGTTACGTTGAGGTGGTTGTTGCTGCTTGTGAGGAGGGATGTATGGTTGTCGAGGTTGTTGTTGTTGAGGAGGGCGATTAAGGTTTTGTTGTTGGTTTGGGTTGGTAGGAGGGAAACCAGGTGGGGAAAGATAGTTGTTGGATCGATAGCTAAGCAAGTTACGGTCACCTTGAGGTCTAGCTTGATAAGCAGGTTGAGGATAGGTGCCATATGCCGCATTCACATTCTCAGCAGGGTAATCTTGGGTGGCGGTACAAGTTGTGTAAGAGTGAGGACCACCGCATATCTCACAAGGTTGGCTGACAGCGTTTACTTGTGCGTTTTTGGCGTTGTTGCTGTTGTTGTTGCTGAAGGTGTGGGTGACAAGCGATTCAAGAAGCGTGGTGATTTTGTCAAGTCGCTTGTCGCTGTCATTAGTGCTAGCACTAGCGACATTGGTCCGAACACTCTTGGTTTGCACACGAGATTTGTTCTCAATGATGTCCCAAGCAGCATTGGAAGTCTTAGCCAATAGATTACCCCCCGAGGCACTGTTCAGTGAATCTTGGTCACTCATGCTTAAACCATTGTAAAAAGTATTAATTTGATGTACTTTGGTAAAACCATGTTGTGGGCATTTTCTTAAAAGATCTTTAAAACGATCCCAAGATTCACTGAATGACTCATCGTACTTTTGTTCAAAATTTATGATCTCATTCCGCAAAGCGGTAGTACGAGAGGGTGGAAAAAAGTAATTGATAAACTTTGTTTCCAAATCCGTCCACGAGAGAATACTCTGTGGCGGTTCCTTAGCAAGCCAATGCCGGGCTTTTCCCTCTAAAGAAAAGGGAAAAAGTTGTAACCTTATAACCTCTTGTGGAACTCCATTGAACTTGACCGTGTTGGTGAGTTGTAGAAATCTCTTGATGTGGTCGTGTGGATCATCAATGGTACGTCCGAAGAATGGTTGAGCGGAGACCATCTGGATAAAGCCTGATTTTAGCTCGAAATTGTTGGCGGCAATTGGTGGTATAACAATCGGATCCGTGTTGCCATCGACATGAGCTTGCAGCAATTCAATCATTGGGCGGTTATCCGGAAGGGGCTCATTGTTGTTGTTATTATTCATGTTGTTGTTGTTATTGTTGTTTGGAGGTGGTACACCGGCCATGTCTAAGTGATCGAGAGGCTCGGGCTCTTGATAAGACATGGATCGAGTGCGCATACACCTGCAAAAGAACGAACAAAGAAAAGCAAAGCACAAATATTTTTGGTTTTTATGTTTTTTAATTTTTTTTGTATTTTTGAAAATTTTATATTTTTTTTTAGTTGTTTTTGAAAATTTTCTATGACAAAGTAACGTTCACGGGGAACGGATCCCAAAATCCAAGTTCTCACAAAAAACTTTTGATCTTAACGAGAAGAGCCGGCAGCGGCGCCATTTAATATTCGCGTTTTATGTGGGTTCTAATTTCTCGGAATCTTCTCGAATTGATCTAGGCTTTAAGTGGAATGATTGTTCTTGGTTACTAAATAAAAGGGTTTGGTTTTCTAATCTAATAAAAAGTGGAAATGAAAATTTAATCAAAGGTAATTAATTTAATGATGATTAATAAAAACTTTAATTTAACTTAGAATTAAAATAAAATTAAAATTAAAATAAGGAAACAGTAAAGAAACAGTAAAGAAATAGTAAAGAAACAGTAAAATTTTAAAATCCCAAAAGATAACTGATTCGGAAGTTACTGTTCATTCGGAAGTTGAGCTTCATTCGGAACTTTGTGCTTGGTTCGGAACTTTTGGACTCATCCGGAACTCACTGATTCGGAAGTTTTACATTCATCTGGAACTTACTGATTCGGAAGTTCTCTATGTTCCGATTCGGAACTTTTGGATAAAAAATCGGTTCGGAACTTATGCCTTGGTTCGGAAGTTACTGATTCGGAAGTGATTGGTTCGGAAGTTTTTGGCTTCGTTCGGAACTTTTTAAACTGATTCGGAACTTAATGCTTCATTCGGAACTTTGGTTTGGTTCGGAAGTTTTAACTTGGTTCGGAACTTTTTAAAGGTAAACTCATTCGGAACTTTTAACTGACTAGGAACTTTTGAAAACAAAACTCATTCGGAAGTTACTGTTCACTCATTCGGAACTTCTGGGAAACCCAGATACATAAACTAAACCGAAGAACAAGGAAACACGATTTTGATCCAAAAATCACCAAGTTTTTCACCAAAAACTAAAATAAATCAATCACAAAGCATCTACTAACCATAAACTACTAATCCCATCAACAAAAACACAAATCCCAACAACTTTTGAAGATCAAATCAAGAAAAATAAAAACTTAAAAACTTGAAGATAAAGATGATGATGAAAAAGATAAAATAGAAAGATTGAACAAGAACTTTGTATTGAATGATTAATGTTTTGACAAGATAAATCAAAGATTAAAATTACAAGATGAGAAAATTAAAGATTAAAATCACCAATCACCCTAATGGTGATGGTGATGAAACGGAACAGAGAGAAAAAGTGGGGAAGAAGAAAAAACTAAAAAAACTTGTCTAAATGTGTGAGGGGAAGGCTATTTATAGCCTTGTCTTTTGGTTGGTGAGTGGGCTTTCTCCCGTTCTTCTTGCCTTTTCGTCTTTTCAGAAAAGTTTCCGTTTTCGATTCTGATTCGGGATTTGTCGTCGATTAAATTCAACTCATATTTTAATTTCTTCGTTTAATAGACTTGAGTTTCTTCGACTTATATAAATCTTCCATCTTTGGTCCTTTTCTTCGATAAATCTTCGAATACGCCCAGTGACTTCAAAGCTTTTGCATCTCTTGGACAATAGACTTTATCTCGAGTCTTTTTCTTCAGTAAAACCCGTGCAATCCCATGTTTTCTTCAATATTCATCCGGTTGACTCTGAAAACACAACAAACACAAAAACCACGCATAATTCCAAACAAATGATATTAAATACGTGTTTTGATCTCGTTTTAGCCCTAATTAAGTGGTAAAAGGATGGGTGTTTACACACCTATCAGAGGCGGATCGTTGTATATCAAAATCCCAAATAAAGATTGGAGAAAAATGAAGAAGTCGTGGTCCAAGTATGAATCTCTCAAAACTTCAAGTAAAGA
Organism: Glebionis coronaria; assembly: GCA_025667525.1. Lineage (NCBI taxonomy): Eukaryota > Viridiplantae > Streptophyta > Magnoliopsida > Asterales > Asteraceae > Glebionis > Glebionis coronaria. The sequence continues at coordinate 467,127,405 of CM046882.1, read as the reverse complement.
AATTCCTATATGAAGAGAAGACCATTATTTCATGAACGTCTCTCAAGGTTTGAAGTATAAAGTCACTGGCAAATATCGGTCCGAGAAAGGTCTCAAATCGCGAAGCAAGTTATGCCAAGATATGAACTTTATGAGGTTCCGAGAAGCAGTTTTAAAAGATTTTGTCCTTTAGCTAACTATTGATTAAATCGTTCACTTTATTTTCAGCCTAATAAATTATCGAAATAAGTCAACAATGCATCCTCGTGATCATTCAAGACAACAATAAAATATAAGAGATACACCTAGGAATAAGGAAGTCTAAGTGATTAATTAGCCCACATGAGTTCGTATTAGTCTACCAACTTATAATAACAATGATCTTGTTTTTGCACTTGGCATGGAAAAGTGAAAAGTCGAGGACGATGAATCTATTTGAGTTTTATGATCCTTAAAGTTATTTTTCAATAATGAAAGCAATACATTATGTCTTTGCAAAATAAAATGTCATAAGTTGAATAATGGTGTAGCTATAGTTTTATTTTATCATTGCGTGAGGACACAACGATTGCTTAACATGGGGGAATTTGATATGAGTGTAAATACTCATATCATTTGTAGCTTAAAACAATGAAATATTGCACAAAATGTATCAAATATGCCTTGGATATGTTGTTTTCTTGTTTGAATGTGTGTAGGTACCAAGTTCGCAAAAACCGGCAATTATCAACACAAGTTTGAAGATAAAGATCAAAGGAGCCAAAATCAAGCTCGACTTTAGAGGATTATATCATTTATCAAGAAAACAGGCTTAGTGGGTCCCACAATTGAGTAAATGGGCTAAAAAGCCCATTTAAGATTCAAGAGAGAGTATTTTGTGTTCAAATGGCCCAAAAAGGAACTTGTATACACGGATAGAATGACTGTTTGGGCCCAAGCCCAAATCAAGATGAAATGGAACGAATAAAATGAATGATGGGCCTCTAGGGTTTTGTTTTGTGTTTACACATATTAAACTCACACGTCCATATCACCAAACTCACTCAACTTTATTGAATATATAAACCGTTCCAATTTTCCACTTTCACAAATAAATAATTCCATTCGTTATTACCTATGTTCTCTTCTCCCCCATTTATCTTCTCTCCCAAAAACCAGTAAATATGTACTGTTTCACAAAAAACCCTAGATGGGTAAAAAATTAATTAAACATAGGGCTTTTGTTCACACACTTGATTCAAGTGTGGGGGAATTAAAAGCCCCATTTTTAAGGAAGAGAGTAGATGGAACGAGAGTGCTACGTGGCCGAGTCTTATTGGATTGAACACCTCAAATGCCATAATCAACCAATCACAAGGCTTCTTATAAGCACAACTAGCACAAATCAGTGCCACTTTGGCGATCCGCGTGAACATGAGTGATCACCAGCCATCCGATTCAACAAAGAAAGAGAAAGTGAAGATCAAAGGCCAAGATTAATAAGGAGTATTCCTTAGAATATTCGGATATTCTCTTTGTCAACAGCTTGGGGAGGCTATAAAAACCCCCAATTTATCTTGTATTTTTCATCCTTTTTTCTTCTTTTACTGTTATAATGTTGAAATAGCTGTAGGAATATTTGTAACTTAATTTCCTTAGTACTGTAATATCTTTACTGGATTAATAAAGTTAATATAGCAAAATCTTGTTGTTTTGATTACTTTCTGTTAAGCATTTAATTAAATATTTTTACTGGTATTTGATGTTATAATATGAAAAGTATTTGATTCAAGTTGAAATAATAACCTGATTTAAATATTAAAAGTGGAATTGGGATAAAGTGTTTCCCTACTGGAAGGACTTAATTAAATTAAGCTGTTGGAATCTTTGATTACTGTTGTTCGAGATGGGTGGGATAAGTTGATTCGAGAGAAACACAAATGGTGGTTCAATTTTCTTGCAAATGGTGTAAGGTTCGAGAAGGTGTAGGGTGTCCATGTTTTATGATGTTTTATATCTAGTCTAAGAATGCTCAGCGCATTTTTCTGCATCAACGGATCATCAATTCAAGGTAAACTTTACATTAGTTTAATCTGCTTTGTTTTTATTCGTTTTGTGAAAGTTGATTAGTCTGCTAGTGATTATTATGATTAAGATTCGTTTAGTTGATAAACTGATTGATGTAGTTAGATTGATTAAAGGTTTTATTATTTGAGTAATGTGATTTCTGATCTTGCTTAAAACAGTTATACAGTTTTATTGGTTTTTCAAAGTTTGCTATTATTAATCTATGAATGAATCTGTTTTGTTTTAAATGATTTAGTCGTGTAACTGGTTGGTTTATATGAAATGATCTCGGTTTAGATAATTTATTAGCATATGTTCTTGACTAATAATGATCTGGTTGGTTTAAAATTTAGTTGTCTTATTTTGTTTGGAAATTTGTATGGTATTATCCAGTAGTTAATTGATGATTTGGTTTTAAATTGATAAGTTTATGTTGCTAGAAATACATTAGGACTGGTTTGTATACTGAGTTTGTTTAGAACTAATTATGTATTACTGATTTGCTGCTAGTTTCTTGTTGGAACTGATATGATTATATGCTTTGAGTTTTTGTGCTTTGTATTTGTCTTGGTTAAAGCTTATCAGATCCAACTTATCTGATAAGCATTTCTGCTATTTCCTAAAAGCTTAAGTATAATAAGCTACCAAAAGTCTCTCCTGAGACTAATTTGCTTAATCTGTAAAAAAAAAGGAATTAAATTCCAAAAATTTGTCCATGGCAGGACTCGAACCTGTGACCTCCTGGTCACAGGCATAAGGTGTTAACCATCTGGGCTAACTGGCCTCTTTGGTTTTATATTTCTCAGATTAATTAATATTATGTAGTAGTAGTTTGGCAGTTTTAATATAGGCAACTTTTGTTTCACTATACTTTCGGTTTTTTTTTAAACTTTTTAAAAATGTTTTTTTTTGTTAAAGTTTATTTTAGATAAATAAAAATAAATAAAAATAATAATAAATTTTAAAAAAATAATAGAATAAATAAAAAAATGTTTTTATTAAATTTAAAAGTTTAATTAGTTAATTTTTACAATTAGATTTTAATAATTAAATTAGAAATAGTTTTCTAAATAGATTTGTTTAAAGTAATTTTTAATTAAGTAATTAGTTTTAAAAGTTTAAATTAGATTTTTTTTAAAGTAAAGTAAAAGTTATTTTAATTTAATAGATTTATTTTTAAAGATTTTTAATTAGATTAATTTTAAATAGTGTTAATTTTCTAGTAAGTCAGATTTTTAAGTAATTAATTAATTGTAGATTTTAAATATTGCGGGGTTTAACGATTCATGCACTTTAGGATAATATTAAATAGTTTAAAATTGGTAGATTTTAATTTTAGTTTAAAAACCGAAAACCAATTCAAATCAATTGTCCAAAACGAAACAAAACGTCTCAAATTCATAAGATCTTCGTGTACAACGAACTCGAGTCACCAACGTGTTAATATTAGTCTATTACTTTTTCCTAAAGGTAATTTTCTAATTTACCTTATAACGTAATCTCAAATAAATCACTATACACATCAACGACACATCAGTCAACAAGATGTCCCGGTAAGTCATCTTTAGGAGGGTAAATTTGTCATCCACCCGCCCTCCTTTGTTTTGGCTCTTGTAGTCCGAGCCCCTTCCACTGCCTTGGTTGCTTTACCACCCGACTGTCTCCTGGACTGGTCGTTCGATCGATAGTTGTGATTTCCCTTTGTAGGATAGGCTGCAGCTACCGCGGTTTCTCCTTCTACAAAGTTCCTGACCCTTTCCATGAGGTCGTCATACTTCTCCGGTCGCTTGTCATTGAGGCGCCTAATTAGTTCCTTGTCTGTTATGGCATGCATGTAATCGGAAATTTTTAGGAGCTCCGGCATCGTTTTTGTGCGCGTGCACTCGTCATTGAAACATTCCGTGAAGTCCCCCGTAGATTCTCCAGGCCGTTGCTTGACGGTTGGTAATGAGACAGGGTCCCTATTATACTTCTTTCGCTGAGTATAACTGTTTTTGAATGCAGTGCGCAACTCAGTGAAGCTATCGATGCTTCGGGGAGGAAGTCCCTCAAACCAATCACGGGCATTGCCAATCAAGGTTGAATTCAACATCGGGCACCATATAGGCATGGGCCATCGTTCAATTTTTTCCTGCGTGTCAAATATCTTTAGGTGATCATCCGGATCACCAAACCCATCATATGTTTTGACGCACGCTGGCATGCGACGCTTCTTATCCTCAGAGTAGTTCCGTATGCGGAGGGTAAAAGGATCTTCCCTAGGATCACACCATGGACGGGAGAGATTGGGGTCACACCATGGGCGGGAGAGATCTTCCCCTTCGACCTCACGATAGTAAGGGACACCGTAGTACCCCTCATCGTCCGATGGTGGTGGAGGAGTACGCCTAGGTCGGCGACGCTTGGGTGGGTGGTCATCCGAATCTTCTCCTGAGGGACCGGGGGAAGGGGCGGTGCCCCACTTCTCATCTGAGGATCACTTTTATGAGAAGAGCTAGGAGCCTTCTTCCCGGTATTCACCCTATCCCACACGCTTGTGCGGCGATTGTTCCTGGTTAATTACAAGTCCGTCCGTTCGGCTGAGTCGTCGGATCTATCTCCTTCACGAGATTGTAGTAGTTCCTGCATAACACGATCCCCTATGCGTTCGAACACATTCGGAGGTTGAGGATTCTCCTCAAAGAGGTTTCGTTCCTGGGGTCGTGCCCTCTTCTTCTTTTGAGTCTGAAGAGAGGTTCCGGACACGACCCTGCCAAAGTTGAGCCTAGATTCGAGGTTCCTACCTAGGTTTAGCCTTGACGCGATGCCCGGGACGATCCTCTCAAAGTTCTGCGTGATAACACGAGCGAGGTCTTCGTCACTAAGTGGTTCGACTTCCACCTCTTCTTCAGTTGATGGCCTACGTGGCTCCTTGTTAGGGGCCCTAGGCGCACTCCCTGGGTCAGGGTTGTCCATGGTCATGGTTGGTGGTGGGGTATTAGCGGACGTGCCTGTCCCACCCATAGCCTGAAAAATGCTTCGGTTATTCGGTCCTCCTGTTTGGTTGCTAGGGGACTGAGTGGGGATGAGTATCCCGTCCCTTGTGGACTTCCGATTCACAGGATTCGTGTTCCTAGGGTTTCCTTGCGGATGTCCTTTCATCATTGAAAGAGATCGAGATGAAATTTGTTCTAGCTTAGTGTATTGGTCCCACGGATGGCGCCAACTTGTTGATACAAAAGTTGGATGATCCTTGCTAGACCCGAATTAGGCTTAATTCGGTTTAGCTGGGCTCCAGCTCTTGCACCAAGTGAATAGTCTTGCTGAGATCCTGCACACTAAAGCAACACACGTTAATCTTACCGTGGAAATGTATCCCACGATTAGACTCCAGCATGAGAGTAAGTAATCGGTTAGGGTTAAGAGTCGGATGTGAGTTTAGAGTATGTAGAATTTAATACCATTGTGGAACCCTTGGGGTTCCTTATATAGGCAGTGAACCCCTAATGGGCTCATTGTTTACTTCGGCCCCAAGCATAAGATAATCACTATAATTACCTTGATTGTTATCTTCTAATTATGGCTAGTGTATATCCTATACTTGAAGGTAAATCCCAATCCTAATAGGATTGTGATTCTGTCTAACCCTGTCTCGGCTGTACCGGGTCATGGGTCGCACACACTTTATGCGGTCACTACTCAACAATCAAGGTGGTTACCAAGGAAATCAAAAGAACAACTATAAGGGTAACAATTACAACAATGGGAATCAACGGACTAGTAATCAAGTGCAAAATCAAAATCAAAATCGTGATTTCCAAAATGTTAATCAAGGGCTTTCAAATGCATTTTCAAAAGACATTCCAACTGAGATTTTGAACTATTTTAAGGATAATGACGAGAGGTACACAAACATGGCAAAAGTTGTTAGTAACCTAAGGACTAAGTTTGAAACTCAATGTACCAAATTGGAAGAGAATGTGTTTAGGCTCCAACAAAACCAACAAAAAATGGAACAAGGTCAACATAAGATTGAACAAACCTTACTTAGGTTAGAGCAAAATGCAATAGCCGAAAAAAGCAAGATAGAGAGGAACGTAAAAAGACGGAAAATAGAGTTTTAGATGTTATCATGATGAGCAGAGCCTCTACTTCGGGTGGTCTTCCTAGTAACACCGTGTCAAACCCAAAGGGAGAGATGAAAGTGATTACCACACGTAGTTGTAAGACCTTTAAGGAACCGACTCCTCAACCAATTACTCCTACGGTGGAGGAAATTGAGGAAGAATCCGAGGTGGTGGTTGAAAAGGAGCATATCCCAATCCCACGAAGTACCGCTCAAACCACACATACGGTCGACCCTTTACCATCATTGGAACCCTAGATTCCAAAGGCTATGCCTATGACCCAACCCACACCACCCTTGCCTTACCCATCGAGACTTCGTAAGGAGAAATTGCAAGAGCGTGACAACTACCAATTTGAGCTTCTCATTAAGATGTTTCGTGTTATGCATTTTAACATAAGTTTTGCCGACGCTTTAATTATGATGCCTGGATTTGCCGCCAACTTTAAGAGTATGTTAAACAACAAGGAGAAATTGCAAAAATTTTCTAGTTGTTCATCGGTTTATCTTAGCCGCATACCTCAAAAAGTCGGTGATCACGGTAAATTTTTGATTCCATGTGGTATTCAAGATATGGAATAATGCTACGCCTTGGCCGATCTTGGTGCTAGTATTAATTTGATGCCTCTTGCATTCTTTAAGTCGCTCAATCTTCCTAATCTTACTCTTTCAAGAATGTCTATCGAAATGGCCGATCATTCTACGATTCCCGCATGTGGATTGGCCGAAGACGTTTTTGTGAAAGTGGGAAATTTCTATTATCCGGTAGACTTTATCGTAGCCGATATTCCCACGGATCCTCAAGTTCTTCTTATTTTAGGTCATTCGTTTTTGGATACGTCAATGGCGTTGATTGATGTGCATGCTAGGAAAATCACCTTACGTTTCAACGACGAGGAACTTGTTATAAACGCAACACAAAATGCCAAACTTTCTCATGTTTATTCTATCGCGGCCATAAACTATATTGATATGATCGATTTCGTTTGCGAATAATTTTCACAAGAATTTTTAGGTTTTGGTGATGAAGAAAATAGTGGCAATCCTACTATGCTCGATCCTATTCTTGATAACTCGACACCATCCTTCACTCCATATTAAGGAGGTGGTTTTACTTTGGAAGAGTTTGATGTACCTCGAACTTCTAACGAAGACCTCGACAATGATGAGGACTTTTCGATTATCAAGGATTTTCTTAACGATTTCCCATTTTCTTAACGATTTCCCTAGAGTTGAAAGATCTTACTCCTCATCTTGAATACGTATTCTTGGAAGGAGACGATAAGTTGCCGGTTATTATTGCGAAGGATCTTTCGGATGATGAAAAAACCGCACTTATCGATGTCTTGAAGGACCACAAAGGGGCAATTGCGTGGAAATTATCCGGCATTAAGGGAATCGATCCTAAATTTTGTACCCACAAAATCTTAATGGAGGAAGACTACAAGCCCGCAATCCAATATCAAAGGAGGGTGAACCCCAAAATTCACGACGTCATCAAAAAGGAGGTCCTTAAACTCCTTGACGCGGGAATGACTTACCCTATTTCCGATAGCCCTTGGGTGAGTCCCATTCATTGTGTCCCTAAAAAGGGAGGAATGACCGTTGTGCCAAACGATGACAACGAGTTAATTCCAACTCGACTCGTAACTGGTTGGAAGGTATGTATTGACTATCGTAAGTTAAATGACGCCACTCGTAAAGACCATTTTCCCTTTCCCTTCATGGATCAAATGTTTGAGCGTCTTGCGGGAAATGATTTCTATTGCTTCTTAGATGGTTTTTCCGGTTACTTCCAAATCCCCATCTATCCTCGTGATCAAGAAAAAACTATGTTTACGTGTCCATATGGAACATTTGCCTATCGTAGAATGCCATTCAGACGTTGTAATGCACCGGGAACTTTTCAACGGTGCATGATGGCTATTTTTCATGACATGATCGAGAAGAGATGGAAGTCTTTATGGATGAATTTTCCGTGTTTGGTAGTTCGTTCACTTTGTGCTTAGGAAATTTGAAACATATGTTGAAACGCTGTGAGGAAACCAACCTTGTGCTCAATTGGGAAAAATGTCATTTTATGGTTAAAGAAGGAATCGTCTTAGGGCACAATGTTTCAAAAGCGGGGATTGAGGTAGACAAAGCTAAGATAGACGTCATCGCTAAATTACCTCATCCCAAAACCGTTAAGGGAGTTAGGAGTTTCCTAGGCCACAAGGGCTTTTATCGTCGATTCATCAAGGATTTTTCAAAGATTTCTCGACCCATTACACACCTCCTCGAAAAAGATGCTTCTTTTGTCTTTAACGAAGATTGTGTACGAGCCTTTGAAATCCTTAAGAGGAAACTTACCGAAGCTCCCATTCTTGTTGCTCCCAATTGGAACCTCCCCTTTGAACTAATGTGTGATGCAAGTGATTACGCTATTGGGGCCGTTTTGGAGCAATGTCATGAAAATCATTTCTTGCCTATCCACTATGGTAGCAAGACGATGACCGAGGCTCAACTTAAATATACCACAACAGAAAAGGAATTCCTTGTCGTGGTGTATGCATTTGAGAAATTCTGGCCTTACCTCGTCTTGAACAAATACATAGTGTATACGGATCATTCGGCAATCAAGTACCTCTTGGCTAAGAAAGATGTAAAGCCAAAATTGCTTCGTTTGATTCTCCTCCTACAAGAATTTGATGTCACAATACTTGACAAAAAAGGAGCCGAGAATCTAGTGGCCGATCATCTTTCTCGCTTGGAAGATCCTCACCAAAGTGTGAACGAGAACAAGGAAATCACCGAAACATTTCCTCTCGAGACACTTGGTGTAGTGAATTATAAGAAAGACTCATCCACCCCATGGTTTGCGGACATCGCAAATTACCATGCGGGCACCTTCATCATTAAGGGTATGACGACTCAACAAAAACATAATATTCTTTCGTGACGTCAAGTTCTACTTTTGGAACGACCCTTACCTATTTCGGACTTGTGCGGATCAAATTATTCGACGTTGTGTTTTTGGAACCGAAGCTTCTAATATCCTTAGAGCTTGTCACGAGGAACCCACGGGAGGTCACCATGGTGCTAATCTCATGACGAAGAAGGTCTTTGATGCCAGATTCTTTTGGCCTACTATTTACCGAGATGCACATGCACTTGTCAAGTCACGTGACTCATGCCAACGTCAAGGCAAAGCCTCACAAAACGATGAAATGCCACAAAATATCATCCAAGTGTGTGAGATCTTTGACGTTTGGGGAATTGATTTTATGGGGCCGTTCCCATCATCTCGTGGTAATAAGTACATCCTTGTCTTCGTTGACTACCTATCCAAGTGGGTAGAAGCTAAGGCTTTGCCCACGAACGATGCTCGTGTGGTAGTCAAGTTTTGAAGCAATTATTCTCTCGGTTTGGAACCCCTCGCGCTATCATAAGCGATTGTGGAACCCATTTTTGTAATGACCAATTCGAAAGGGTTCTAAAGAAATATGGGGTTACACATCGGCTCTATACGGCTTATCACCCGTAAACGAGTGGGCAAGTCGAGGTTTCAAACCGAGCGTTAAAGAGGATCTTGGAAAGATCGATAGGGGAAAACTGACAATCTTGGTCAGATAAGTTAGACGATGATTTATGGGCATTTCTTACCTCTCATAAGACGCCCATGGGGTGCACTCCTTACAAGCTCGTGTATGGGAAGAATTGTCACTTGCCAATTGAACTCAAACATAAAGCTTATTGGGCCCTAAGCATTGCAATGATGACATAGAGACCACGGGAAAACACCGGAAAATGCAATAAATGAATTGGATGAATTGAGAGACATTGCTTATGAAAATTCATTGATTTATAAAGAGAAAACTAAAAATTTTCATGATTCAAAAATTAAAAACCGGGTTTTTAACATTGGGGATCAAGTGTTGCTTTTTAACTCAAGATTGAAAATATTTTCCGGCAAGTTGAAATCCCGTTGGTCGGGTCCATTCACCATTACCCAAGTGTTTCCATATGGGACCATCGAGCTAGCTCAAAATGATGGTCCTAACTTCAAGGTGAATGGCCATAGGGTTAAGCACTACTTTGGTGGGGAAGTTCCTTCTTTGAACTACCTAGACCAAGTCACCTTCCCCAATGATAATTAGTATTAAGGGGATCGAGTCAAGCTCATGACTCGGTAATAAAAAACGAGGTGCCTCGTGAGGGTGTCCCATGCTTATCCATGTACATATTATCACTTTCTAATGTAGCTTACGTGAGGGGATTTGTGCCCTTCCAACCTTTGTTCCGTGGTTGTTTGTGCATTGTGGTTTTTAGATGATCGTCTTCACGATTGGAGCCTCTCGTGTTCGTTTTACGTGAGCACTCAATCATTTGCTTTGAAGAATTTCTCGATATCCATATGATATATCCTTTGATGTTCTAACCTTAGGTTTATATCACACTTCATAAACGGCTATTGATTTAATGGTTCCACCCTTTCCATGCTAGATTAAGCATTCGACTACGTCTCTAGTATGGGGGTATCCTACCCTTAGACTCGAAACCTTGAGGACAATGTTTAACTTAAGTATGGGGGGGGGTGAATAGATACTTCCCTTGCCAAACCTTCACGCTTTCCAAAGTTTATCTTTTTGTTATCGTTTTGTTGCAAAATAAGGTAAAAAATGGCCAAATTTTAAAAATTTTCTCATGTTTCATAAGTGTTTGAAGACACGAATTTAGATTTTCTGATGGCGAGAATAAGAGTAATTTTTGACTCGACCGTGCGTGTTGAGCACTTAGCTTCAATTCCTTAACTTATATTAGGCTAAGTCTCTTAAATGAGGACGAGAAATGATAGAGTTAATTATAAGTTACTATGCTAAACATAGAGTACTCGTATTCTTTCAAAAACTCATGTGTTTTAATTGTTTTCTTATTCTCCCTTCGCTTGTATATATATTTTGCTAATAAGTATTGTGTTGGAAATATGTTTTTACGTATTTAGGAAGATTCGGTCACTCCAACAATATACTAAGTAGTAGCTTGTAGTCTAGACATCGTTATTTAATAAACAAGCCCAAGCCTAGCCTACAACATGTGTAGGCCGGCCCAAATGTAAGCCCAAGCCCATTACAAGGGCTTGGGTATATAAACCCTCTCCTTAGATGGAGAGGGTGTGTGGTTATTCATTTTTCACATAGTAAACATAAGTTTCTCTCTCTAGAATTATGTGTAATCCACCATCTCTCTATCTCTTTCTCTATAAAAAAATAAGCAAGATTTACATATCCTACAAAAGGTATCAGAGCCATGGGATGATTGCTTGGTTTTTTTGTGTGTGTTCTTGAATCATTTCGTCTATTTTGATCCGATTTCAAAAGTACCAATTTTTGTTTTGTGTTTTTATGCTTTAATCTTGATATACGTTATCTAGTTACTTGTTATAGTGATTTGGTATTGGTATTTTGGGTTAAAAACACAAATTTTTGGGTGTTTGATTCGTTTTTAGGATTAAAATTGCGAATTTGTTGTGTACTTTCCGAGAATAGTGGAAAAGTTGTCTCCATCGCAAAGTGAGTAAGGTTCTGCATTCCGATCGCAAAGACCTAGGGTCTCTACATTGCGATCAAAGGATATTTCGCCACTTACTCCGATCAAACATTGCGATAGCTCCTTGCTTCGTATATTGCGATCGGGTATAAGGCCACTTTGAAACATTACTCTGCCAAAATTTCTTTAGCTACATTCCGACAGGTATTACGATCTGACATTCGGACAGGTATTGCGATCTGACATTCCGACAGGTATTGCTATCTGACATTCCGACAGGTATTGCGATCTGACATTCTGACAGGTATTGCGATCAACACATTCCGATAGGTATTGCGATCAACACATTTCGATAGGTATTGCGATCACCACATTCCGACAGGTATTGCGATCAACACATTCTGATAGGTATTGCGATCAGGCATTCCGACAGGCATTGCGAAAGGTATTCCGATAGACTTTGCGACAGAACTTTTTTGTGCATTCCGATAGCTATTGCGATCAAGTATTGCGACAGAACTTCTTTTGTGCATTCCGATAGAGTGACAAGATTTCCAAGATTTTTCAAAAACGTGTTTTTGAAAATTTTTATGTGTAATTTAGTCTTGGAATTTTGGTTTATCGAGAACATAATTTAAGGGATTTCAACATTATTTCTCGGTTTTAACACACAACAACAAACACATTAACTTTCTCTCATTGTTCGATCAACGTTTGTAAATCTTAACTTTTTGAAATGGAGTACACATCTCTTACGGATAAGTCCATCCTCTCGGGTACGGATAATCGTCCACCAATGTTGGAGAAGTCTATGTACGAGGATTGGACTTCTCGAATGGAACTTTACATGTTGAACAAAGAGAATGGACATCTCATATGGGCATCGGTGCTTAATGGACCATTAGATTATGGTACAGTGACGGAAGGCACAACTACTCGTCCTCGCACAACGGGTGAACTGACTGGAGATATGAAGATTCAAGATAAATGTGATAAGTATGCTACAAATATCATTCTCCAAGCCCTTCCTCCAGATGTCTACAAACTCGTCAGCAAACCTAAAGTTGCCAAAGAGTTATGGGATAGAATTCGTGTTCTCATGCAAGGCACCTCGTTAACTAAACAAGAACGAGAGTGTAAGCTTTATTATACTTTTTATAAGTTTGCCTATGTGCCAGGGGAGACTCTCAATGATTACTATATGAGATTTACCCTATTGTTGAATGAGATTAATATCTATGGCATGGAAATTCCCACCTTTCAATTAAACACCAAGTATTTGAACACTCTTCCTCCAGAATGGAAAAAATACGTCACGGATGTTAAATTGGCTAAGGACTTGCATAACACCAATGTGGATCAACTTCAAGCTTTTCTTCAACAACACGAATGCCATGTGATTGAGGCTCAGTTGTCTAAACCTCAAGTTCATGATCCACTTGACATGTATGTTTCTCAACAAAACATGGCTTATACTTATCAACAACCATCATACTTGCAGCAGCCACCACCATACACCTATCAGCAACCACAACAACCATCTTATCAACCACCGATGATGCCACATCAAGCATATCAACAAAGTGTTCATCAACAATCTTTTCCACAGCAACCACCATATCAGACATCACCATCACAAGCCAACACTTCTCCAATGGGCTATACTCCTCAGCAAGGATATTTTCCAATAGAAGCACAACCAGCAAAAGCTTTCTACTCTAATGAACTTCCACCAATCCAAGCACCGGTGTTTACTCCAAATGATACGCCAGCTGATGTACTAAACCATCTCACTGCCTACTTGTCAAAACTTGTTGCAACTATAGGATTTCCACCAACAAACAATCAGCTCCGCACCTCTTCAAATCCTCGACAACAAGCTACTGTTCAAGATGGTCAAGTAATAGTGCAACCTATTCAGGGAAGGCAAAATTCATATGGACCTCCTACAAAGACAGTGAATGCTCAAGCTGTGAATTCAAAAGCTAATGGAAATGAAAGTCCCATTGGTCCTCAAAAGGTTGTGACTTGCTACAATTGCCGAGGACAAGTTCATATGGCTAGGCAATGCACTCAGCCGAAAAGGAGAAGGGATGATGCATGGTTTCGTGAGAAGATGTATTTGGTCGATGCTCAGTCTAAGGGAAAGATTTTGGATTCAAAGGAGTTAGCATTTCTTACAGACCCAGGGGCAGCAGATACTGAAGGCATTGCAGTCGTTTCCACTTCTAATGCAGCTTATCAAGCAGATGATCTTGACGCATATGATTCAGATTGTGATGACATTCACTCAGCCCAAGCTGCTCTCGTTGCTAATCTCTGTCACTATGGTTCTGATGTCGTCAGTGAGGTACCAACCACATCTAATAATATTGATGATAACCAACATCAAGTTGGGCATGAAAATGCCAACCTCGAACAGCATTCGGGAACTAGTAACTCAAATGATGTGGTACCCAATCCTACACATTTGAGTGAACCTCAACCAAATGCTACGACGAGTATGGAATCTTATGCTCAACATGATTTGGTCATGGTGCCTAAACATATTATTGATCAAATGCATATGGCTCTCAGACAATCCGTAGATACGAATTCCACCCTAACTGCTGAGCTTGCGTTGCATAAAGAAAAGGTCAAAACTTTTGAAATGGTCCCTCAAGCAGAGAAAATAACATGTTCTGAATTTGACCAATTTCGTTTTGAAAAGATTGAACACTTGAAAGAAATAGAATCATTAAAATCTAATCTTTCCAATGAATTAAAAGCAAAAGAGTCGGTTGTCAATGATTTTCAGAAACTTAAAATGGATTTCGAAACTCTCGAGTCTAAAAAGTTTGAATCGGAAAATAATGCTACCAAACTTCTTAAATTCAAAGAACAACAGCTTTTAAAACAATACGCTTCCACAGAAAAGGTTCATCTTTTAACTAAATCATTTAAAGAACTCGAACTTAAGCGTCTTCAAGATTTACCACCTAATCCCGGTTATGCAAAACAAGCTCAGGAATATATTCCGTGTCTTTATGATATGACCCTAATTGGCAAATCGAAAGAAGCACCTTTTGTTCGTAGTACTGAGGAGACACAATCACTTGCGGATGAAACTCATTCTAAAATGATTTCAAAATTCCATAAGATTGATTATGATAAGTATAACAAAGATCAGTTGTCTAAAAAGACCCGCATTCGCTTACAAAAGGAATTAGCTGAATTGACAGTTCTTGTGCCCCAAAGTTTGTCAAATGAAAACCTTCCTAGTACGTCTCCTACACTTGTCAAAACGTATTTAACGAAGTTAATTCCACCAGTAAGTAAGGCGTCCGTTAACTTAAATGTGGTACACAAACACTTAGCCGATTTTGACAAGGTCATTTTGGAATGTCTGACGGCTTCGGCCATAACGGAAGGTGAATGGAACTTTGAGCACACTAGAGCTGCGTTCTGAAACGAAATTGTTCCGTTTGTAGACAATGTTAAAGCTTGTCTTAGTAATCTTGATCAAGATTTGCTTTTGGAAATAGAAGAAGTTAGACGTGTTTTCAATGAAATGGATGATGCTTATGAAAACAGTTTACTTGAAATAGAACGGGTCTCACACCAAAATGATCAGCTTCTGAAGCAAGTGATGTCTCATGATATAGTTTATGTCTGTGTGAATACAAGTGTTGATAATGATTCTATTGTGCATAATATTGAATCTGTGGATAATGTGGCAGATAGTACTTGTCATTCGAAGGTGTTAATATCGATGATGCAAACTTTGAAAAGAATTTTCGATTGAATTTACAATCAAAACAGCGTCAGCCAAGTGACAAGGTTGCTCAATCTTTGTCGATAGACATAGAGAAATCTAAGGAGCTTAACTGTGTGAACGTACTTGAGGCCGCTGATAATTTTAAACTTGATCTAGATAATCGAGCTTCCAAGATTTTGTCCAAAGTTGATAACTTAAAACAGAAAAATACACGACTCTTCGATTCAGTAAAGCCCGCATGTGTTGATACCACTGCACAGAATCAATCATTGATTGAACAATTGAATCGAAAGTCGATGGAAATATCTGATTTGAGGGAACAAATTTGTGATAAGAATCTGGTCTTGGCTGAGTTAAAGGAGACACTTCGTACTCTAAAAGGTAAGAATGTTGTGAATAACGCAGCCACTGTCTCAACATCGTCCTCTAGTGCAATCAAAGGGAACCTTATAGCCGTCACACCACTTAACAAGGGCCCTAGGACTAAACCATCTCAAACTTTGGTCACTAAAGATAAGGCGGAATCAAAACCAGCTTCTAATATTCCCATGTTGCCTTCTATAGGAGTAAGCACCACTACTAAGGCTCAAAGATCTAAGCTTAAAAGAAACAAGAAGAATGATAGGATCTTGCCTCCATCTAGTAGTCAAGTGAAGAAGAAAGTAGCCATCCTAAGAATGTTATTTCTGTTTTGAATAAAAAGAATCATGTAGCTAAACCTAAAAGCTCTGCGGTTGTGCAGCGTTCTAAGCCTAGTGTGAATTCTAATTTGAAATGTTGGAATTGTAATGAATGTATGTTTTCTAGTCGTCATGATTCTTGCCTTATTGACCATGTGAATGAGATGTATGCCCGGAAAAATGGATTAGAATGGAAACCGACTGGGAAAGTGTTAACCCAAGTTGGTTGTATGTGGCGCCCCACTGGTAGAACTTTCACTATAGTAGGAAATACGTGCCCTTTAACTAGGATCACTCCCACTGAAGTGAAGAAAGCGTGCCCTTTAACTAGGAGTACCAAGGCTACCAAAACACAAGCGTGTCCTTTAACTAGTAACACTGACACTACTGTAGGAACCAAGTGCCCTTTAAATAGGTCTACTCCCACTGTAGTGCCCGCGAATAATCCAAAACCTAAGAAAGTTGGAACAGTAAAACCTGTTAGTGCTAAAACTCACATTAGAAAACGCAAGAAATCTAAGGGTCACAAACATGTTAGCAATTCTGATAATCTTATATCTGTATTTGCTAACACTCAAGAACCAATAGTTTCCAATGCATTGTCTACTGTTGTTATTGAAAACAGGTGGTCCAAATTGTTCTCTTGTATTTGGACTCTGGTTGCTCCAAGCATATGACCGGAGATCGCTCTCAGCTCATAAATTTCGTCAGCAAGTTTCTTGGTACGGTTAGATTTAGAAATGATCATATTGCAAAGATAATGGGTTATGGTGAATATCATATTGGGAATGTTATTATTTCAAGAGTGTATTATGTGGAAGGTCTCGGTCACAACTTATTTTCTGTGGGACAATTTTGTGATGCAAACCTAGAAGTTGCTTTTAGAGAGCATACCTGCTTCATTCGTAATTTGGAAGGGGTTGATTTATTGAAAGGTACTCGAGGGAATAATTTGTATACTTTGTCTCTATAAGACATGATGGCCGCTTCTCCCGTATGTCTTCTCTCCAAAGCATCGAAGACTAAGTCATGGTTATGGCATCGACGGTTATCTCATCTTAACTTTGACGCTATTAATCAATTGGCGAAAAACGAACTTGTTCGTGGTCTTCCTAAACTTTCATTTCACAAGGATCATTTGTGTTCCGCGTGTACAGTGGGGAAAAGCACTAAGAAATCATACAAACCCAAAACGGAAGACACCAACCAAGAGAAACTTTATCTGTTGCATATGGATCTTTGTGGGCCAATGCGTGTTGAAAGTCTTAGTGGCAAAAAGTACATCCTCGTAATTGTCGATGATTACTCCCGGTTTACATGGGTGAAATTTCTTACAACAAAAAATGAGGCACCTAAATTCATCATCGGATTTCTCAAGATGATTCAAGTGCGTCTCAACACTACTGTCCGACGCATTCGTACAGATAATGGAACCGAATTTATGAATCAAATCTTGCGTGATTATTATGAAGAAGTTGGCATATCTCATGAAACATCCGTTGCACGCACTCCACAACAAAACGGTGTCATTGAAAGGCGAAATCACACACTTATGGAAGCTGCTCGAACGATGTTAATTTACACAAAGGCTCCATTGTTTTTATGGGTAGAAGCAGTACTACAGCAGTGTACACCCAAAACCGGTCACTAATTCGTAAACTCCATGGTAAAACACCTTATGAGCTTCTACATGGAAAAGTACCAGATTTATCATATCTTCATGTATTTGGTTCTCTTTGCTATCCAAATAATGATGATGACAATTTGGGAAAACTTCAACAAAAGGATGATATTGGTATTTTCATTGGTTACGCACCCGCAAAGAAGGCATACCGAATCTACAACCGTAACTCTCACAAGATCCTCAAAACTATGAATGTTGATTTTGATGAGCTGACAGCAATGGCTTCTGAGCAAAGCAGCTCTGAACCCGCACTTCATGAAATAGGACCCAGTAACATTAGTTCTGGTCTTGTCCCAAACAACCCTACTTCATCATCATTTATACCACCTTCTAGGACTGACTGGGATACGTTGTTTCAACCGTTCTTTGATGAATTCTTTAATCCTCCAAGTATTGTTGCTCCAAAACCTGAAGTAATAGCTCCGGTTACCGAAGTTGTCGCTCCAGCAACCGAAGCGCAAAAAGATACGTCTGCACCTACAATTGGTCAAGATATACCTTCAACGAGTAATTCTCAACCAACACATGTTTCAACTACCCAAGTCATGCCTATTGATGATGACGAGGATGATGATGATCACGATTTGGAATTCACTCAAATGCGTGAACTTCCATTCTTTGGTGTACCTATTCCCGACCCTAATCAAGCCGGGTCGTCCACCTCAGAGGAAGCTCCTTCTACAGTTTACTCCAACCCACGGATTCGTGAACATGACAACAACTGGACAAAGGATCATCCTGTAGATTCTATTATTGGTGACCCTAATCGTCCGGTATCCACACGAAGTCAGCTACAAGAAAGTGCAATGTTTGGTCACTTTGATGCTTTTCTCACTGAAGTTGAACCTAAGACATGGCAACAAGCTTTTACTCAATCCTGTTGGATAGAAGCTATGCAAGAAGAACTTAATGAATTTATACGTCTTGAAGTATGGGAACTTGTCCCATGCCCGAATCAAGTGCAGTTACTCACTTTGAAATGGGTTTACAAGGTGAAACTCGATGAGTTAGGCGGAATATTGAAGAACAAAGCTCGACTAGTAGCTCGTAGATACAAGCAATTATTGGGAATTGACTTTATGGAATCCTTTGCACCTGTTTCCCGTTTGGAAGCTATTAGACTATTCCTCGCTTATGCAGCCCATATGAATATGATCGTCTATCAGATGGATGTGAAGACGACATTTCTTAATGGTGAACTCAAGGAAGAGGTCTATGTTCAACAGCCGGATGGTTTTGTGAATCCTAATTATCCTAATCATGTGTATAAGCTTAAGAAGGCTCTCTATGGGTTGAAGCAAGCTCCACGCGCATGGTATGATCTATTGTCACAATTCCTCATTACGCAAGGCTTTGCTAAAGGCAAGGTGGATCCCACGCTGTTCATTCAGAAACGAGGTAAAGATATGATTATGGTACAAATATATGTTGATGATATTATATTTGCAGCCTCGACCCAAACCTTATCCGACGAATTTGGGAAACTCATGTCTTCCAAGTTTAAGATGTCAATGATGGGCAAGGTATCATTCTTCTTAGGACATCAGATATCTCAGAGTCCCAGAGGCATCTTTATCAATCAATCCAAGTATGCCCTTGAATCGATAAAGAAGTACAAGATGGAATCTTGCGACCCCGTGGATACTCCAATGGTGGAACGAACTAAACTTGATGCCCATACACATTGAGTTTCCATTGATCCGACACTTTATTGTGGCATGATCGGTACTCTTCTGTATATCACAGCTAGTCGACCTGATCTTCAGTTTGCTATATGTATGTGTGCTCGGTATCAAACTCGACCTACTGAGTTACACTTGGCCACTGTGAAACGGATCTTTCGATATCTTAAAGGAACCATTAATCGGGGACTTTGGTATTCGAAGGACTCTTCGATTACACTTATGGCATATGCATATGCGGATCACGCGGGTTGTCAAGATACAAGGCGTAGCACGAGTGGAACTTTGCAACTACTAGGTGATCGACTAATCAGTTGGGCATCGAAAAGGCAGAAAAGCGCTGCAATTTCAAGTACGGAAGCAGAATACATAGCTATGTCCGGTTGCTGTGCTCAAATTCTTTGGATGAGATCGCAATTAACCGACTATCGTCTAGGTTTCAACAAAATTCCGATGTACTGTGACAACAAGAGTGCCATTGCCTTATGCTGCAACAACGTTAAATTCTCCCGGTCAAAGCACATTGGCATTCGCTACCACTTCATCAAGGAGCAAGTGGAAAATGGAGTAATCGAGCTTTACTTTGTCCGATTTTATTATCAATTGGCGGATATTTTCACGAAGGCTTTAGATCGCGCTCGAATTGAATTTTTGGCCGACAAGCTAGGAATGAGAACCTTCTCGCCTGAGACTCTTAAGGAACTGGCAGATGAAGCGAAATAATAGTGATGTTAAACTATTCTCTGTATCCTTGGTGATCATCTGTATATATTGTTTATATTTTTATCCACAAAAGCAAAATACAAAAATATAAAACCATATAAAAACCTTAAAAATTGAAAAATCTAGAAAAATCCAATAATATTTTTACTTTATTTTTCAAAGGCATGTCTTTTGGTACGATAATATTTACGGCCTTAGAAATGTTGATTAATATCGACATGGCGCCATAAATAGAGTTCGTACAAAAGTTGTAAATATTTCATAAAACATGCCCTTATGGCTTGTAGTTATTTCAGACTGCAACCCGGTTTTCACATTAAAGTCAAGTATTTCTTATGAAAGCTTTGGCTCTCAACGGGAATTAATTTTCTCGGGCAAGGTTTACTTTAAAACCTTGTAAGGGATCAAGTTTACTTTATAACTTGGTCTAACACAAATCAATGTAAGTTTCAGTGCATTTACTTGTTTAAACAAGAGAAGTCTTGTTTTTATGAAGCTATCATCTCTACAACCATAGCAATCTACTATTGGTATCTACATACTCGACGATGCGACTACTCAACCGACGACTACAGCTCTTTCAATAGAACACGGGTCAACAATTGAGGGGGATCAATTGTCAAGCTTTCAAAATCTTTGATGCCGAACGTGCCAAGTTCACAAGTTGGTGTCAAGACAACAATACCAATCGTACATGTGGTGTCAAGAGATGACTTCAGACGTGACGAGGCGACCAACATATGTTGACAAGAACCATTTGATCTTATCATATGATGTTCTCATCAATCAGGTCCAACCTTTTCATTTTTTTCGAATATGGTGAATATGTGATCATGTTACAAATCGGTATCATATCTCATACATTTGATATCATGAAGATAAAATGGACTTGCATTTTTCTTCCCAAAACCTTTGTTAAAACTTCATTAAATCAATTGATATTAAAAACACCGATTGGGTTAATATTTTTATTATGGGGGAGAAAATGTGATTTAATATGGGATATTATCACAAATGGTTTGACTTAACGTGATGGCTCATCCTGACATACGCGAAATGTTTTCGAATATCGTGGCATATGTAAAGGGGGAGCAAAATGGATTTGCATATCAAAATGGATTTTCATGGTGACATATACTTACCCAAAACCCATTTAGTTCATGACGATGAAGATTATGGTGACATAAGGATGGTAGGATAGGTTAAGTCCTATGATTCTTCCAGAACCGGAGGAATCTTCCCAAGGACATTCCATAGCTAGAAATAGTAGTCCTTAGGAAAGATGGAGAAAGATTGTGAACGTAGCTGAATGCCGACCAAGTACTTAAGCTAGCACTGGAACAATCACAACAAGGTGCTAGTTATGACGTATTTGTAAGCATTGAAGGGGTTAAAGAATGAAAAAGAATTGTAAAGATAAAGGGTGTAAAGAAAGAAGCCCTCCTTACAACCTTAGGCAGAAACCGGGTCAATACATATGCTATTGAGATCATTTTAAATGATTCTTGATATTGAAGACAAACATCATGGACCCAGTGATGCAATACACAACCCATCCCAGCTAACTCAGATATCTCTTAAAAGATATTTGTTTTATTCACACGGAGATAACACATTATCTATTGATTTATTCACTCCGAATAAATTGGTATTGAAAAGGTGGCACTCCTCTCCAGCCTCTGATCACTAAAATCCAAAATGCACGATTGAGTCTAGAGCCATTTGAGATCATCAAATATCTCATTAGGACACACTATCATAATTCCTTGCTTCTTCACACACTATGAAAAGTAAGAAAGATTTTTAAGAGTCCTACGCAAAATATTCATGATCTTGCCTGAACATCCGAGTATTACGAAAGTATTTACAATGAAGATGGAAATCCTTCTTGAGCGAATATCAAAAAGATCATGGTAGGTGGCTTGTGCGATTCTTTATGAATCAAACTTGTGATAACTAGAAAGCAACAGTGGTTTAATTCTTTAATGAATTTAAACATGTTCCAGGCCTCTACACAATATCTTAGTGATCTTGCCAGAACACTCAGAGTGATACCTCAGTGTTCACAGTGATGAGTGGAAATCCTTCTAGTGTTAACCCCAAACAGCACTTGGTAGGTAACTTGCAAGATTCAATATGAATCAAGCTCGTGACAACTGGAAAGCAACGATGGTGCGACTCTTTAATGAATCAAACTTGTTCCAGGAATCAGAATTGACGGCTTCAATCATGCGGATATTTTAATCCAAATGATTCACTCTTTATGTTCGTAGTCAGCTTTGGACGGTCGAATAAAGGGAACGGTTTTACCCGCGAAATCTTTTCAAGGAGATTTTTAATTAAATCTACCTGCCACAAGTACGCTATTTTATATCGTCCAATGGTCTTCACCGACCGGAGGTAAAATGCTACCGAATTAGAATGAAATGTTCAAAGCCATTTCGTTTGTGTCTACTTATGTTGCGGCATTTGAAGACGGTGGCGTTGCGGAATCCAAGAAGAAGTCATCCCCGCATGCTTATACTTTATGCACTTAATACCTAATCTAATTCAAGAAAGCCTGAAAGTTAAGTCTTCCGCTGTATCGAACTCTGAAGCTTTCAAGAATTACGAAGGTATAAGTATGTGGGACATGGTGTCACGAAGAGGCGAAGATCACAAGTGATGGATGCACGAGATCAAGGCAAGATATTAATTCTCATGATTGATATCAAAGATCACATCAGCATGTTCACCAAAAAAAAAAGACGAAGACTACGAGCTCAAGACAAGCATAGTATGCTAGGTTTATTTTATTATTGTAACTAGGGTAACACCCTTGTTTGGAGTGACCTCCCTTAGGGGGAGATTGTTGGAAATACTTTTTTACGTATTTAGGAAGATTCGGTCACTCCAACAATATACTAAGTAGTAGCTCGTAGTCTAGACATCGTTATTTAATAAACAAGCCCAAGCCTAGCCTACAACATGTGTAGGCCGGCCCAAATGTAAGCCCAAGCCCATTACAAGGGCTTGGGTATATAAACCCTCTCCTTAGATGGAGAGGGTGTGTGGTTATTCATTTTTCACAAAGTAAACATAAGTTTCTCTCTCTAGAATTGTATGTAATCCACCATCTCTCTATCTCTTTATCTCTAAAAAAAATAAGCAAGATTTACATATCCTACATACTAGCTTAGAGGTTTACTCTTGATTGTTGGTTTCTAGTCTTTTCTAGTAGCTTCCATCTATTTAAATTGGGAAAACATTAAGGTATCGCCAGCGTCACGGTTTTGAAGTATTGGCAACCCGAATAATCGAAAGCTTCACCCAATAATAAGATTTCAAGTGCTCACCTAAATCAAGCAAAAATTCAAAGCTCACAAGGCCGAAAAATATATGCCCAAATTGAAAGTGATTAAGCCTTAATCTTTGAAGCTTTAAAGATCTAAAATTCGCTTTTGCATGAGGATATACGTCTTTGGCCATAATAAACACCTCATGGCAAGGTTAAATAAAAGTCAAGGCAAGACCGAAGTCATAATATAAACCTATGATAACAAGGCCCATCCATTAGGGGGCGTATAAAAGTCTTGGTAATAAGTCTCATGTTCAAAACCATTATAAAACCGTGTTTATCGATCCTTCTTGTTGACTTAATTTTTTGACATCGTTGTCTATTAGGGGGGGTTATTAATTCGATGGTCTTGGTTACACCGTTATGACTCTATTTTTGGACCTTAATCTCTATCATCGCATAAGTAAAAAATGTATCCTCGTGAACATTCAAGACAAAAATAAAATAGAAGAGATACCAATTAGGAAAATGGGAGTCTAAGTACGGGATAGGGCATATGAGTAGTGTTAGCATTACTAACTTATAATGACAATGATCTCGTTACACGCTTGGCATGGAATTGGGTGAAAATCGAGGATTATTTCTAATGAAGCATTCATGTGTTCTTGTTCTATGAACCTAAACGTCCCATTTTGCGATGAAAATCATACATTATGTCTAAAACGCAAGTAGTAGTAGTAGAGTAAGTTATGATTCAATAAAATTCCATGAAAATGAATTTTGGAAGTGCTACGATACGGTGAGGGCACGGCAATGGTTTAGTATGGGGGAGTGATGAGACTGCTTTTATACATAGTCTCATCGTCCAAAACGGGCTTAAAATGGTTAAAATATCATAAAAAGTGCCATATATATGCTTGTGTTTGTTCAATGTGTATTTTAGGTACGGATATTTAGAAAATGACAAAAGATCACAAGAATCAATCAAAAACAAACACGGGAAATGAAGCCGCACAATGAACCGGGCCCTAGAGTTGATTTTCCAAGAAAAGTCCTTGAAGAATTGAAGATTGTACAAGAAGGGTCCTTCATTATTGGAGAATTGACACTTTAAACCCTTGTATATTCATAATTAGAAGTTTGGTCCCTAAAGTTTGTCAAATTTACAAAAGGACCCTCAACTTTGAAGAATTGGCAAGAATGGTCCCTCAAATTTGAAGACTTGTCACTTTTAGTCCTCCATGAAGACATGAATACAAGTAAAGACTTTTAAGATTGAATACATTTCAAGTTTGGTCCTTCAAATATCATCAAATGGCAAAACAAGTCCTTGATAAACCTTTGCAAAAGTTTTTGTTGCCAAAGTGTGAAAAACTGGGCTGAATAAACTTCAAATGACAACAAGAAAGAAAGGGAGGGGTTGAACTTGGCAGACATCAAAACATACCTAGACCAACCAGATCTTGACACCTCACCCACTAAATCCCCACAACCAATCATATCTCACCAAACTACCACCTCACATCCCACTCACAACCGGATTATAACTAATTATTAATTAGTTTAAACTCGCGCCTAACACCTTTTCAAAAACTAAACCGGATCAAAATCACAACTATTCACCTCAAGAACAAGATTGGGTTTTTCTTAACTGTTTTAAATTAAACCATAATCTCATCCAGATTAGTGATTAAGGGTTTATTAATCATAACCCAACTCTTAAACCTGCCACCTCATCACCCCATATGTCACTTGAACCACCCCTACTACACTTTGGGGAAGAATACAAAAGCTTTCCAGTAAATCAACGTCCCATACTTCAGCTTACATCCTAAGCACATATTGGGCGCCTTGGATCATTTTTCCACCACTGGTATCACATGATTCTTCACAAAAGTCCAAATTCGTCCAAGCATAATTCAAATTTTCAAGGGCTTTTTGGGGACTTTATACATTAGGGTTCCTAGTTTTTATAGCTTTCTAGGTTATTGTAAGGCTCTATATAAAGCCATTAGTTCATAGCATAGTCTCTTTCTCTTGGTTTTTATTTCGTCACTTTCCTGTAAATCCTATTATCAAGTGAATGAAATAGTGTTTGAATTTGTTGATGAAATCCAAATGCCAATCATTTTATTTACTTGTTATTGATCTAAGTTTGTGTTATGGAAGTTTCGAAGTTTGGTTTTAATCATTGTGTAAGTTTTGTTCAAAAGTTTCAAAACCTAATTTTTTTTCCTAGTTCTTAGTTCAAACACTTGAAATTTTTGGATCAAAGATTAATCATATTACCCTGATAAGAAGATTATCAAGGTATGGTGAGATCTTGGTTTGGGAAGAATCAAGGAGTGGGGAACAAGCTTGGAAGAATTCAGTTTATTTTTCAATTTTTTTATCATATAATATGTTGTTTCTTACTTTTTTCTTCTTAGCAGCTTATTGGAAGCTTATGTCTTGTTTAGCTAGACACATAAGCTCTCAAATTCATGAGTGTGGATGTACATTCATGAGGTTTTAACTTTTTCTCCCAAAAATTTGTTAAAATCTTGGTTCTTTGTGATTTTGGGTAATTGCTATTGTTTGGTGTGTTCTTATGCATGAATCTTGTTCTTTATGCTTATTGATGTTGTTATGATGCATGTTTAAGCTTGAACCAACCTAATAAACACTTTTGCTTTGTTAAAACTAGATTTAAAAAGTTAAAAGGCTGTTTGGGTTTGCTGTCTTGTGATTTACATGTTTGTTTGAGCAGGTGCTTAGGGTTGCTTTGAGTTGGTATTTGATATTTGGGTGATTGTATGCTTATATCTACTATTCTTGTGCTCTTAAACTTCAAATCTGAAATCTTGGCTTAACTAGCTTGTTTTAGGTCATTTTGAACTGAGATTTTGTGCATACCTAGATTGCATGTGTAACTAGGGCTAACAAGTGTTAAAACAAGGTTTGAGTAACCTGATAAGTGGATTTGTGGGTTTAAAATTGGATTTGTGGTCAAGTATATCAGCAAATAGGTTGTTAGTGTTCATCAGTAAAAAAGGTTAACTCATTTAGGGTTTAAACTAGTTTAATTCTTGGAATCAGTGCATGAAACAAGTTTATTTGAGTGTAACTAAGCCTAAGTGAGTTGTTGTATGCTTTTTGTGCAATCTTGTGGGCTTATACTAGCTTAAACATTAGCTTATTCCATGTTTGTGCCATATCTGTGAACATTTTAAATTAACTGTATTATTGGGCTGGATCAATTTGTGTGTTTCTGCTTGATTGTGACTCCTTACAACTCACTGGTTGTAGGGGTACCCTTTTTGTCCAAAGAAACAAAGTGAATCTCTCTAAAACAACAAGTCAAATAGTCAAAGCAGTGGGAACCCTTTCCCACTGCTGCTAGCCACTACTAGTTTTATTTGGTCAACAAGTTATTTATAAGTCATTCTAGTTTATTCTATTGTGCAAAAACTTGTTTTTTTGTGATAGAACTTAATATTTTAAGCTTATAAGTCAGTTTTGAAGTTTATAGCGTTTGGTTTTAGCTTTTGACTAGAAAATGACTATTTTGTCTTTTTCAAAAATAGCTTATTGCTTTTTCCAGCTTATTTAGTGTGCCTATTTGAAATATTTTTGATTATTAAGCCTAATTAAGTGATTTAAAACCTTTTGCAAGTTGAATCAGCTCTTGAAGTGGTCTAGAACTCGAAAATGACTATTTTGTCGTTTTGTGTAGAGAGCTTTGGCTTATTTCAGGCTTATTTCTTGAGCTTTTTCAAAAATTCTTTTTACAAACAGCTTTATAATCTCATTAGAAGGATGTGTGTCAAATTTCAGCTTATGGCATTAGCTTATGGCTTAATGGGCCAAAAAGCCCAATAAGAATAAGCTGTTTGCTTATTAAGCTGTGATAAGCACTGATTCAGCTTTTGGGCCTTTAGAGTTTTGTGTATAAAATTGAATTTTAAGCTAGACTAGAACTTTTCAGCTTATTTGGTTGACTTTTTGCTTATTGGGCCAAAAACCCCATTAAGCTTGGACTGTTTACTGTTTTGGCCCATTTGGAGGCCCAATAGGGGTAATTAGGTCATTTTACATTCATTTCTGGTTTTATTAAGTTAAAATAAATTAGTTTGCAAGTTTTTAGAATTTTTTTATAAATTTTGAATTTTTAATATTATTTTAATATTTAATTTTAATTTTTAATCATTTTAAATAGTTTTAATTAGTTTTAAATTTTTCAAAAATACTTTTTAGTTTAATTAAGTTATTTTAGAGATTTAAAAATTGAAAAATCTTATTTTGGGCTTTTTATTAATTAAATTGATTTTTAGGGCTTTAATTAGCATTAAAAAATATCATTTAATTAAATAAAAAGTTTGAATAATTTTTGATTTTTTGTAAACTCTAATTGCATTTTTTAGGATCTATTGTAATTTTCTAGGAATTTTTAGGATAATTTTTAAATTTCGTCATGTTTTACGGTATTACGTTTACGTCATTCGTCTTAGTTTAATTTTAATCGTAATTGTCATCATTTTCTTTCTCATTTTTCTTGCTTAATATTAATTACAAATTTAATCAAGTCTTAACACACAAACCAAGCCTCCTTGAGAACGAACTCACCTTTGGGTCATTTGTGCACTGTTTTCCTAAATCGTCGTACTTATCCTATTTACCTTGTTTTCCTAAACAAGTGTAAAAATACAACTATCAATCACTAAAATCCAAAAGGCACGATCGAGTCTAGAGCCATTTGAGATCATCAAATATCTCATTAGGACACACTTCCATATTTCCTTGCTTCTTCACACTCTGTGAAAAGTAAGAAAGATATTTAGAGTTCTACGCAAAAACTTCATGATCTTACCTGAACATCTGAGTTATACACAAGTATCAACAATGAAGATGGAAATCCTTCTTGAGTAAACATTAAAAAGCTCATGGTAGGTGACTTGTGCGATTCTTTATGAATCAAACTTGTGATAACTAGAAAGCAACGACGGTTTAATTTTTAACAGAATTTAAACACGTTCTAGGCCTCTACGCAATATCTTAGTGATCTTGCCAGAACACTCGGAGTGACAATCTTTAGTGTTCAAAAGTGATGAGTGGAAATCCTTCTAGTGTTAACATCAAACAACACTTGGTAGGTAACTTGGAAGATTCTATATAAATCAAGCTCGTGACAACTGGAAAGCAACGATGATGCAGTTCTTAATTGAATTTCATTTGTTCCAGGTATATGAATTGACGGCTTCAATCATGCGGATAATTTTATCCAGATGATTCACTCTTTACGTTTGCAGTCAGCTTTGGACGGTCGAGTAAAGAAAACGGGCTTACCCGCGAAATCTTGCAAAGGAGGTTCTTAATTGAAACTACCTGCCACAAGTACGATATTTAATATCGTCCAACGGTCTTCACCGACCGGAGGTAAAATGCTACCTAATTAGTTTGAAATGTTCAAAGCCATTTCATCCGTGTCTGTGTTTTGTTGTTAACTGTCTTATGCAGCATAACAAGACGGCGGCATTGCGGTGTCTGAGAAGAAGTCGTCCCCGCATGCTTATACTTTATGCACTTAATGCTTCAACAAATTCAAGAAAGCATAAAAGTCAAGTCTTCTGTTGCATCAAACTCTAAAGGTTTCAAGAATTTATAAAGGTATAAGTATATGGAACATGAAGTCACGAGGAGGGGAATATCACAAGTGATGAATGCACAAGGTCAAGGCAAGAAAACATGCTCAAGACTAAAGTCAAAGATCACATCAGCATATTCACAAGAATAGGATCGAAGACTCAAGCATTGTATGCTAGGTTTAAGATTTTGTAAAATGGTGTGATCTCCCTTAGGGGAGATTGTTGGAAATATGAAATTCTAAAGAAAGTCTCGGTCACATCATAGTTAGCACAGATCACGAGTTATATACTATTTAGGACTTTGTCTCTTAGAGCGACCTCCCTTAGGGGGAGATTGTTGGAAATACGTTTTTACGTATTTAGAAAGGATCGGTCACTCTAACGAGATACATATAGTATGGGCTCGTGATCTAGTATGTAACAGTATAACCCATCAAGCCCACATGTAGGGTGGGCTATATATACCCCTCCTAGCATGTTAGGAGGTGTTTGTTCTCACATTTCTCATTCATTAATCTAATATTCTCTTTCCTCTCCAACCTCTCTCTACTTTCTCTCTCTAAGATCTTCATCTATCTCTCTCTCTTGTAATCATTCCGAGCTTAGGATAATCAAAGGATTACGTAGACCTACAATGGTTTCTCTAAAATATTGATTTTGATTTTGGGCTACCGAATGCTCCAACTATATTATGGAATTGATGAATTCTCAGACAAGATCGTTAGTATATTCATTGATAACATTCGAATCTGCTAAACTCTAGAAAAGAACACGAGAATCATCTTCTCACGGTCATGCAGATTCTCAGATAGGAGAAAGTTATATACGCAGCTTTCCAGATGTGAATTCCAGTTGAACAAGGTGGCATTTCTCGGCCATGTTATTTCAGCAGGATGAAATTTCAGAAATCCTGCGAAGGTGAAGGCCATCACCAGATGGTCAAGACCGACGTTTGTGACTGAAGTAGGCAGTTTTCTAGAATTTAGTTGGCTACTACCGTAGAAATTGCTGACAATTCTCACGATAGCTTTCAATGACTAAGCTTACGCTTGAAGGAGATAACCTACACTAAAATTTTGTATTCCATAAGATCCTATGCTAGGAAAGGTCTAATTTACCGAGACTCATAGTTCTTCCATGACTATTCATCCCGATTCCACAAGAATGTACCATAATCCCAGGCATGATCTTGATAGAAGCAGTATAACACTTTGATACAGCTGTGTTCATATCTAGATGCCTGACATGCCAGCAGGTTCAAGATAGAACGTCGACATTCTAGTGAGTTATTACAACCATTAGAAATTCTGAACAGAATTGAGACAAGATTCCATGAAGGTTGTTACTATGTTACCACAGACTTAGAAGAAGTATGATACTATATAAGTCATTGTCGGCCATTCAACCCAACCTACACGTTTTCTTTCATCCGAAAGGATTACGCAGTAGCAGATCTGCAGGAAATTCAGCAATAAATCGTACGATTTCAAGGTATTCCATCAACCATCATATCAGATAGAAATGCATGTTCACGATCACATTCACCTTCACATTCATGTCCACGTTTATGTTCATCTTCACATTTACGTTTACTTTCACGTTTACGTCTTACGACCACAGTTATGATTTTGTTTCCATTCAAATTTTGTTCTATCTTATGATTTACGTTCACGTTCGCGTTCAAGACATTGCTCACGTTTAGGTTCTTGTTCCATCTCACGATGCACGTTTCATATCTTGTTTCTGGATATGGTTATAGAAAAGCTTGGGAAACCAGACTCAAGTTTAGCACAACCTTTCCATCCCCAGGCAGATGTTTCACATCACGTTTCATGTTTTACCTTCTAAGTGATCATACGTTCACGATATGACCACATATCACGTTCACGGCATGACTCGCGTATCTCGCTCACGATATATTCCATGCACAACGTTCATCATATGTTCACGAACCACGTTCACAATTGCTCACGTAATACGTTCATAATTGTTCACGCATTTCGTCCCAATATGTCTTCAGTATCTTTGCTCAAAGATATAAATGTCATCTTTTTCATGTTATTTGTACGTATCGTTTCATGTATCCTACATGTTATATCTTATTCATTCGATCAGATTCAGAAAATCCATCTTAAGTATGGAACCAGAAACTTTTCAGCATTGTCAGGACAGGGTCATAAAGACCAAGATTTTCATTGTGTCAAGATCTTTTGGAGGAACCGTTTCGAGCGGGAAGCCACTTGGAACGGAGGAGTCCATCCGGACTTCTCATCCTTTTCCTTCCATAATCCAGTTATGTTCTATCAGTCATGTTACGTTTCATGTCCTCTTCAGCCATGTCACGTTCCATATTCTCTTCAGTCATGTCACGTTCATGTCCTTTCAGCAACATCATGTTTCTAATTCAAGGACGAATGATCCTTTTAGAGAGGAAGAATTGTAAAACCACAACATTATCATGTCTCTAATTCGAGGACGAATTATTTTTTTAGAGGAGAAGAGTTGTAGAACCCGTTTTAAAATCCATGAACATTAATGACACGTAGGCACATATTTATTTAAAACGTTACGTAATTATTTATTTAGAATAATAAATAATATTATATATCCAAGTATTTAGTATGTATTATTTATTCAGTAGAATAAATAAAATATGTCGTAATAGTTACAGCAGTTAAATCACGAAATCACGAGACAATAATATCACACGAGTGTGTTTGTTTGCAATCCGTCAAATTGAGGTCGTCATTTTATTCACAATTGTTAGTTATAATCATTATTTTAATGCTATATGTGAACTCACTCATTGTTGGGAAGAAATTGGGGTTTACGTCTTAAAGTAGCATCGACTACGTCTAAACTGGAGAACAATACGTTACGTGTTTACGTTTACATACTCCGATTTTGTGACAGTCCAACATTTCAGATAGTAAGTTTATTCTCAAATATTAATTTAGAATTTTATTTTGAGTTGGTTCATAAACTCATAAATTTACGAGAAGAAATTAGGACTTACGTTCATAATTTAACATCTTTTACGATTAAACCGGAATCTCTAGGTTTACGTATTTACGCTTTTGAACTCCGTTTGTGATGAGACAATTTTTATTAGAATCGTTTCGTGCCGTAGATTCATAATTTATAAAAACTTTTTTCGTAAATCGACCCGAGGGAACGTAAATCGAGGAAACTAGAATCGAGGAGTACCCGTAAATTAGTGGGGATGAGACAAGTTGGACACTTGTCCCACCACTACCTTTGTTGTCAAAGTCTTACACTAACATGAGCCACATGTCTCATTTATTTATCAAACTACTAGCCAAAAACCACTAAACTCCTCCCACTTTCTCACATACATGCAAACCACCTAGAAAATTTCTCCATCTCTCTTTCTCCCTCATGTTGAACGTCCAACCTCCACCCTAAAACACCATCTTCATCAATTTTTAACCTCAAACTTTATCTATAATCAACATATGTTGATCACCACTTGAAAAGATGAAGATTGGAGGTGATTATAACATGTGAAAAGGAGTTTGCAAGTAGGTTTAGGGCTGATTTTCATGAAGGTGTTCATCCATTTGAAGAACTCAAAACTTCATTTGCCAGGATTAAAGATTTGGTGACAAGAACCAAGCCTTGTTCATCCCAAATCTCAACCTTTTCATCACATTGGTGGTATAGAGATTGTTTCTTCCTATCATCTTGTTATTTTGTAAAAGTACTCGTGTATTTTCTTCTTAGATGTATATTTATATGATGATGAATGATGATCAAAAATTTTATGTGGGGATTTTGTGTTAATAGATTTGGTTAAAAAGACTAAAATCAACAAGTAAAGATGTTAAAATCTTGGTTAATTACATAGGCTGTATAAAACAATAAGTATCAATATGATCACTTGCTTAAATGGTTTGGATTATTAAATATACAGATAGATATATGATTTTTACATATGTGGTGAGTTGTCCACTCAATGGAATCATTAAAATGAGCAAGATATGATCAAAATAATATTGAGGTACAAATCTGTATAGTCTGTTTTGGACAAATTATATAAAATACTTAGAGGATGATTGAGCAGTGGATATATAGAGTTATTTGTAGAACACATCATTTAGTTTATGCTGTTTAAATTTGAGCTTCTATCTCCTTGTAGAACTCAAGATATGACAAAAATGGTGGACATGACTTTGATAGTCAGATTTATACATAAACTATATAATATAAAAAGAGCAATCAAGTAAATATTATTATAAAATAAATATATAAAAGCCACTAAATAATAAGAAGTATTATAAAATGAGTTTTATACTAAAATAAATAAATATGAAATTTTATAAAAGTAAAACTCAAATGTTTTCTAAAGTTATAAAACTATATATAAGTTTTACGTCTTTTCGGCTAAAACCGAAAGATTAACGTTTTTGCCAAATAAAACTTAGAAGGTCGGATCCGTCTAATATAACATTTTTATAACTCATATACAGATATGTAAACATATTTTACAAGTAAAAACCGATAAACCCGAGCTTTATAACTTATGGACCATAATGGGCCAAAGTAGCCTTATTGGACTATTAGCCCAATTAGTTTGGCTTAATACTAATGGACTTACTCATGGGCTTAACTCACTTGGGCCCAACACATGAGTATACGCCTGGTATTAAAGGAATAAATGGGCTAATATAATGAATTGGACTCTTAATGGGCTTATTGGGCCCTAATGTGTAAATGGGCTAAAACTAGTGTAACTAGTATGATAAGCCTAAATTAACTAATACTTTGCAACTAATAATGTTGTAAGGTGATAAAACCCCACTTGATCATCATGTTATGACATCATTAAATATACATAACAAATTTTATAAAATTATTCGGCATAGCCTAAGACCGATTATTATTTGTCTAGGTTTCCCGTGATCAAGGCACGTACCATACATCCTAATTGCCGATAACCCGCCTTCCATCACCAATGTGAGTTCATAGCCTCGCACTCTTTTAAATTTTTTATGAAATGTTTTATTAACCCGCAAGGGAGATAACATGCTAGTTTTAATAAAAATAGGACACAAGTTGTCCCGATTGTATGCTTATTGATATGGACCCGAATGATTATATGACCGAATGAATGAAATGAAATGGATTATTATTAGTTAGGTTATGTCACTAAAAGTCCTATTAGCATGAATTGTGAACTACCGGGATTTGGTAGACGGGCTTATGCATATAATAGTACTATTTGCGGAAGATCACCCCAGTTCGCGCCTTGACGGTTGATCCCCGTCGTGCC
This sequence comes from Glebionis coronaria, assembly GCA_025667525.1. NCBI lineage: Eukaryota > Viridiplantae > Streptophyta > Magnoliopsida > Asterales > Asteraceae > Glebionis > Glebionis coronaria. Next base: position 467,093,026 of record CM046882.1, on the reverse strand, counting down.
ACATTGATTGGTAAGCGAATTTATGTATGAGAAGATTTATATAAGCGTGATTATTGTGACGACACGCTATTTTAGATGGGAAAAGGAATTACGGGTTAGCTACCCGATATGTGTTATAGAAAAGTAACAATGTCATGCGGCTTATAATAATCCAATAATAAAAATACTGATGTACGAATTGAATTATAATATATCGGCTGACTAGCAATACGGGTTCTTATTACTAATATTTTGTTCGTGTTTTGGTTTTACATAACCATTTTCATATGACGGTTTTTATTAAACTCTATACAACGTTATGAAACGTATTGTATGATGTTTTTACGACAATGGTTCGTATAATGGTTTTGAAGGAAAAAGCCTATATATGATTTACGACAAAGATTCGTATAAAATGTTTTTGGCCTATTTTATAGCCTACGACAAAGAAATGTACAAAATGATTTTCGGTAATGATTATATACCGGTGATATATATATATATATATATATATATATATATATATATATATATATATATATATATATATATATATATATATATATATATATATATATATATATATATATATATATATATATATATATATATATATATATATATATATATATATATATATATATATATATATATATATATATATATATATATATATATATATATATATATATATATATATATATATATATATATATATATATATATATATATATATATATATATATATATATATATATATATGGTTTTTATTAAACTCTATGAATTGACTCGGTTTTTCGCTGACTTTTTATCATGTTTTATCTCAGGTACTTGAAGGTAATTCTTGGGAAGACGACATGAATTTTTGGCCCGCATTAAAATAAAATTTCCATTCAAATGTTTTGTAAATTTGTATGACATACTATGACCTGAGGACCTATGTAATTTGATATTCATGAATGGAAAATTCTTTATTATTAAACGACGCGATTTTTAAGCGTTGTTTATGATTGGAGTAATGTGCTATCCCTTAACACCAACGACTCTTCCGCTGAACTAAAGTATGAATATTTGGGGGTGTTACAGTTTGGTACCAGAGCTCTCGTTATAGAGAACGAAAGATTTTTAAAACCGAGGTTTTGAATAAAACATTTCAAAAACCTTTTAACTACAAATATTTTTAAATAAATATTTTTAGTAAAATGTTTAAAAATCTTTTGACTATAACGGCGCCGAAGAATTCCCGAGTTACCGACAAGGCCAGACCGAGAAGTGTTATTTTAATATATATATATATATAACTTGGATTATATATATGTTGTAATTTGATTACATGATTGTTTGATGATTATTTTAATACGTATACGAGGTATTTATACGACGTAGATTGTCGCAAGGAACCCTAACTCCCCTAACAAATCAATCGAAGCTATTTCTGTAGGAATTCAAGCTATTCCGGATCTAAACCAAGTTGTGGATATTTATGATCCCAACAAAATGGTTGATATTTGTAGAAATTTTGATATTAGTTGATTATGATCTTGAAGAAGAATTGGCGAGATTAAATCTGATATCGATGTCATGACGATCTTTCCTTATAGAGTGGAGTTTGACAAAACCTTACCACCTGGAAAGGTGTCATCTGATTCGGTGTCACACAATTCTTTAATTGAAATCGAAAGGGCAAATGTTGCACCTGAGGCTGTCATTGGAACCATTACCCAAAAGCCTCATGCCACTAGTACCTTTCCGAGAAGTCTAATTGAATGTGTGAGTCATTTCATACTAGTGACTCCTTTGATAACAATTGTTGTAAGAGCTATAGAATTGGAAATTAAGTTTTGTTCATATCGAGCATTTATTGCCCTTTCAAGGTCTAAGAATAAGGTTGAAAGTATTGGAGAATGAGGTAGGATGTCGCATTGAGTATAAGTTGGTTGGAACTTGAATAAAGTCAAATTTAACTCGTATGGAATACGATATTGTTAAAAGGAAGTCGTTAAGTCCTGTGGTTGAATTATAAGGTTTTAAATGATTGTTGGTTTGTGTTAAGGGTTGTTCCTAGACCATTGTCCAATGACGAGGATGCCCAGTGTCCAAGAAATAAATCTAAGAAATATTCTTCTAGAAATTGGGACCGGCGGATCTTTCGGGACATGTGGAACACCTAATGACTATTGTAGATTAGTATTCATTGTGGTATCTTTTAAAAACCCTAACTTAACTGAGACATCAGTTGGTAGGATGAGTCATTGGAATTGTATGACATAGCGACACGTAATGTGTGACGGTACAATTTTTGACTTGTTTGTGATTAATGATAGGACTATCTTTGATTGCTAAATTCTACATGTATCATTTTCATCTATCTTTTATTGCTTCTTCCTAATGTTAGCATTAGTGATGCAACCATTGAACAAGCACTCATCTCAATTTGAGTTGCGTTGTAGATTCTTCTCTTTGGATTCCTGAGTGCCATCGAGGTGAAGAACCTCATGACTATTTGGCTAATCTCATTTCCTATCATATTGTAGTTAGTTCTTGGTGAACAACTTTTCATCACTCTTTTGCAGATCACTCATTGTTTTTATAAGTTAAAATAGTATCCCTTGAAAAAAATTTAATTTTCATCACCATATGGGTTATGTAAATGGATGAACACCTTCATGGAAATAATACCTAAACCTCTTTGGAAACTCCTTTTCACATGTTATAATTACCTCCAATCTTCATCTTTTCAAGTGGTGATCAACATATGTTGATTATAGATAAAGTTTAAGGATAAAAATTGACGAAGATGGTGTTTTAGGGTGGAGGTTGGACGTTCAACATGAGGGAGAAAGAGAGATGGAGAAATTTTCTAGGTGGTTTTCATGTATGTGAAAAAGTGGGAGGAGTTTAGTGGTTTTTGGCTAGTAGTTTGATAAATAAACGAGACATGTGTCGTAGGCTATATAATCATTACCGAAAATCATTTTGTACATTTCTTTGTCGTAGGCTATAAAATAGGCCAAAAACATTTTATTTATCAAGGGATACTGTTTTAACTAAAGTACAAATATTTAGGGGTGTTACAGTTTGGGCCGCGACATCAAAAAGAAAAGAAAAGAAAACTGGGCCTTGAGCCCAGCCCATTTTAGAAACTAAACAAACAGAAAGTTTCTTTCTTCTAATTTCTAGAAAACAAAAGGGTCAAGGCCCGACCCAATTAACAAATTAACAAAGAAGGGAACCATTTTTCCCTTTAATTTGGCAAGACTAAAGCAAAACTAGAGAAACCCTAGCACCATTGTATTCAGCCACCAGCTTTAGCAAGGTAAGTTTTGAACCGTAGTATATTAGTATGATACCTTTAACTTCATGATATTCAAATGACTTGTTAAACTTTGTTAGATGGTAATGATGGTACATGATCTGCAAATGGATATGAGTATATATACATGTACTGGTGTCGAAAGAAGAAAGAAAAAAAGGTTCCAAGGTGTGGTAGTGACTAATTAAATATCCCATGCTCATGGCTACTTAGGTTATCAGATTGGTTTATAAAAAAATATATTAACTTAAGTGAATTCAAATGATATATTTATTATAATAGAATCATAATTAGTTGGACACGTTTACATAAGAATACTACTAATATATATTAGTGGTGAAGATGATATTATTTAAACTATTAAATAAGATGATCTTTCAACGTTAGCATGTAAGTATGTTAAACATGGATGAAACGTATGTGAATTTTTTTATGTATGAAATGATCGAGTAACAAGACTAAAAAAATATAAGTTGTTCAAGTGTTTATTAATTAGTAGTCGGCTTATTAAGAAACGGCTTATAGATTCCGACTTATTTAACCACGACTTATTTAAATTGATGCATTATTATTTCAGCTTATATTAATAATGGATTAATTTATAACATGACTTATTAAAGAGGGCTTATTAAAGTTTTAGGCTTAATTAATAATTAATTATAAATTCATGACATGTTATTTTTTAATAATAAATATAAATTCATGCCATGTTAATATTTAATAATTAATTTCGACCTATGACATAGTATTAATTAATAATTATTTATAATTCATGACATATGAAGGTTACTTATGAAAATGAACTTTATTAATATTTGACTTTTAAATCATGACTTGTAAATTATGATTATTAAGCTCTAGCTTATACTTTGGACTTATTAAACAAGCTTATAATTATTTAAGGAAACTTTCTACTTTTAGAAACTTACTCTTTATGGAAACCTGCTATTTTTAGAAAGTTATCTATTATGATACAACAAGTATAATAACACATGAATACATGAAATACAATAATCAGAATACATGGAAATCATAAATATTTACAAGATAATACATGAAACAATAAAACATGATAAGAACATGTAAAACAAGCTAAGAACACTCAAAACTAGTAAAATATACAGTAATCAGACAACCTATTCACATCCATTATTTATGTAGTAGCCTTGAAGACGGAGTAGATCCTTCAACTTTCATTCTCATTAAGACTGGACACAAGGTACGGATTCCCGTCATTCAGTATGGACTTTCCTTTCTATGCATGATTAGGATTCTCCGTCTGCAGCCATCTGTTTTCCCCAGTTATAGGTTTTAAAAATTTACATGATTTTCCATGATAACTATTATAAATTCCTGAGATTTGTATACATGCATGACCAATTTCATCTTGTTATGGAGGTACCGTAACCATGACACTTAAGGAACCCGGTGTCATGACTCCTCCGTGAGGGAGTGATTTCTCGTGGCGTCCCTTCAGTTTCAGTTTGGCCATTTATCAGTATTATCAGCGGGGCGTATGGGTGCATCCTAGTTTGTCAGTTTAGAGTTTATTAGGTGAATGTGGTGTGTGCTCTACATCCTTCACATTGGAGCTGATCCCTCCACCCAGTTTATCAGTTAGAGGCCACCCCTCTATAGCATGACGAGGTCACTCCTCTATGTATTCAGGCACACATTGTTACAGTACATGACCTGTATAAGCTCTTGGCACTTAAAATACAGTAAATGAATGTTTCAGCTTTACTAGTTATCAGTTCAGTTTTACAAACTATAAACCAGTTTTCTAGGACATACACAGTTTCCGCTACATGTTGCTTATCAGTCTTTCAGCTTGAGTACTTTTATCTGTTTCAGCTTAGTATTTCAGATCTTTCATATGCATTCTAGATATTCTTATCATGTCATTATATCCGTTCATCGAGCGTATTGCTCAGCCATATTTTCTTTCCATGACTCGTATGACAGGTACCCAAGGACGGACTTGAGCCTTTAGCGGACGTGCATAGGATGGGAGCTACCTTACACTTCTATTCCTTTTGCATTTCATATACTTTATGCAGATTTTTGAGTTTATGTTAGGATCCGATGTTTAATTCCGGTTTCCTTTATGGTCTTGTATGTTTTTAAATACATATTACCCTGCATGATGTGACGACACGCCATAATTATCATGTAACGGTCTACTTACCAAAGTGGGGTGTTACAGGAGTATTAGTGGATAAATAACTCCCTAGCCCAGTTTGTGGGTTTAATGTCCGCTAGGTTCTCTCTCTTGTAATCTCTATATATTGAGATGAATAATACATAATATTCATTGGGTCAATGTAGTTTAACAATGTTTCTATTTAAAGATATAGTATAAAGTGGTAGATTCTTGCACAATTTAAAATTTTTCCTTTTCTTACCTTCTTTCGACAATTCAAAATTAATTATTAAACAAATGTTTAATGATGTGGTAATACATTAAACTATGATAAATCCAATGCATTTTAGATGTTTTATATGAGATTTGGTATGTTGATGTGGCGATATAGTGAAAATATATTAAACTTTGTATTACACTGCTCTCAATACATACTATCCTACGAGTAGTATATATCCTATGGTTATTTATAACTTATCCTCTGGTTAATAATTCCTTTTGGATTGTTTTTATAGAAGTAGAAAGAAATTGATTCACAACAAGAAAGAGTAAACACGAAATGATTCTAAATCAAGTTATGCAAGTCATTTCGATCTTCAATCCATTGATTATTGTTGTTTTTAAGCATAAGAATATGATTTCGTTGGTTCATGTGGATTGTAGAAAGATGAAAAAATGAGTCTTTTGATCACTAAATTTAATCTAGTTCACTCTCGACCGTTGGTGCCAAAACATTTCATCTTTGCGCCATGCTTCTTCTATTTTCTTTTGTAATTGGTGTTGGCGAGCAATATTAGCCGCGGTGGGTTCCTTATATTGGATAGCGTTTAATTCATTTGTGAGGTCATTTATAATCTTATTATAATATCGAAAGTGAGATCAACTCCAAAACTTCAAATTCCTTGCACAAGATTGAAGATTTATTTCAAGACTAACAATTTGATATGACACTGACCCACTACTCTCAACCCATGATTTCTGGATAGTATCTCCACAAGCTTCATCCATTGTCTAAATCGACTCAAATCAAAAAGCTTTCCTGTAAAACCCGCTTTAAAATACCTAAGATCATTAAATGCATGAAAATACGGTTAAATTAAAACTTTGCAGTTAATTAATATACGACACGAATCATGAACATTTAATACGAACATTACGTATATTAATTAATTACTATAAGTATTACGTATATTAATATGATTATTAATACATGATAAGTATTTACATATAATACTTAAAACATACAAGAAATAAAACACGACCCTAAAATACGAACACACACGATAAATATATAAACACGAAAAATAAATGAATATGTGTAGTGTGTGTGTGTTCATGTGGCGTCCAACAAGGAAGAAGAGAAGGGCCTTGGCGCAACCCATTATTAATCCAAGTCATAAAACAATTAAACTCCAGCGAAAGATTGCATTTATCACTTTTAAAGAAAACAAATAAAAACCATAGTTCTCCTCTTCCTCTTTCTTTTTGGCCGCGACACACAACACCACCACAAGGATGATTTTTGCTTTTTAATCTTTAATTATTAACGGTATTGTGTTCGTGCTTAAAATCCTTTAATCATACGCACACGATATCATCAATTCTTTGTTCTTTTATTTAATTATGATAAATTGTTCAAGATCCATCAATAAGAAATCATAAAAACATGTAATCAAAAAGATTAAACAAGCATTAAGGGATTCGAGTTTGGTTTGTTCGGGTTACACGTAAACCGAGACCAAGATTGGTCTCGGTGGTGTTTGTACTCCAACCAACCGCAACCCCAATGGGGTCGGTGGTGGTTTTGGTGATGCCGGCCACAACCCCAACTGCCCAGGCAGTGGGGTGCGTGGCTTGGCAGTGGGAACCGAGACCCCTAAGGGTCTCGGTGGGAACTATACGCGTAGCAGGGGGAACCATGGCTAGGCCAGGGGGTGCGATTGGGCAAAAGTGGCACCGACAGTGATGCCGGTGGCTGCTGTGGTGGCCAGCCGCAAGCCACAGCCGTATGGTTGTGGTGTTGCGTTGTTTTTGAGGCGACACCGAGACCTCCCACGGTCTCGCTGGAGTCTTGATGGGGCTCGGTTAAGACCAAACACATCAAGGGGTGTCTTTGGCTAAGTTTTACAAAAACGTGTCATTTTATTTTTTTATATATTAATTAGTTTAATTAAAATATGGTAAATTAAATTAATTAATAATCACTACTTAGGTTATAATTATTTAAATAAAAACCATGATATAATTTATGTCCATTTTATTTAAATAAACTTTATGATAAAATAATTATTAACATAATTATTCATGTACATATAATTAATTAAGAAAACTTAAATTAATTCATTTATTTCATTTTAAGGTAAAGTTTAATTATTTAATCATGTAATATTATTAACTAATAAAAATTTATGATATCATGTAATTTTATTATTAATTAATAATTATAAGTTAAGACTAGGTATTCAATATTATTAAACATTACTATATAATTAATCATGACATATAATATACTTATTAAAACTAGAGGTTATATCATTTTACTTATTTAATAAGCTTATTATTAATTATAAAAATACACTATATATGGAAACGTGCTATTTATGGAAATATATTAAATATGGTAACATGCTATTTATGGAAACATACTAAATATGGAAACATGCTATTTATGGAAGAATACTAAAGATGAAAACTTTCTATTTTTGGAAACTTACTAATCATGGAAACTTTCTATTTTTGGAAACTTACTATTTAAGGAAACTTGTTATTTTTGGAAAGTTACTATATATGGAAACCTGCTATGTTTGGAAAGTTACTATATATGGAAACCTACTATTTTTAGAAAGTTACTCATTATGTTATAACAAGTACTATAACACTTAAAACATGAAATACACTAATCTAAAACACATGAAACATTAAGAATCACATGATAAAACAAGAACAAGTAAAACAAGTTAAGATCACGTCAAGTAAACTAATAACTGGTATGTATAAGTAAAACAGACAACTTATTCATGTCCCTTTCATTATGTAGATATCGTAAAGTCGGAGTGATCTTCCACATTCTTTTTCATCTTCATTTATTGGACATAAGGTACGGATATTCCGTCCTTCAGTAAGGACACTCTCTTCCTATATTAGGATTCCCCGTTTGCCGCCATCTGTTTTCCCCAGTAGTTTACGTGTCTTAAACACAAACAATAATTATATGATTAATATTTTAGATTGCCAGAGCTATATACATGCATGCCAGTTCCACCTAGTAATGGAGGTACCATAACCATAACACTGGAGGCACCGGTGTTATGACTCTTCTACGGTGAGAGTGATTGCTCGCAGCGTCCGTTTCAGTTATTTAGCCTATTTTATTATTATCATGTGGGGCGAATGGGTACATCCTATGACAAGTTTAGCAAGATTACATGGTAACTGTGGTGTGTGCCTTGCATCCGTTACATGGAGCTGATCCCTCCAACCCAGACTATTCTAATTAGAGGCAACCCCTCTAATTGCATGATGAGGTCACCCATCTAAGTATTCATGCACGTTGATACCTCATGACCTATATGGCCTCCGGGCATATTTAAAATACGGTTTTCAGTATAAAATAAACCTAAGTCTTTTTAGAATAAACTAGTTTTATAAACTTACACCACGTTTTCCAGGACTTACAGTTATTCCGTTGTACTTCATTTCATTTCATTCTTGCTTATGTTTATGCTTTACATTTCATTTTCATATATCCGCACACTGAGCGTATTGCTCGGCCGTATTTCTTTCTATGTCCTAATACGGCAGGTACTAAAGGGCAAAGCTAGGTTCTCCAAGAGTACGTGCATTTGGATGGAGGCTCCCTTGTCTTCACTTCTTTTAATGCATTTATATACTTTTGCGTTGCTGGACATTGTTTAACCCTTTCAACATTTCTATACTTATGCATTGTGTGTGGAGCTTATGTTGGAGCCGATGTTTGTTTCCGGTTTCCTTTATGGTCATTTAGTGTTTTAGACATTTACTTTGCATGCTTTGATCACACGCCATAATTACTACGTAGCAGTGCATTTATCCAAATGAGGTGTTACAATTATGGTATCAGAGCCAAGGTTTCGACCTGTAGGCTCTTAAAATTGACCTATGACTAGTGGGTAGTCACCATAGTTTTCCTAAACTAACAGTAATTTTTTTTCACTTCATTTCATGCATCATTGTTTTCTGTTAAGTTTTGACTAAGTAATGGTTGGTACAGGACTGGCCATATTTAGTCGCATGTGCTTTTCATTCGAATTTGATTTTGTGAACCGACCCATAGGCGTTCACCCGTGCTCATGTAAATTTTGTTTTGTGGACCGACCCATAGGCGTCCACCATTGCCAATGGATGTTTTTTTGTTGGCTATGCCTTCATAAACTCTTCATGTATCTCTTATGTTTATTCTTATGTTCTAACCAAATTAATCATTTCATCTCCTCGTTTAAACTGTCAGATGGTTAGCACACAAACTGAGCAGGAACTGGCTGAAACTGTCCAAGCAGCTCTACAAGCTATGCTCCCAAAGATCAGGAATCACATCTGGGCTGAATACCAGAACATCCAAAATCAGAACAACAATCCTCCTCCTCCTCTACCTATTACTCTACACACCTGGCTGGAGAGGTTCAATAAGCAAAAGCCTCGATCTTTCGAGAAGGCTGAAGTGTCATCAGATGCGGAAAACTGGTTTTCGCACATGGAGAAAATCTTTGATGCTATGGGATGTGATGGAATTTACAAGGCAAGGTTGGCTTGCTATAAGTTCGAAGGCGATGCACTAGCTTGGTGGAGAGCATAAGAGCTGAGAAATGGAGGAGATGTATGGTTGGCTACTTTGACCTGGGATCAATTCAAGGAACTGTTCTACAATCAGTTCTTTCCTACAGCTGAGTAGGAGCGGCTTAAGAGGGACTACCATGCCATTTGTCAGAGAACTGGAGAGAACAACACGAAGTTTATGTAGAGGTTCCCCAGGTTAGCTGGATTTCAGGGCGCTGCTGCAGGTATAGCTGAGGAGCAAGCGAAGCACTTTTGCTGGGATCTTTACTCCTCGACTGCTGATCGTCTACTTTGTGCCACTTTCACTAATGTGTCACAAGTGGCTAACGTACAAAAAGGGGCACGCTCAATCTAATGACAGATACATATCAGATAGGCGGAACGGTTGAAGCTATCACTAAATGGACTGCTGATCGGCTACATGTGAAGGTTGAAGCTATCACTAAATGGAGAAGACCAACTTCTGCAACTAAGGTTCATAGTTTTCTAGGCTTAGTTGGTTATTATCGCAGATTCGTGGAGAAGTTTTAAAGGCTAGCCTTGCCTTTGACCAAGCTGATGCGTAAGGGAGAAAAATTCGTCTAGAATGATGAGTTGGAGAAGAGCTTTGAAGAACTTAAGCAACGGTTAGTATCTGCACCTATTCTTACTCTCCCAATTGGCACAGGTGGATTTCAGATCTATAGTGATGCTTCGGGTAAAGGACTAGGCTATGTACTCATGAAACATGGGAAAGTGATTGCATACGCATCACGTCAGCTAAAGCCTTGTGAGGAGAATCATCCTACCCATGATCTGGAATTAGCAGCAGTGGTGTTTGCACTCAAAATCTGGAGACATTATCTATATGGTGAATCATGTGACATCTTCACTGATCACAAGAGTCTCAAGTACATATTCACTCAGCGAGAGTTAAACATGAGGCATAGAAGATGGTTGGAACTACTCAAGGACTATGACGTAAATCTTCAGTACCATCCTACTAAGGCGAATGTAGTGGCAGATGCTCTTAGCAGGAAGTCAGGCATGATTGCCGGAATCAAGATTTAAGAAGAAATCATATGTGATCTAGAGAGATTAGACATTGAGTTCTTAGTACGGGGATAACATGGGTACTGGGCTAATCTTAGAATTGAGCCGGAATTAATTTCTCGGATCAAGGCAGCTCAAAAGAATGATGGTGAGATTTGGGCTATTATTCAGAATCTTGATTGGCAGACATAATTTCGTGAAGACAAAGAAGGCATTGTATGGCAGGGAACCAAGCTATGTGTTCTGGATGATCAGACACACAGAGAAGCTTTACTGACTGAAGCTCACAGCTCTCCATTCTCAATTCATCCAGGATCCACCAAAATGTACCATGATCTCAAACAACATTTCTATGGAGTGGCATGAAGCAGGATGTTGCTACTTTCGTTTCCAAATGTCTAACCTGCCAGCAGGTTAAGATCGAACATCATCAGGCTAGTGGTTTACTACAACCGTTAGAGATTCCCGAATGGAAGTGGGATAAAATCTCCATGGATTTCGTCACCGGACTTCCACTGACTCACAGGAAGCATGATGTTATATGGTTCATAGTCGATCGTTTAACCAAGTCAGCTCATTTTCTTCTAATTCGCAAATATTTCTCAGTTAGCAAATTAGCAGGTATATTCCTTCAGGAGATCATGCGACTGCATGTACTCCATCATATATCATATCCGACAGAGATCCTCGATTCACGTCTAAATTCTGGAAAGGGTTACAGAAAGCTTGGGGCACCAGACTCAAGCTTAGCACAACCTTTCATCCTCAGATCGATGGTCAATCGGAGCGTACCATTCAGACCTTAGAAGACATGATGCGAGCTTGTTCATTGGAATGAACAGGGAGTTGGGATGATTACATTTTCTTGGTTGAGTTTGCCTCAATAATAGTTGGCACGCGAGTATTAAGTGTGCACCTTTCGAGATGCTCTATGGCAGAAAGTGTCGTGCTCCAATCTACTGGGATCAAGTTGGAGAAAGAATCATTGAAGGAACAAAAATGATAGAGGTGACCAATGAGAAGGTTTCCATCGCCAAGGCGAAGCTGCAGGAAGCTCGTGCTCGTCAGAAGAGTTATGCCGATAAACATCATAGATATTTAGAATTCAAGCTTGGAGATCATGTTTTCCTTAAGGTATCACCAGCACGTGGCCTCAAGCGTTTTGGACTCAAGGGTGATTGTAGGGATTTTAGTCACTTGTTTTAGAAAAAACAAATAATTGTGGCAAGTATTAACTACGACGATTTAGGAAAACCGACAAATTCAACAAGTGCGAGTTCGTTCTCGAAGGAGATGTATGTGTTATGTGCCAATATTATAAAAACAAGTTTGGATTAGTGATCGTTTTTGGGTAAGAAAGATTTAAAAATAAACACGAGCTACGCTAAAAATTACACTACGACGGTAAAAACGTAAAATCGTAAAACTTGAAGAAAAATAAAAGTACTCTAAAAATCCCCAAATTTTGAAATTAAGTTAAGAAAAATCTAATTAAAACAAAAATGAAAACCAAATTTTCCAAAAGTTTTTTAGTTAATTTATATTAAATCTTAAAGTTTAATGAAAAACTTAAAAATAAATAAAATAAATAAAAAGTGAAAATTGAAATTTTTATGTTTCGTAAACCTGTGTTATATTAATTAAAGTCTAAAAAGTATTTTTCTAAAGTTTTTAAAACTATTCTTCTATTTTTAAAGTGCTAAAAACTGATTTTTGATTAAAATAATGATAAAAAATAATAAAATAATGAGAAAAACAATTTTACTTTATTGAAAATTATATTTTTCTTAATTAAACTGGAGAAAAAGGAAAACATCGAAAAAAGTGAATTTGGTCCTAATAAGACAAAAACAAAATTGCTAAAAGCTACTTTTTAATTAAAATAATGCTAAAAAGAAATAAAATACTTAGAAAAATAAAATTTTCTTTTTCAAAAATCCTAAAATAAATAAAAGAACAAGGGAAAATTGAAAACTAAAAAAAACTAATTTTAAGCCACTAGAGACAAAAACAGTAAGCCAGGAAAGTGACATGTGACAGATTTTTGTTTTCTAGTGCAATAGTGGGAAGAAAAGCCTATCAGTGGGAACCTTGTTCCCACTGCCCTACCTCAGAGACTAAAAAGAGCTCTTTTGAGCTTGAATTAGTTAGTGTTTTGGACAATAGGGGCACCCCACACTCGTTGAAGTGTGGGGAGTCAATAACAAGCAAAAACTACAAATGTTAATACACCAAAATGCACATAAATCAAGAATCCCACAAAAAGGGCAGCAAGTGAGGTATCTAGTAGTCTGGTAGCAAAACAGTAAGTTGTGAGGTGGTTTTACCCTACCTAAAAGCTTCGAAACACTAATATCATCTGTCCAAACCCGTAAATCTAACCCTAGACTAGATACTCACCAAGAATCAAGGTCCAAAACACCAAAGATGCCCTAAACCCGCTGTTGTAGAAAATGGGGGGGGGGGGTCTGGTGAGTTTATGTGCAAAATAGTGACGTATGAAGCAATATTACCCCACCAAATCCTATTAAACCTGTTATTATCTATCTGATACAGCCTAAGATATTTTAACCAATTCTAAAGCTCCAAATCCAAATCCAGGCACCAAATCTACCTGCTGGTGTAGAAGATGCAGCAATTGAGTGGTATGCTGGTGCAATGTGCACCTTGGCTAGATTTGTACCATTGAAACTTGCAAATAACTCATCTAAACTATAAACCAATCATGGGTAATCCTAAACTAACATGAGATTCAACTACTAACACAAATTCAAACCAGAAAACACAATATCCAAGCCTAGACACCCTACTGGTCTCTAGGTGACAGTGTTTTTAGAAAACTTGCATACTTAAATCCTAAAATTACAAAGTTTAAACCAATTAAAAAATAGCTACTAGTGACCCTATTAGAGCATATTTAAGACACTTTTATCATACAAGAATGTAAATTACTGTATGAAGCAAGCAGATCCAAACACCCCTTAGTAGACAAATTATGAAATTTTTAAACCAAGTAACAACAAATTAATACCAATTCTAAACAAACCTAACTAAATATGCATCAATTCAGAAAGAAAACAGATTAAAAAGAAAATTTTGCACCAAGAACACATATACCAAAAATTTTCAATAAACAATAAAACTAAAAGATAAGCAAAGAGAAAGGGGGTTCAAGGTCAAGACCTAATTGCCACCAGCTTTGGCATTTGCTCAGTTGCACTCAGAAGCTCATGGAAATAATGATGGCTATGATGAAGGTTCTTGGTTGCTGGTTCTACAACATAACCCAAGAATTTGTATATCTTCAAAGAACCAAAGAAAAAGATGATGGAATTAACTTGTTGCTACCTGCACGAACAAAACCAACAAGAAAAACAAGCCAAGATTGAAAAGCTAAATCCATAAGCTTGTCAAAGATTTTTGGGATTAACTTGTTCAAACAGTTAAAGTTAGACCAAATAAAAAAACAAGATTTTATAAAAAAAATCTTTTTGATACACCACTTAAATCCAACTTGAATGGAAACAACACAATATTAACTACTCTTGGGAGGGAATTTAGCTTGTAAGAGTGTCAATCCTCAAGCCTAATATCTCACAACAATAGGGTCTCAAATGCTTATTTTTGACAGATTTCTTGAACAAAAAGAGCCTTTGATAAAAATTACCTAAATAAATTAAATTAAGAAAGCAAATAAAAATGGAACTCAGCTCAATAATGCAAGACCTTTTTAATAAAAACTCTATATATTTTTTTCATTAATAAAATTTTTACATTCATAAGCTGGAATAAACTAAGGTGGTCACAAGTCGACCCCTTATATACTGATGGATAGAATGATCTAGAACTCATAAAAACAAAGAAAACCCTAGCTGTATGATCTTCCTTAAATGCCCCTTGTGTTTAAATCTTGAATAATTAGTCAAATGTCCCATGTTATGCTAGACTGCTATCTTTTGATCTTGTCCATTGAATGTTTCTTGTAGGGGTCAGTTATCAAGTTATGACCATTGATTTCCTGTGAAGATTCGTTCTTTGCCAAAAAGGGGGTGACAAGGAAGGACGTGTGAGGTCCATGTGGTCACGGGGTGGTGTTTGAGAGGTTGGGTTTTGATGAGGTTGGGGGGAATTAGCATTCTGGAATGATTTAGCTAAAACCCCTTTGTTTTGATATGAAATTGAGGTTAGTGTTAGGAGTAATAAGAACAGGTTTCAGGGGTGGGTTTGATATGTTTTTGGGGGATTAACTTTGTTAACTACGTGTTTTTAGTATAAATAATATTTTTTCAAAAAATTGTTAATACTAAACATTGGTAGTGGATGATGACGTAGGTAGGGGTGAGGTGACGTGGTGTGGTTGGAGGGTGAGGTTTGGTAGTTTGGTAGAAACAATCCCCAAGGTTTATAAAATCTTCATAATAAGTTAAGCAACTTAGTTTCATATTTTACTTTGATATCAACTTTGCCCTTGTTGTCAAATATGGCACAAGGCATTTCAATACTTTCACCAAGGACTAGTTATGCAACTATCTTCAAGGGCTATTCTTGTAATTTCTTGAATTGTGAAGGACTATACTTGTATAAGGTGATTTCTCTAAGGACCTTTCTTGCCAATTCTTCAAAGATGAGGGACCAATCTTGACAATCTTCAATTCTTCAAGGGTATTTTTGGAAATTCATTTCTCGGGTCCGGTTCTTTGTGCGGCTTCATTTCCCGTGTTCGTTTTTGCTTGATTCCTTTGATCTTTTGGAAAATTCACAATATCTGTACCTAATATACACAATCAACAAACACAAGCATATTTTGGGGTATTGTATGACATTTTTAAGCATTTTAAGCCCGATTTGGACAATGAGACTATGTATAAATGCAGTCTCATCACTCCCCATACTAAACCATTTCCGTTCCCTCACGCAATGCTAGAATTAAGAATCTTAGCACCTCGAAAATTCATTTTTATCGATTTTTATTATAACGTAAACTAGTACACTACTACTACTTGCGTTTTAGACATAATGTATGATTTTCATCGCAAAATTTGGACTTTTAGGTTCATAGAATAAGAACATTCGAGTGCCTCATAGAGATAAATTCGTCGTCCTCGATTTTCACCCAATTCCATGCCAAGCGTGTAACAAGATCATTGTCATTATAATTTAGTAAAACAAACATTACTCATGAGCGTTAATTACGTACTTTGACTCCCTTATTCCTAAGGTGTATCTCTTATATTTTATTTTGTCTTAATAATCACGAGGATGCATTTGACTTATTTCGATATTTATTAAGGCCGAAAATAAAGTAGGACGATTTAATTAATAGTTAGCTAAAGGACACGATCTTTTAAAACGTCTTCTCGTAATTTCCTTAAGTTCATATCTTGACATAACTCGTTTCACGGTTTGAGACCTTTCTCGGACCGATATTTGGCATGTACTTCAAACTTTAAATCTTGAGAGACGATCTTGAAATTATGGTCTTCTCTTCATATATAGAGTACTTCGAGAGATACTTCAAATGTTGACCACGACTTCTTCATTTTTCCTTTGTCTTTATTTGGGATTTTGATATACAACGATCGACCTCCTTATAGGACTTGGATCTATTTATCCTCATGCCTTGTTAGGGCTTTTTTGGATAGACTTTTCTGCAACCTTTTTGGGAGTTAATTGCTTTTCGTCGCGTGTCTTGATCCTTCATATAGATTTTTGGAATAATGATCCTTCACATCATCTTGGATCTTTAGCAATAAAGGGGGATCCTCATGCCTTGTTAGGGCCTTTTTGGATACGCCAATCTTCGCGTCCCATTTCAATAAGTTATGCCTTGGCTATGAACTCTATTTAATCAGGAGTAACTTTTAAACGATCTTGTGCTAGAAGCTAATTAATCTTTTAAATCGTACGACCTTACTTATTGAATTTATTTATTTACAAGTATTGGGAGAAAAAGCTAATAATTACCACACATGAGATCGTGAAATATTACGTAACTTATAATTGGCTCTATCATTTCTCGTCCTCATTTAAGAGACTTAGCCTAATATAGTTAAGGAATCGAAGCTAAGTTCTCAACATGCACGGTCGAGTCAAACATTACTCTTATTCTCACCATCGGAAAACCTACATTCGTGTCTTAAACACTTATGAAAACTAGAAAAAATTTAAAATTTGGGCATTTTTAGCCTTATTTGCATAAAACGATAACAAAAAGATGAAAATTGGATTGCGTGATGACGTAAGCAAGGAAAAGCATCTATTAACCCCCCATACTAAAACTAAACATTATCCTCAATATTTCGAGTCTAAGGGTGAAACACCCCCATACTAGAGACGAAAAGTCGAATGCTTAATCTCGAGCATGGAAAGGGTAAAACGAATAATCTAAAAGCCGTTTATGAATTATGCTAATAAGATAAACGTTAGAACATAAAAGGATATCATCGAATATCGGAATCTTCAAGGGCAACGATCGAAGCTCGAGTGATACGTAAAACGAACACGAGAGGCTTCAATGATGACGATGAACCTAATGAATCATAACCACAAACAACCACGGATAAAGGTTGGAAGAGCACAAGTCCCCGCATTAACTAATTAGAAAGCAATAATATTTACAAGGATAAGCATGAGAATCCCCCACGAGACACCTTGTTTTTTATAAGCGAGTCAAAAGTTCGACTCGAATCCCTATAAATGTGATCATTTAGGGATTATCATGGTATGGTCATTCTTGGTGGGGCTTACATGATAAACAATGCCCAAAAGCAACCGGTATTAAGGACTAAGTCCTTTGATGATGCAAAATACAGGGATCGAAGATGGCGTCCTCGTTTTCATGGGATAAACGAATCAACGCTGTAAAACCCGCATGCTTTTACCATGAATAGTACCCTTAAGATCATACGTACATGATTAGAACTTTCCTTTTATAACACGTTTACGTTTCACGAATGAGAATTACAAGTATTATGTACGTGTTAGAACACGATAAGTTTTTGTTACGTATGAACAAACGATAATTATTCCAATAATAATTATAATCACGAACATGCGAACATGAAATCATGAACGTAAATTAATCACGAGCTAATATTATTTACGTATATATATTATTACGAACACGAATAACTAAGTCACGATCGTAAACTAATTAGAACACGTAAATTACGAACACGATAAAACACGAGAACTCACTAATAATTTAGACACGAAAAAGGTACGGGTTACCCCAAGTGGGGCCCCCTACCCGCGGCATACACAAGAACATGGGCTTAGCCCATGCAAACTTTTACTAAACAAGGGAATTTAGGAAAACATGTTCATTTATCACAAAATCAAGAAAATAAGAAAAACCCTAGTTCTTTCTTTGCTCCTTCTTTGGCCGCCGGTTTTAATAACACCAAAAGGGTGTTCGGGTTGATTTTGATCTTGGAAATTTTACAAGAATTCGTGTGTGTTCGTCCTCATTTGTTTCACGTATTCGGTATAACCTTAAACCTTTTCTTTTTATGTTTTGATTTAATTAATCACATAAAACCATGATGTTTTTAATTAACTAATTAAAAACAAGTATTTTAAACATGTTAATAATCATGGGTTAAATCAAATCATGGGTTTAGGGGTGTTTGTGTTGTAGCCGACGCCTAACCGAACCTTTAGGGGGTCTCGGATTGGCTTATTACACACCACCGAGACCATACGGTCTCGGTATGGTGGTGGTGGTCCCACGGCAGCAGCAAAAACAAGGGTAAACCCGACCTTGGTAGGGGTATGGTGATGGTTACGGGTCCGGTTCATGGGTTTTAGTCATGGGTCCGGTTCATGAATCATTTTTTTTCAACGTTTATGATTTCTACAAGTTATGTTATTTTTTTAAGACTTAAATTAAATCAATTAAAAGCATGACATGATTAAATTAATTTACATGACTTAGGTTATTAATTTAATTAGTAATTCATGAATTTTAACCTAAGTATTTGTTATTTAATTAGACTTTATAATTAATTATTTATTAAAAACCATGACTATAATTAATTAATTTACATGACTTAGGTTATATTATTAATAGATAATAATACATGTTTTAACCTAAGTATTTTACCTTATTTAATTAAAATCATGTTATATTTAATTAAATACTTTAACTTATAGTTTATTTAATTTACATGTATTAATTAATAAACTATACTATATAATCACATGATTTAGAATAATAATCAAAAAACACTTAAGCTTATATAATTAGCTTAATTAACCAGCTTATATCTAATTATGGAAACTTTTTATTTTTAGAAACTTATTTATTTAAGGCAGCTAATCTATTTTTGGAAACTTTCTATTTTTAGAAACTTATTTATTTAAGCTAACTTTCTATTTTTGGAAACTTTCTATTTTAGGAAACCTGCTATTTTTAGAAAGTTACTTATTATTACACAATAAGTATAATAATACATGAAATACAAGTAATACTTAATCAGAATAGACAGAATATACGATAAACACAGTATAAAACTTAAAAACAGTAAAACATGACATGAACATATAAAACAAGCTAAGACATGATATAAAACCAGTTACGTATTCAATAATCAGATACTTATACACGTACGTATTTATGTAGCATTAGTGATACCGAAGTAGGACCTTCTTCCGTTCGTCTTCTTCGTTCACTGGACATAAGGTACGGATTCTCCGTCCTTTCAGTATGGATATTCTTTCCTTATTAGGATTTCCCGTATGCATCCAACTGTTTTCCCATAGTATAAGTTTATATATTTGATTGCTTATGTTTAATTAGAATACCTAAAGCCATATACATGCATGACCAGTTTCACCTAGTTATGGAGGTACCATAACCATAACACTAGAGGCACTGGTGTTATGACTTCCCCACGGCGGAGTGATTGCTCGTGGCGTCCCTTCAGCTTTTGGCCATATTATTATATTTATCATGTGGGGCGTATGGGTGCATACTAGATACATGTTTTTAGCAGATTACTCAGTGTGAATGTGGTGTGTGCCTTACATCCTTCACAAGGAGCTGATCCCTCCTACCCAAAACCAGTATATTAAATTAGAGGCAGCTCCTCTAATTTGCATGACGAGGTCACCCCTCCAACTATTCATGCACGTTGATATTTTCATGACCTATATTGGCTAAGGGTAAAATATGTTAAACAGTTTTTACAAGATAAACATAAGGCTTTTCAAACTATAAAATCTATTTTACTAAGACTTAACCGGGTTATCCAGGACTTAGTTTCTTCCGTTGTTTCATGCTTATATGCTTATATTATTCATGCTTTACTTGTACATCCGTTCACTGAGCGTATTGCTCAGCCGTTTTCCTTTTCATGTTCCCAAAACGGCAGGTACACAGGGACGCTCGTAGACTTTAAGCGTACGTGCATATGGACTGGAAGCTTTCTTGTCTTCTTTACTTTATGCATTTATCTATACTTTGATACTCTTTCCATGGACATTGTTTAGTCCTTTCCTTTACAGTACTTATGTTTGTGTGTGATGAGCTTTACTTTGGACTACCGATGTTTGATTCCGGTATTTCCTTTTATGGTCATGTAATGTTTAGACATTTATCCTTGTATGCTTTGATGACACGCCATAATCAAGCGTCACATTCCATTTATCCAAATGGGGTGTTACAATTATGGTATCAGAGCCAAGGCTTCGACCTGTAGGCTCTCAAAGCATGACCTGTGATTAGTGGGTAGTCACTATGGTCTTCCTAGAACTGACAGTCGGTTTTCATGCATTCATCATTTTCATGCATACATATATATGTCATTGTCGCAGGTTTATGACTAAGTAATGGTTGGTACAGAACTGGCCCTATTTAGTCGCATGTTTTTATCGAAAATTTCAAATTTGGGACCAACCCATAGGCGTCCCCTCGCCATGTCTTTTATTTTGGGTGAACTGACCATAGGCGTTCACTGTCGAGCATACAAAAGTTTTCATAAAACTGCATCATGCATTCATGTACTAGTTTTCCTGCATAAAATTTTTCTCATGATTTATTGGTATAATTTTTTTTCATGTATATATTTTATGTTTTAATCAGTTTAATCAAGTATTTTATGTTATGCTGTCAGATGGTTCTCACACGCGAGCAGGAACAACTCAATGTAGCAATCCAAGCTGCAATGCAAGCTTTGCTTCCTCAACTGAGGAATGGCATCAGGGCTGAGGTTCAGGCTGCCAACAATCAACAGCATAACCAAGCGCCTCCTCCTCCTCCTCTAGTGACATTGGCAACATGGTTGGAGAGATTCAACAATCTCCGTCCTCGAGCTTTCGAGAGAACAGATAGCCCCAGTGAAGATGAAGCTGGTTGGCTCACATCGAGAATATCTTCGATGCTATGGGCTGTGACCCCGTCTTCAAGGCGAGGTTGGCATGTTACCGGTTCGAAGGCGACGTGTTAAATTGGTTGTTAGCATTGAAGCAGTCTGAGGGAGGTGATAATTGGGTGGCTGGTTTGACATGGGCTCCGTTCAGAGATAGGGTGATGGAGCAGTTCTTTCCCAAGGCTGAGCAAGACAAGCTGAAGAGAGAGTACCATGGGATCCGAAAAAGAGAGCTGGGGAGAATAGCAACGAGTTCATGCATCGCTTTCTCCGCTTAGCTGGTTTCCTTGGTGCAGCGGCAGGTACTCCTGAAGAGCAGGCACACCACTTCAGGTGGGCTCTTCGTACATCGGTCACAAACAACTTGGTGTGTGCTACGTTCAACACGGTAACAAAAGTGGCCGATGCAGCACGTAAGCTGGAGATGATGCAGGAGAGAGATGAGTTCGGGGAAGCAGAGAGACCCGAGAAGAGGTAAACATTTGTATTCAAGCGGTGACCAATCCGTATTTCTTTCAGTATATGTCAATATTTCATCTCTTTAAATTGTATATTCCAGGCAGAAGACTGGGGACCGGTCTCAGTCGGCTACTCAGCAGCAGCCTAATCAGCCCAAGGGAAACGGTCAGACTAACAACCGTTCTGCTACGGATAGGCGTGTCAGTAATGATAATTACTGTAATAACGCTGGACACTCCAACAACAGCAGGTCCTTATACTTACGATTTTCTTATGATTTCATGTTATAACTCATAATTCTGACACATTAGCAAATCTTCTACCAGGAACCATGGAAACGGTAGGGACCAGAACCAGAGAGGTTCACAGCCTAGCCGTTCAGCTATCACTGGTATTCAATCTTACGATTATCCGTATTTTCCCTTTGTACCCTATTACCATGTCTCATGTATAATGTTTTATCAGGTTCTCAGCCAGCCAGAGCACCTGCTGGAGGATATACTCATCCTCTTTGCTCTACTTACCACCGTAGGCACTCAGGGCCATGTCGCCGCGACAGTGACGCATGCTTCAAGTGTGGTCTTCCTGGCCATCGCATGAAGGACCGCCGTAAGGGCGAGATAAAGGGCACATCGGGACATGCTAATACCAAGCCGCCTCCTACCATTGGACGCGTCTACACGACATCTCGTGATCAGGCCAACAAGTCTACATGTACCATCACTGGAATCTTGTATATGTATGGTCAAGCTACATGTGTTTTGTTTGATACGGGTGCTACTCACTCGGTTATTTCTACTGCATATGCCAAGAATGTTAGGATACTCCCCATGCCAATAGAAAATAGACTCAGTATTTCCAATCCTTTGAGAGACTCGGTATTTATCACCCATGTGTACAAGAGTTTTCCCCTAGAGTTTGACGATAAGGTTCGTCCTGTTGACGCACTTCCGCTGGACATGAATGACTTTGACATGATTTTGGGCATGGATTGGCTATCCAAGCATCATGCTACCATAGAATACCATCCATATCGAGTCATCTTCGGTGATGTTAATGCACCAGAGTACATTCATAACGGGTTCGTACCCGGAAGGTCTGTACAAATCATATCTACCTTGCAAGCACGTGCACTACTGTCACATGGATGCGAGGGTTATCTAGCTATGGTTCATGACATGGATGCTGAATCCCCAATCGATTTAGGATCAGCCGATAGTGTCAGTATTTCAAGATGTATTACCAGAAGAACTTCCGGGCATACCACCTGCATGTGAAGTGGAATTCAATATCGAGCTCATCCCAGGAGCTGAGCTGATTTCCATGGCTCCTTATCGCATGGCTCCCATAGAGTTAAAGGAGCTGAAGGATAAACTACAAGAACTTCTAGAACGAGGTTTCATTCGACCAAGCGCATCTCCATGGGGCACACCGGTCTTATTTGTTAAGAAGAAGGACGGCAGTATGCGCCTTTGCATTGACTATCGCGAGCTCAACAAAATTACTATCATGAATAGGTATCCACTCCCACGTATAGACGATCTGTTTGACCAACTCCAAGGGGCCAAACACTTCTCCAAGATTGATCTTAGGTCAGGCTACCACCAGCTACGGGTTAAGGAGCAGGACATCGCCAAGACTGCTTTCCGTACACGTTATGGCCACTACGAATTTGTAGTCATGCCATTCGGCCTGACTAATGCTCCAGTAGTGTTCATGGATTTGATGAACATGATCTTCCATGAATTTCTGGACAAGTTCGTCATTGTCTTCATCGATGACATCCTGATTTTCTCTGAGTCAAAGGAGGAACCCGTAAACCATCTTCGTACAGTATTACATATTCTTCGCCAGAAGCAGCTGTATGCTAAATTCTCCAAGTGTGAGTTCTGGTTAGACAAGGTGGCATTCTTAGGTCACATTAGATTAGTATAAGGAATCACTATGGATCCAACGAAGGTTGAGGCTATTACTAAGTGGCCGAGGCCGACATCAGCAACTGAAGTCCGTAGTTTCTTACGCTTAGCTGGCTATTACCGTAGGTTCGTGGAGAACTTTTCCCGCCTAGCACTACCATTGACCAAACTGATGCGGAAAGGGGAGAAATTCGTCTGGACTGAAGAACGAGAGAAGAGCTTTGAAGACCTAAAGCAGAAGTTAGTATCTGCACCTATTCTTACTCTCCCATCTGGTACGGGTAGATTTCAAATCTATAGTGATGCATCGGGGAAGGGACTTGGCTGTGTTCTCATGCAACATGGGAAAGTGATCGCGTACGCTTCACGGCAGCTTAAGCCTTATGAGGAAAATTACCCTACGCATGACTTGGAACTTGCTGCAGTCGTGTTTGCATTGAAGATATGGAGGCACTACTTATATGGAGAATCATGTGACATTTTCACGGACCACAAGAGCTTGAAGTATATCTTCACTCAGCGTGAATTAAACATGAGACAGAGGAGATGGTTAGAGCTGTTGAAGGATTATGACATTAATCTGCAGTATCATCCCGGCAAGGCGAATGTAGTAGCAGATGCACTTAGCAGAAAGTACGGAATGATCAACGACATTAAGATTGAGGAGGAAATCATAAGGGACTTGGAGCGACTAGACATAGAGATCATGGTACGTGGACAACACGGTTACTGGGCTAATCTTAGAGTAGAACCCGAGTTACTCTCTAAGATCAAGGAAGCTCAGAAGGATGATGGAGAAATCTGGGCGATAATTCAGAATTTGGAGAAGCAGACGAAATTCAAAGTAGATGCAGATGGTATCTTATGGCAGGGCACGAGACTTTGTGTTCCTGATGATCAAGAACTCTGGGAAGCATTGTTAGCTGAAGCTCATAGCTCCCCATTCTCTATACACCCTGGTTCGACCAAGATGTACCATGACATCAAGCAGTACTTTTGGTGGAGTGGTATGAAACATGATGTTGCCACTTACGTCTCCAAATGTCTTACCTGCCAGCAGGTTAAGATCGAACATCAGCGATCTTGCGGTCTCCTTCAACCGTTAGATATTCCAGAGTGGAAGTGGGACAAAATCACCATGGATTTTGTTACCGGTCTTCCGCCAACCAAGAGGAAGCACGATGCAATTTGGGTCATCGTTGATCGACTTACCAATTCAGCTCATTTCTTACCGATCCGCAAGGAAGATTCGGTCAGTAAACTCGCCGATACGTATAGAAGGGAGATCATGAGACTCCATGGTGCTCCATCCAGCATCGTCTCAGACAGAGATCCTCGATTCACTTCACGATTTTGGAAGAGTCTGCAGAAAGCTTGGGGTACACAACTGAAGCTTAGCACGGCTTTTCATCCTCAAACAGACGGGCAATCGGAGCGAACGATTCAGACATTGGAAGACATGTTGAGGTCATGTGCGTTGGAATGGACGGGTATTGGGACGATTATATATGTTTGGTGGAGTTTGCATACAACAACAGTTGGCACGCAAGTATCAAGTGTGCTCCTTTCGAGATGTTGTATGGCAGGAAGTGTCGCGCCCCAATCTGCTGGGATCAGGTTGGTGAGCGAACACTTGAAGGACCAGAGAGAATAGAGATGACTAATGCGAGGGTCGCATTATCTAAGCAGAAACTTCAAGAAGCACGGTCACGTCAGAAGAGCTACGCAGACAAGCATCATAGGGACTACATTTTAACGTAGGAGATCACGTTTTCCTTAAGGTTTCGCCGGTACGTGGTGTTAGACGTTTTGGAATTTAAGGGAAGCTCAGTCCTCGGTTCATCGGACCGTTTGATATCATTGAACGAGTCGGTGAAGTATCTTACCGTTTAGCGTTACCTTCGCAGATTTCGCACGTACACAATGTGTTTCATGTGTCCTTACTCAGAGGTTACATGTATCATCCCTTCACATGGTTCAGTATCCACTGGAACAGATTCGTGAAGATCTCACTTTTATAGAAAAACCCGAACGAGTTCTTGACAGACAAGAACGAGTCATGAGAAGGAAGACGATTCCAATCGTCAAAATCCTTTGGAGGGATCATACCGAGCGGGAAGCCACTTGGGAAACAGAGGAGTCTATCTGGGCTTCTTACCCTCATTTCATATTTTGAATTCGGGTATGTTCTTTTTTTCCAGTTTACTTTATCTATAATTCGGGGACGAATTATTCTTTTTAGGGGGGAAGAGATGTAAAACCCGCATGCTTTTACCATGAATAGTACCCTTAAGATCGTACGTACATGATTAGAATTTTCCTTTTATAACACGTTTACATTTCACGAATGAGAATTACAAGTATTATGTACGTGTTAGAACACGATAAGTATTTATTACGTATGAACACACGATAATTATTCCAATAATAATTATAATCATGAACATGCGAACATGAAATCATGAACGTAAATTAATCACGAGCTAATATTATTTACGTATATATATTATTATGAACACGAATAACTAAGTCATGATCGTAAACTAATTAGAACATGTAAATTACGAACACGATAAAACACGAGAACTCACTAATAATTTTAGACACGAAAAAGGTACGGGTTACCCCAAGTGGGCCCCCTACCCGCGGCATACACAAGAACATGGGCTTAGCCCATGCAAACTTTTACTAAACAAGGGAATTTAGGAAAACATGTTCATTTATCATAAAATCAAGAAAATAAGAAAAACCCTAATTCTTTCATTGCTCCTTCTTTGGCCGCCGGTTTTAATAACACCAAAACGGTGTTCGGGTTGATTTTGATCTTGGAAATTTTGCAAGGATTCGTGTGTGTTCGTCCTCATTTGTTTCACGTATTCGGTATAACCTTAAACCTTTTCTTTTTATGTTTTGATTTAATTAATCACATAAAATCATGATGTTTTTAATTAACTAATTAAAAACAAGTATTTTAAACATGTTAATAATCATGGGTTAAATCAAATCAAGGGTTTAGGGGTGTTTGTGTTGTAGCCGACGCCTAACCGAGCCCTTAGGGGGTCTCGGCTTGGCTTATTACACACCACCGAGACCATACGGCCTCGGTATGGTGGTGGTGGTCCCACGGCAGCAGCAAAAACAAGGGTAAACCCGACCTTGGTCGGGGTACGGTGATGGTTACGGGTCCGGTTCATGGGTTTTAGTCACGGGTCTGGTTCATGAATCATTTATTTCAAGGTTTATGATTTTACAAGTTATGTTATTTTTTTAAGACTTAAATTAAATTAATTAAAAGCATGACATGATTAATTTAATTTACATGACTTAGGTTATTAATTTAATTAGTAATTCATGAATTTTATCCTAAGTATTTATTATTTAATTAGACTTTATAGTTAATTAATTATTAAAAACCATGACTATAATTAATTAATTTACATGACTTAGGTTATATTATTAATAGATAATAATACATGTTTTAACCTAAGTATTTTACCTTATTTAATTAAAATCATGTTATATTTAATTAAATACTTTAACCTATAGTTTATTTAATTTACATGTATTAATTAATAAACTATAGTATATAATCACATGACTTAGAATAATAATCATGAAACACTTAAGCTTCTATAATTAGCTTAATTAACCAACTTATATCTATTTATGGAAACTTTCTATTTTTAGAAACTTATTTATTTAAGGCAGCTAATCTATTTTTGGAAACTTTCTATTTTTATAAATTTATTTATTTAAGGTAACTTTCTATTTTTGGAAACTTTCTATTTTAGGAAACCGGCTATTTTTAGAAAGTTACTTATTATTACACAAAAAGTATAATAATACATGAAATACAAGTAATACTTAATCAAAATAGACAGAATATACGATAAACACAGTATAAAACTTAAAAACAGTAAAACATGACATGAACATATAAAACAAGCTAAGACATGATATAAAACCAGTTACGTATTCAGTAATCAGATACTTATACACGTATGTATTTATGTAGCATTAGTGATACCGAAGTAGGACCTTCTTCCGTTCGTCTTCTTCGTTCACTGGGCATAAGGTACGGATTCTCCGTCCTTTCAGTATGGACATTTTTTCCTTATTAGGATTTCCCGTATGCAGCCAACTGTTTTCCCATAGTATAAGTTTATATGTTTTATTGCTTATGTTTAATTAGAATACCTAAAGCCATATACATGCATGACCAGTTTCACCTAGTTATGGAGGTACCATAACCATAACACTAGAGGCACTGGTGTTATGACTTCCCCACGGCAAAGTGATTGCTCGTGGCGTCCCTTCAGCTTCTGGCCATATTATTATATTTATCATGTGGGGCGTATGGGTGCATCCTAGTTACATGTTTTCAGCAGATTACTCAGTGTGAATGTGGTGTGTGCCTTGTATCCTTCACAAAGAGCTGATCCCTCCTACCCAAAACTAGTATATTAAATTAGAGGCAGCCCCTTTAATTTGCATGTCGAGGTCACCCCTCCAAGTATTCATGCACGTTGATATTTTCATGACCTATATTGGCTAATGGTAAAATATGTTAAACAGTTTTTACAAGATAAACATAAGGCTTTTCAAACTATAAAATCAGTTTTACTAAGACTTAACCGGGTTATCCAGGACTTAGTTTATTCCGCCGTTTCATGCTTATATGCTTATATTATTCATGCTTTACTTGTACATCCGTGCACTGAGCGTATTGCTTAGCCGTTTTCCTTTTCATGTTCCCAAAACGGTAGGTACTCAGGGACGCTCGTAGACTTTAAGCGTACGCGCATATGGACTGGAAGCTTTCTTGTCTTCTTTACTTTATGCATTTATCTATACTTTGATACTCTCTCCATGGACATTGTTTAGTCCTTTCCTTTATAGTACTTATGTTTGTCTGTGATGAGCTTTACTTTGGACTACCGATGTTTGATCCCGATATTTCCTTTTATGGTCATGTAATGTTTAGACATTTATATTTGTATGCTTTGATGTCACGCCATAATCACGCTTGGCATTCCATTTATCAAAATGGGGTGTTACAAACGTCACTTCAACACATTCCAAAACCTCAAAGAGGTAAAAGAAAAGAGATGAGAAATAGAAAGGTGGTACATTGCGTGGGGCACTAAAATGAGCTACTCGAGGTAGACTCACACCAAGCAAACGAATAAATTTTCCATTTATTGCATCGGTGGAAGACCGAGATTTCCCTTTACAAGCAATTCCGGGATCGAATATCTCGTCCTTGGTGGTAAAGTGTGAGGAACATAAAGGGTTTCCCCCACACTAAAACCATACGACGCATTATCAAAAGGAGTAGACGAGCTCGTATCACTCAAAACACGATGTGATGACGGAGTTAGACTTGTAGAAAAATCATTTAAATCAATTTTAAAATCTTTTCTTTTTTCATGAATTATTTCGAAAATATATGGCGTTTCTAAGACGATGTTAGGCACACTAAATATTTGGCGTTTCTAAGATGATGTTAGGCACACTAAAAATTCTCACATTTAAGTCGCGGTTAGGGGGTGGTGGATTGTATAAGTTCTCAAAACGTTGATCAACAATGAACACCGCCCCCTCGGGGTCAACATATTCGTCATCCTCATGATCATTAATCTCTTTGATTTCTTCATCATAGATAGGCTCGTCAAACCAAGGTTTGTCGTTCCCCTCATTGAGGATTTTAGAAACTCTCTCGAAAAGATCACGATCAAGCACGAAACCATCATTCTTTTGTGGGGATCGTTGATAAGTTAGATCCTCACAAATGTGGTAAACGTCATTCTCATTTGAGAAGTGTTGATTAGGTAACTCCTCGAGAATGGGATTTTTGGTCACGTTAGTTGGTCTGTCATTATGAATGAGACATTCCAACTCATCAAGTTCGGCCTCGATATTGGAGAAATCAACCTCACTCGTAGGTGGAAGTGGAGGTCAAAGAGCAAGCTCTCGCTCAATAATTTCCTCAATCTCGGGCTCGAATTCAAAATCATCATACTCACCACACAAATTATTCTTTTTAGGAGAATAAAA
Source organism: Glebionis coronaria (assembly GCA_025667525.1). Taxonomy (NCBI): domain Eukaryota; kingdom Viridiplantae; phylum Streptophyta; class Magnoliopsida; order Asterales; family Asteraceae; genus Glebionis; species Glebionis coronaria. Next base: position 467,062,945 of record CM046882.1, on the reverse strand, counting down.
AATAGCTTGTGGATTTTTGAGTATGTGATCAATTTTGGCAAAATCGTCCTCATCGTCTTTATCAAAGAAAGTGTCGATGTGAGAACTCACAACCATGGTCTTACAAGTCGAATGACTATGCTTAGGTGACATTTCAATGACGAGAGGATCGATATTGATAAAACCTTTAGCCTCAACAGATATTGGGCTAGGAAATGGAGGCACTTCAATGGAATTAGAAGTTAATGCCTCAAATACGTGGTCCTTCGAAGTTGGTGAAAACGAGTCCATATTGGTAATTGTCGTGATGGCACTAACGTCTCCCTTCGGAATTGGTTGTTTACTTGTTTCGTCGAATATATCCCAAAATGATTTTTATCCATAAATTTACGAATACCCTTTTGATTTAAGTAAACGTATTCTTTATCATTAAAATCCTCATCTGTAAAACCGTTCATTTTCATTCTTTCAAAACGTGCATCTAGCCTCATTTTTTCCGCTAAAGTTGAGCTTTGATATTATCAAATTTTGAAATATCGGTTTTAGTAACCTCGGTTTTATCAAGATCATTTAAAACTTGGGATCTACTCGCGAAAAAGTCCATTTTATCCTCCCCATATTTCATAGTTAATTTCCCACCGTGAACGTCGATTACGGCTCGAGCCGTCGATAAAAATGGTCGACCTAAAATAATGGGACATTTAGGGTCACACTCATAATCAGAAATGACGAAGTCCGTGGGAAAAACAAACTTTCCAATTCTAACATAAGCATCCTTGGCTATTCCAATTGTTTTTAATGGTGTACATATTGCTAGCTCGATTGTCATGTTCGTGGGGGTAAGTCTAGGAAATTTCATCAATTTCCAAAGAGAATGAGGCATGAGATTGATGTTAGCACCTAAATCGGTAAGGGCTAAACATCCCTCAATCTCAGAAAAATCACAAGGTAAAAGAAATTGGCCCGGATCCTCTTCCTTTCTCGGCATATGCCTTTTGGGTTTTTTAAGTAGGATCGGAGCACAAGTTTCCTCAAGGGTCACATTGGTGAGGTCGATAAATCTCTCTTTTTGAACCGTGGATGGAATTTGAGATACACGAGGGTGTGCACTCTTTTCCTTGGTTACCACGTTCACCCCATCAACTTTAGAACATGAAGGCGTTTTAGAAGTCAAGGGCTGAGAAGAAGGAACAACTCTAAATCCTACAAGGTTTGGGGTAATCACACGGCTTTTTCCAATAGCCGAGGCGGCTTTAACATGTTCCTATGGATTTGGTACGGTGTCACTAGGTAACGAACTCGATGACGCGCCCGAAGACTTGTTCATTATGGCCGAAAATATCTTTTTAATATCGATTTTTCCTTGCTCAATCTTTGTATTTTGATTTTTCAATGTATTGGAAAAGTCGTTTTTCAAAGTACCAATTTGTCCCTCCAATCGTCTCATATTAGCCTCATTCGTTTTCATATATTCTTGAAACTTGTTTGACGAACTATATTGATTAGAATTAAAGTTCCCTTGGTTTTGATTATTTCTTTGAAAATTCCCTTGATTACCATTTGAAAAATTGTTTCCTTGATTAGTGTTGTTTTGAAAATTCGAGTTTTGGTTGTTGTTGTTATCTTGATTTTGCCAACCTAAATTACGACCTAGATTATAACCTTGATTACCATGATTATTTCCTTGAAAATTGTTTCAGTTTTAATTTGAAAAATTGGTGCCTTGGTTATAATTTCCTTATGATGGATCCGCGTTGTTTTGATTTTGAAAATTGTTGTTTAACGCGTTTACACTCGACGTTTGGCCATCCGTAGCCGCACACTCGTAATAATTATGAGGTCCACCACACAACGTACACGATGCCTCAACCGCTTTCACCGTAGCGGGAGTGTCTTTCTTTTGCATCTCGATTAAGAACGACGTAAACACATTCGTCAATTTGTCGAATTTCGCATCAACTATCTCAATATCGTGATTAGAATTACTAACGTTGGCGACATTGGCAACACTCGGTGTGTTACGGAGTTGGTAAACCTTGGATCTATTCTCGATAATCATTAAAGCCTTTTTCGGAGTTTTACACACACAATTACCACCGGCGGCGGAATTTAACGAATCTTGTTCTTGAAAACTAAGACCGTTATAAAACGTGTCAATTTGATGTAACTCGGAAAATCCATGGTGAGGACATTGCCTAAGCAATTCCTTAAAACGATCCCATGCGTCTCTAAACGATTCATTCGGCTTTTGTTTGAACCTCGTGATCTCGTTTTTGAAAAACGTGGTCTTAGACGGCGGAAAGAAATGATTAACGAACATGGAAACGAGATCCTTCCACGTAATTATGGAATTAGGTGGCTCTTTCTCGTACCAATCCTTGGCGGCACCATTGAGCGAGTACGGAAAAAGCATAAGCTTAATGAAATCGGTGTCAACGTTTTTAAACTTGCTCATGGCCAAAAGACGATCAAAATTCCGAATGTGATCGTGAGGATTATCTGCCTCACGACCTCTAAACTTCGTAGCTTGAATCAACGATAGCATTCCGCTCTTGATATCAAAATTCTCCGCTTCGATAGCGGAAATAACAATCGCGTCTCCATAGCCCTTGGTGGGTGCTTGGAGCAATTCTATCATCGAACGATTTTCGGCCATCTCATCTACGGTTACGACAACGATATTAGGAACGTCGGTTTCTAAATCACGTCTTCGTTGTCGATTACTTCGATTTCGATTGCGTCGATTCGAAGCGTCGCTAGAATTCGTATAGTCCTTCGATCGAGTGCGCATGCACTAAACGTAGAATGGGGGTAGCAAAGAAGATTCTTTTTGGGGTTTTTAGATTTTTGATTGTTTTTTTAATTTTTTGGGATTTTTGGTGTATTACGTAGACTCAAATCTACAAATCTCTCCTCGAATCAATTTCTCGATTAAAGGATCTTCAAGGAATGAAAACGATCACGTTGAGTGAACTTCTTCGATGACTTTAGAACGTTGGTGGAACGCCAAAACGTTCAAGATGGTTTAATCTTTGAAAAACAAGCAAATATATATGATACGTAGATAATACTTTGGTTGGCAAACCCTCGATTAGCCCTTTTTCTCAAAACAGGCACAAGCAAGCGGAGGAAACGAGGCGACACGAAGCACTTAAGAGCCTTTTTCCTTTAGGTAGTGAAATACAACCGCCTTATACCCACCTTATAGTTTGTGTTAATCAAAATTAAGCCTTTCGAAAGTAATTATCTATTTTGCCTTTTTCTTCTTGTTTTGGATTCGAATACAATAATTGAGTGATGAAATCCCAATTAAGGTTGTGTTTTCACGCTTTTTGAGATATCGTAAATTTATTGTGATACGTAATACAATATATTAATAATATTCACCAAGAAAAACGAAAACTAATAATAGGATATCTACTATATAGTAATATTGTTGTATGTTTAATTGAGGACAACTAAACTTGATTTATTTGGATATTTATAATATAGTAGAAAAATAACAAACGAGTATGTACGATATTTACGCTTTTCAAAAATGAAAGCAAAAACGCACTACTCACACAAACACGATATATATATGGCACAAAAAACACCTCCCCGACAGCGGAACCAAAATGATAGTAGTAAAAATACGCTTTTTGGAAAAAGACGTATAACCGGCAAGTATTAAGCGTTACGATTTAGGAAAACCGTAAAACTGATAAATGCGAGTCTGTTCTCGAAGGAGGTGTATGTGTTATGTGCCAATATTATAAAATCAAGTTTGGATTAGTGATCATTTTTGGGTGAGAAAGATTTAAAAATAAAGACGAGTTACGCTAAAAATTACACTACGATGGTAAAAACATAAAATCATAAAACTCGACGAATAATAAAAGTAGTCTAAAAATCCCCAAGTTCTAAACTTAAGTTAAGAAAAATCTAATTAAAACAAAAATGAAAACCAAAATTTCCAAAAGTTTTTTAATTAATTTATATTAAATTATAAAACTTAATGAAAAACTAAAAAATAAATAAAATTAATAAAAAGTGAAAATTGAAAATTTTATATTTTCTAAACCTAAGTTATATTAATTAAAGTCTAAAGGGTATTTTTCTAAAAATTTTAAAACTATTTTTCTATTTTTAAAGTGCTAAAAAATGATTTTTAATGCTAAAAAATAATAAACTACTCAAAAAAATAAAATTTTCTTTTTCAAAAATCCTAAAATAAATAAAAGAAAAGGGGAAAATTGAAAAAACTAAAAAAACTAATTTTAAGCCACTATAGACAAAAACAGTAAGCTAGAAAAGTGACATGTGACAAATTTTTGTTTTCTAGTGCAGCAGTGGGAAGAAAAGTCTATCAGTGGGAACCTTCTAAACTTAAGTGTCAGGAGTCAATAACAAGCAAAAACTACAAATGTTAATACACCAAAATACATAGAAATCAAGAATCCCACAAAAAAGGGCAGCAAGTGAGCTATCTAGTGGTCTGGCAGCAAAACAGTAAGTTGTGAGGTGGTTTTACCCTACCTAAAAGCTTCAAAACACTAATATCAGTTGTCCAAACCCCTAAATCTAACCCTAGACTTGATACTCACCAAGAATCAAGGTCCAAAACACCAAAGATGCCCTAAACCTGCTGTTGGCAGAAAATTGGAGGGGGGGGGGTCTCGTGAGTTTATGTGCAAAATAGTGACCTATGAAGCAATATTACCCCCACAAAAGCCTATTAAACCTGCTATTATCTATCTAATACAGCCTAAGATATACTAATGTGACCAATTCCAAAGCTCCAAATCTAAATCCAGGCACCAAATCTACCTGTTGGTGTAGAAGATGCAAAAAGTGAGTGGTATGCTGGTGCAATGTGCACCTTGGCTAGATTTATACCATTAAAACTTGCAAATAACTCATCCAAACTATAAACCAATCATGGGTAATCCTAAAATAACATGAGATTCAACTACTAACACAAATTCAAACCACAAAACATAATATCCAAGCCTACACACCCTACTGGTCTCTAGGTGACAGTTTTTTTAGAAAACTTGCATATTTAAATCCTAAAACTACAAAGTTTAAACCAATTAAAAAATAGCTACTAGTGACCCTATTAGAGCATGTTTAAGACACTTTTATCATACAAGAATGTAAATTACTGTATGAAGCAAGCAGATCCAAACACCCCTTAGTAGACAGATTATGAAATTTTCAAACGAAATAACAACAAATTAATACCAATTCTAAACAAACCTAACTAAATATGCATCAATTCATAAAAGAATACAGATTAAAAAGAAAATTTTGCACCAAGAACACATATACCAAAAATTTTCAATAAACAAAAAAAGTAAAAGATAAGCAAAGAGAAAGGGGGTTCAAGGTCAAGACCTGATTGCCACCAGCTTTGGCATTTGCTCAGCTGCACTCAGAAGCTCATGGAAATAATGATGGCTATGATGAAGGTTCTTGGTTGCTGGTTCTACAACATAACCCAAGAATTTGTATATCTTCAAAGAACCAAAGAAAAAGATGATGGAATGAACTTGTGCTACCTGCACGAACAAAACCAACAAGAAAAACAAGCCAAGCTTGAAAAGCTAAATCCATAAGCTTGTCAAGGATTTTTGGGATTAACTTGTTCTAACAGTTAAGGTTAGACCAAATAAAAAAAACAAGATTTTATAAAAAAAAAACTTTTTGATACACCACTGAAATCCAACTTGAAAGGAAACAACACAATATTAACTACTCTTGGGAGGGAATTTAGCTTGTAAGGGTGTCAATCCTCAAGCCTAATATCTCACAACAATAGGGTCTCAAATGCTTATTTTTGACAGATTTCTTGAACAAAAAGAGCCTTTGATAAAAATTACCTAAATAAATTAAATTAAGAAAGCAAATAAAAATGGAACTCAGCTCAATAATGCAAGACCTTTTTTAATAAAAAATCTAAATATTTTTTTCATTAATAAATTTTTTACATTCATAAGCTGGAACAAACTAAGGTGGTCACAGGCCGACCCCTTATATACTGATGGATAGAATGATCTAGAACTCATAAAAACAAAGAAAACCCTAGCTGTATGATCTTCCTTAAATGCCCCTTGTCTTTGAATCTTGAATAATTAGTCAAATGTCCCATGTTATGCTAGACTGCTATCAAGTTATGACCATTGATTTCCTTTGAAGATTCGTTCTTTGCCAAAAAGATGGTGACAAGGAAGGACGTGTGAGGTCCATGTGGTCACGGGGTGGTGTTTGAGAGGTTGGGTTTTGATGAGGTTAGGGGGAATTAGCATTCTGGAATGATTTAGCTAAAACCCTTTTGTTTTGATATGAAATTGAGGTTAGGGTTAGGATTAATAAGAACAGGTTTCAGGGGTGGGTTTGATATTTTTTTGGGGGATTAATTTTGTTAACCGCGTGTTGTTAGTATAAATAATATTTTTCAAAAAATTGTTAATACTAAACACTGGTAGTGAATGATGACATAGGCAGCGGTGAGGTGGCGTGATGTGGTTGGAGGGTGAGGTTTGGTGGTTTGGCAGAAACAATCCCCAAGGTTTATAAAAATCTTCATAATAAGTTAAGCAGCTTAGTTTTATATTTTCCTTTGATATCAACTTTGCCCTTGTTGTCAAATATGGAACAAGGCATTTCAATACTTTCACCAAGGACTAATTATGCAATTTTAGCTATCTTCAAGGGCCATTCTTGTAATTTCTTGAATTTTGAAGGACTAAACTTGTATAAGGTGATTTCTCTAAGGACCTTTCTTGCTAATTCTTCAAAGACGAGGGACCAATCTTGACAATCTTTAATTCTTCAAGGGTATTTTTGGAAATTCATTTCTCGGTTCCGGTTCTTTTTGCGGCTTCGTTTCCCGTGTTCATTTTTGCTTGATTCCTTTGATCTTTTGGTGAATTCACGATATCCGTACCTAAAATACACAATGAAAAAACACAAGCATATTTTGGGGTATTTTATGACATTTTAAAGCATTTTAAGCCCGATTTGGATGATGATTCTATGTATAAATGCAGTCTCATCAAAGGGCAAGCTCAGTCCTCGTTTCATTGGACCGTTTGAAATCCTTGAATGTGTCGGTGAAGTATAGTATCTTTTAGTGTTACCTCCTCAGCTATCTCATGTTCATAATGTGTTCCATGTATCCTTACTCAGAGGTTACAATTACCATCCGTTGCATATAGTTTTGTATCCATTCGAGCAGATTCGTGAGGATCTATCCTATATTGAGGAACCCGAGAAAGTTATCGACCATCAGGATCAAGTCATGAGGAGAAAGACGATCCCATTCGTCAAAATCCTTTGGAGGGACCATTCCGAGCGGGAAGCGACTTGGGAAACGAAGGAGTCTATCTGGACTTCTTACCCTCACTTACAGCTATGATTCGGGTATGTCATTTTCAGCTTATCGTATCTCTAATTCGAGGACGAATTATTCTTTTAGAGGGGAAGAGTTGTAAAAACCGCTTTAAAATACCTAAGATCATTAAATGCATGAATATACGGTTAAATTAAAACTCTACAGTTATATAATATATGACACGAATCATGAACATTTAATACGAACATTACGTATATTAATTAATTACTATAAGTATTACGTATATTTATATGATTATTAATACATGATAAGTATTTACGTATAATACTTAAAACATACAAGAAATAAAACACGACCCTAAAATACGAACACACACGATAAATATATAAACACGAAAAATAAAACGAATATGTGTAGTGTGTGTGTGCATGTGGCGTCTAACAAGGAAGAAGGGAAGGGCCTTGACCCAACCCATTATTAATCCAAGTCATAAAACAATTAAACTCCAGGGAAAGATTGCATTTATCACTTTACCGAAAACAAATAAAAACCCTAGTTCTCCTCTTCCTATTTCTTTTTGGCCGCGACACACAACACTACCACAAGGAAGATTTTTGCTTTTTAATCTTTGATTAATAACGGTATTGTGTTCGTGTTTCAAATCCTTTAATCATAAGCATACGGTATCATCAATTCTTTGTTCTTTTTATTTAATTATGATAAATTGTTCAAGATCCATCAATAAGAAATCATAAAAACATGTAATTAAAAATATTAAACAAGGATTAAGGGATTCGGGTTTGGTTTGTTCGGGTTTCACGTAAACCGAGACTAAGATTGGTCTCGGTGGTGTTTGTTTTCCAACCAGTCGCAACCCTAATGGGGTCGGTGGTGGTTTTGGTGATGACGGTCGCAACCCCAACTACCTAGGCAGTGGGGTGCATGGCTTGGCAGTGGGAACCGAGACCCCCAAGGGTCTCGGTGGGAACAATACGCGCAGCAGGGGGAACCCTGGCTAGGTCAGCGGGTGCGATTACGCAACAGTGGCACCGGCAGTGACGCCGGTGGCTGCTGTATTGGTCGGCCGCAAGCCACAGCCGTATGGATGTGGTGTTGTGTTGTTTTCGAGGCGACAACGAGACCTCCCACGGTCTCGGTGGAGTCTTGATGGGGCTCGGTTAAGACCAAACACACCAAGGTGTGTTTGGCTAAGTTTTACCAAAACATGTCATTTTATTTTTTATATATTAATTAGTTTAATTAAAACATGGTAAATTAAAATAATTAATAATCATCACTTAGGTTCTAATTTATTTAAATAAAAACCATGATATTATTTATGTACATTTTATTTAAAAATAAACTTTATGATAATATAATTATTAACATAATTATTCATGTACACATAATTAATTAAGAAAACTTAACTTAATTAAATTATATCATTTTAAGGTGAAGTTTAATTATTTAATCATGTAATATTATTAATTAGTAAATACTTATGATATCATGTAATTTTATTATTGATTAATAAATAAGTTAAGACTAGGTATTAAATATTATTAAACTTTACTATATAATTAATCATGACATATAATATGCTTATTAAAACTATAGGTTATATCATTTTATTTATTTAATAAGCTTATTATTAATTACGGAAATACACTAAATATGGAAATGTACTATTTATGAAAATATATTAAATATGGTAACATGCTATTTATGTAAACATACTAAATATGGAAACTTTCTATTTTTAGAAATTTACTAGTTAGGGAAACTTTCTATTTTTGGAAACTTACTATTTAAGGAAACTTTCTAATTTTGGAAAGTTACTAAATATAGAAACTTGCTATTTTTGTAAAGTTACTATATATAGAAATCCGTTATTTTTAGAAAGTTACTCATTATGTTATAACAAGTACTATAACTCTTAAAACATGAAATACACTAATCTAAAACACATGAAACATTAAGAATCACATGATAAAACAAGAACAAGTAAAACAAGTTAAGAACACGTCAAGTAAATAATAACTAGTATGTATAAGTAAAACATACAACTTATTCATGTCCCTTTCATTATGTAGCTATCGTGAAGTCGGAGTGATCTTCCTCATTTTTTTCATCTTCATTTACTGGACATAAGGTACGGATATTCCGTCCTTCAGTAAGGACACTCTCTTCCTATATTAGGATTCCCCGTTTTTTGCCATCTGTTTTCCCAGTAGTTTACGTGTCTTAAACACAAACAGTAATTATATGATTAATATTTTCGATTTCCTGAGCTATATACATGCATGCCAGTTCCACCTAGTTATGGAGGTACCATAACCATAACACTAGAGGCACCGGTGTTATGACTCTTTTACGGTGAGAGTGATTGCTCGCAACGTTCCTTTTAGTTATTTGGCCTATTTTATTATTATCATGTGGGGAGAATGGATGCATCCTAGGACAAGTTTAGCAAGATTACATGGTAACTACGGTGTGTGCCTTGCATCCGTTACATGGAGCTGATCCCTCCAACCCAGACTATTTTAATTAGAGGCAACCCCTCTAATTTCATTATGAGGTCACCCCTCTAAGTATTCATGCACGTTGATACCTCATGACCTATATAGGCTTCGGGAATATTTAAAATACGGTTTTCAGTATAGAATAAACATAAGTTTTTTCAGAATATAAACCAGTTTTATAAACATACACCAGGTTTCTAGGACTTACACTTATTCTGCTGTACGTCATTTCATTTCATTCTTGCTTATGTTTATGCTTTACATTTCATTGTCATATATTAGCACACTGAGCGTATTGCTCAGCCGTATTTCTTTCTATGTCCCAATACGACAGGTACTAAAGGGCAAAGCTAGGATCTCCAAGAGTACGTGCATTTGGATGGAGGTTCCCTTGGCTTCACTTCTTTTAATGCATTTACATACTTTTGCTTTGCTAGTCATTGTTTAGTCCTTTCATACATTTCTATTCTTATGCATTGTGTGTCGAGCTTATGTTAAAACCGATGTTTATTTCTGGTTTCCTTTATGGTCATTTAATGTTTTAAACATTAATGACACGCCATAATTACTACATAAACGGTCCATTTATCCAAATGGGGTGTTACATTTCCTCAATCATTTTTTGGCTAGAAATGTGTTATAAAGAAGTGGTGCATGATCACTTCTAATTAGAGGGAAATGTAACAGGGTATGGTATGGGAAAGTCTCCAAATGAACATCATTGCAAAGGGATCGATCAATTCGCTCACGAATATTAGCACCTGCATCTTGTTTGTAATCTCATGTATAGCTTAACCCTTTATAAGGAATCTAAAATAATTGTGAATGTAACACCCCCAAATTTATACAGCTGACTAGTTGGTGTTACGGGATAGCACATTACTCACATCATAGACAACGCATAAAAATCGCGTCGTTTAATAATAAATTATTTCCATTCATAGACATCAAAGTTACATCGGTCCCAAGTCATATTATATTTAATACAGGTTTTACAAAGTATTTGAATGGAAAATATAGTTTAGGTGCGGGCCATGAATTCTTGTCGTCTTCCCGAGAATTACCTTCAAGTACCTGAGATAAGACATGTTAAAAGAAAAGGTCAGCGATAACGCCGAGTGAATTCATACAGTTTAATAAATTCCATCAATATAATATCAGTATAAAAGTATTACTGAAAATCATTTTGTACAAATCGTTTTGATAGGCCATGAAATAGCCAAAGTCATTTTATACAAATCCTTATCGAAAATCATAATATAGGCATTTGCCTTAAAAATCATTATACGAACCAATGTCGTAAAAACATCATACAATACGTCTTATGACGTTGTATAAAATCAAATAAAAACCGTTATATGAATATGGTTATGAAAACCAAAACACAAACATAATATCAATAGTATGACCCAGTATTTCTAGTCAGGCAATACATCGTAATTCGGAGCGTCCAGTAATATTTTGGTGATTGGATTATTATAAGCCGCATGACATTGTTACCTTACTAAACCAAAACGGGTAGCTAACCCGATACCAATTTTGCCCATCTAAAGTAGCGTGTCGTCACAAAGGTCACGCTATTGGAAATCTTCTCATACATAAATTCGCTTACCAATCAATGTGGCACGACGGGGATCAACCGTCAAGGCGCGAACTGGGGTGATCGTCCCCAAATAGTACTATTAAATGCATAAGCGTCTACCAACTCCCGGTAGTTCACAATTCATGCTAATGGGACTTTTAGTGACATAACCTAACTTTAATAATCCATTTTATTTCATCTATCGGGTCCATTCATCATTTATCGGGTCATACAATCGGGTCATTCAATCATTCGGGTCCAAAATCGATAAACAAACAATCGGGACAAATGGTGTCCTATTTTATAAAACTAACAAGTTATCTCCCTCGCGGGTTTATAAAACATTTATAAAAACATTTAAAAGAGTGCGAGGCTATGAACTCACGTTGATTTGGGAAGGCGGGTTATCGGCAATTCAGACGTACGGTGCGTGCTTCAATCACGGAAACCTAGACAAATAATACTCGGTCTTAGACTCATGTCCAATGACTTTATAAAAATAACAAGTATGTATACATATGATGATTATATATATATGATGATCAAGTGGGTTTACATATTCTCGTTTACTCCTTTTAGTGTTATATGTCGATAACTTTTATATTAGTTTACTAGTTTTTACCCGTTTACGTGTCTTAAGTCCAATAAGCTTATTATAAGTTATTTAACTTATTTTAATCCATTTTGTACTTATATTATCAGTACTTAAACTTTACAAGTTGGGCCTAAATGGGTTAAGCCCAATAAGTTCTTTTTATGGGTGTTTATCTTATGTAGTCCAATTATTAACCCAAGTATTAGTCCAATATGTTTACTTAGCTCGTTAATGTCCGTATGCCCTAAAGTTCGGGTTTTATCGGTTTTTACTTGTTATACATGTCTATATATCAGTATATAAGTTTTATAAAGTTTTCATTAGACGGTTCTAACCATCTAAGTTTTATTTAACAAAAACGTTAATTTTACGGCGATAGCCGAAAAAGTCGTAAAAATCATGTTTATAGTTTTATAACTTATAAAACTTAACAAGTTACCATTTTTATAAAATGTACACTTATTTAACCTTTTACATACTTATATAAATAATATCCAAGAGTTAGTGGGTTTTAACTTTACATATTATACAATATAATTTTGAGTGCTTATATAATAGTATTATACTTTATTTTTCAAAAATCTGATTTTTATCTTTACTTTCACCAAAATTGCCATATCTTGAGTTCTACATGGAGATAGAAGCTCAAATTTTTATCACATAAACTACATGATATGTGCTACATTTAACTCTTCTATAGCTACTGTTGAATCATCTTCTAAATATTTTCTAAAAATCGTCCAAAACAGTAACCTCAGATTTGTATCTTAAACTTGTTTTGATCATATCTCACTCATTACAATGATTCCATTGCATGGCCAACTCTCAAATGTGTACAAGACCCATAGCTTACTGTAAATCCATTCTACTTCATCATTTTATCAGTTTACCATATGGTTCTTTACTGTTTTATACAGCCATCAAATTTAACCAAGATTTTAACCTTGTTTCTTATAGTTTTTCACCTTTTTATCCATGATTATCAACAACAAATCCCCACATAACATTTTTATCATCATATAATAATCATAAATATATAAAATAGGAAATAAAATACATGTTTACATAATCAAAATAACAAGAAGATGAGGAGGACAATCTTTATACCACCATGATGATGTAAGTTGTGATCAAAACATGGATTTTGATGGAGAAACTTGTGGATATCCATGACCATCTTCAAGACCACCATGCTCCATGGACTCCTTGTGGAAAATCAGCCTCATGACACCATGAAAACTCCTCCATGGATGTTATAAGTTGCACCAATCTTCATCTTTTTGAATGGGGATTAACATATGTTAATTGTAACATATGTTTATGGTTAAATTTTGTATGAATTGGGTGTTTGAAGTGTAAAATGGGACGGCAAGATGAGCTAGAGAGAGAGAGTTTGTGTAGTTGTTTGCATGGTGAAATGGTGGAAATGGAAAGGGTTTGATGGTTTTGTGTTTGAAGTGGCTTATTTTGTAAGCTACAAGTGACAAGTGTAGCTAGAAACTTGCCACCAACTTGTGATGTGGTGTTGTTATGCCGGTTTTGAAGTGGGGTGGGACAAGTGTCCCACTTGTCTCATCCCCAATTATTTACGGGTACTTCTCGATTCTAGTTTCCTCGATTTGCGTGCCCTCGGGTCGTTTTACGAAAAACTTTTTTGTAAATTATGAATCTACGTCACAAAACGAATCCAATAAAAATTGTCTCATCAAAAACGGAGTTCAAAAACGTAAATACGTAATCCTAAGGTTTCCGGTTTAGTCGTAAAGGACGTTAAAATAAAATCGTAAGTCCTAATCTCTTCTCGTAAATTTGTGAGTTTATGAACTAACACAAATTTAAAACTCCAAAATAATATCCACGGACAAATTTATTTTTCTGAAATGTCGGACTGTCACCAAGGATGGTGTATGTAAACGTAAGCACGTAACGTTGAATCCTCCGGTTTAGACGTAGTCGATGCTACTCCAAGACGTAAATCCAAATTTCTTCCCAAAAATAAGTGAGTTCATATTGTATCATTAAAATAATATTTGAGAATAAAATATCAATCATAAATTGACGGATTATCACAGCATTTACCCCTAAACAGGATCTTTGTCCTCAAAGATCATCTTACCTTACTACTCGCTTCTTATAGAGTTAAAGCCATGTGGGTATTTCCTCCACATTCGGTCTTTTCTCACAAGTGTAATTCATTATAATACGCGAGTTTCATCATACATAACTACGGGAATAAGATCAGGCTTAATGTTGACTTACTTTCTCTATCCATGATGTTCATGGGTTTCTGATGAATGCAACTTTTCGCCGATCTAAGCTTTATTAAGAATAATCAGAATTTCACTGGATAGATATTCCATCAAGTGCGATTTACGAAACATAATTCACGCGGTTCTTGAAGTCCTAGGGTAGATCCAGCTTATATGCCTTTCAATCCCAACTTTTCACATCATCTCAATGGTCCCAAACAACGGGGACTTATATCCCATGATTTGTCAGATCATGAATTCATTTTCCCAAGTTTAAAAATTGTGGCATAACTTCGCTACCCATTTGGCACTTCAAGATCTACATTTCACATTCACATAACCTCTTGCCCACTACCGGCATTCAATAATCAAATCCTAATTTCAACAATCATTTCAGATCTCGCGGGTCGGGTATTATGCAAGGATAGGTTCGCCATCATAGGAAACCTTAAACCTAAAAGACATGTCCAACTCACAATGGGTGTATGTCGGATGTCTTCATCTCAACTCTTGCTTACAGAAGCTCTAATATAGATTTAGATCCAAACAAGATTAGATCTCGTTCCTAATATGATGATTATCAATGATAATCTTTCCAAAGGAAAACGATTATACGGTTTATTACCAAAGGTCAATCATTCAAACATAGAACAGCGCTTATATTACTTTGTATCGTTACTTTACCTCGTCCCTTCGATTTGGGGTGGTACATAGTACTCTCATCAAGGTTCGTTCTCAATGATTTCTGAGCAAATCTCTAGAAATTTGATGCGAAGCGAGGATCTTGATAAAGATGTTCGATACAGGCACACTATGTTTACATAACTCTTTTGCATTTATCATTAACGGGAATGATATTAGCAGATTTGGTCAGTCTGTCGACGATGACCCAAATCGAATCAAATTCAGATGATGACCTTTGCAGTAGCTAGACGTTTACTAATGTATGAGGCGATGTCTGCCTTCATAATTTTCCATTAGTACAACTTCTTCAGGCAAAGATACTTTTAGTCATAAATGACATAAATAGAATACCTATACTTACAAATTCCAACATAACTATATCTCACAATCCTTCATATTTAGACAGTCACAAATGGACTTTAAAACATTTAACGCTATCGACTTCTTTATTTTAATGGTTCACATTAGACGCGAACTCCATTTATTATCTATATTATTTTTTGTTATTTTTTTTTTTACAAACATCGTTTATTTTTATATTGTTCGGCAATTTATTTTGCACCTTCATTATTATGGAACACGTCCTAACTGGTTCTTTATCTTTTATACATAATGCGTCGGTATCTATATTCACTTCACATGATGATATAAGTATCATGTCCACAATTTACTCAGATATTCTTTCTATATTAAGCGTCAGTAATTACGTTCACTTTCTACTGATGAAATAAATATCATAACTTTATTATTCAAAATTCTTTCTTCATATTCTCTATGTTTCAGTTTCGTCTCAACTATCATTTTTATCGTTTTTTTTTTCTCAATCCGGCGTATAAAGCGTCGATAATTATTATAATTAATTAAATAATTATTAGTTAATTTTTATGAAGCGTAAACGTAAAAGTTTTAAATTTCTTAGTTCGACCAATTATATAAAATGTTCAAAAATAAATTTGAATTTAATTAACAAGATTTTTGCTGATTTATCAAAAATAGTTAATAAGATTTGTAAATGTTTGAAAAATCTTTGTTTATACTTTGGTCAAAATTTCCTTAGTTTGAAAAGCAAAAATTGTCGTTTCAAATTCCAAGTTATGGTTTAAATGGTTTCCTCAACTCCTCTTAGGTTATCTTGAGGTATACACAAACATTTACCCCTAAACAGAAGTTTAGTTAAATGGTTTGTGTATAGGATAATAATCCCTTAAAATCCCTCGTTAAAACATTTGTCAAAATTATATTTGTACTTTCTTTTTAGTATAACTCAAAGTTCTAAAAGGGCTCTTAATTTTGAAGAGTCTATATGCATATATCTTATCGTCATTAATCCAATAGTTATTTTATGTAAAGGATTAAGTTTTTAATCCCTAAGCGTTAATGGTTTTAATCTTTGAAAAGTCAATATAGCTTCCATTATCTATTAATCACTCGGTTAAATCATGTAAAGAATTAAGTCTTAAATCACGTGTTAATTATTCAAGGTACAGGTTTTTATCGTTCGGCCAATTCAGGGCAATCTATAAATAATTATTAACTCATTATTATTCTTATATACAAACATATAGTCCTTAATGATCACGAGCATGAATTTATCAAATTACAGCCTACACACGTGATTCATTAAATTTATGAATACTACATGTGCATCGGTCAATCCAAACGACATCACGTGAAACTCATAATGTTCATCACAAGTTCTGGATGTAATGATTGGAATAGATAATCTTTTCCGCAGATGCGAAGTTGATGATAACCATGCCGTGAGTCAAATCTTTAAAACATACACGTAGAACCTTGTAAATGATCGAACAAATCTTCCATTTCGAGTTATGGATATCGTTTTCGATTGTCAATTTACTCAGTCACAATAATCTATAAATATAAGGAATGATATCACCATAGCTCTTCAGGATGACAGGCTTGGTATAATAAAATCTTTCACCGACAACTTTCTCAGTTGTACGGTAATTCCTTAAATTCAGATGGTGCCGACGTACAGTGCACAAGTGCAGCACCGGGAATATAATCAATACCAAATTCTACTTGCCTTAATAGCAAAAGTCTAGGTAATTCATCAATAAATACCTCCTAAAGTTTCAGATAACATAAATATCTTTTAATAAATTCATATTAAGTTCTTCTAGATTATAATATCTATAACTAGTTCACAACCATTCATGGTAATATTTCAAGTCTTAATACAGGATATCGTCATCCATCAAGAATTATTTAGATCACTTTTGATAATCAACATCTTATCTTTTCGGGAAATTCTACTCGAGTTCCCATCAATTAAGACAATGTCGTCATGTCATAATCAATCAATCCATTCTACTGGCACTTATCAACCTTTCAGTTTTATCGCCGTCGATAAGATGTGAATTTCTCAAAAGACTAATAATAATTCATAATCCGTCACAAATTCAAGGATATATAGAGACACAACTATCATCCTAAGATTAAGGTCAACGCATAATCTACGCGAGAGAATTTCAAATCAGATACATACGAAAACATTTAACGAATATGAATATATTCCATGTTTTCATAATTTGAGTACGCATTCGAAAGCTCCTCGGATCATTACCCAGGTCATTCAAATGAAATCAAATCATAAGAAATGATAAGAACGTCAATACATCCAGTCGGGTATCAACACTCAGTAATCAGATACTTTTCCTAAGAATCTCACTACAGGAGAATTGGACAAGAAAAAATTGTCAATTGTCAAATAAGACAATTTCCACAAATGAGTAAATTCGACTCAGAAGAATGGATGCTACAGGCACATATGTAGATGTCTCTAACATTATGTCCCTATTTTGCACTTCTTGCAGATCTCATAAAATTTAATCTTTCACAATCTTTAAAGAAAATGTAGTGCTTATTCATTAGTTTTATGGTGACTACTAATCAGTCTTGCATAGTCCATTCCAAATTGTATGTAGGCGCGCAACTATATACAATTTCAAGATTAACGATGCAATACTCAGTTCGTCAAAATTTTATCATCATGTTTATAATAAAAACATTTTCATGCTTAACTCTTAAATAAGAATCAAGAATAAATTTACAAAGATTTTCTTTGTTATGGAAACAGTTAAGTTTTCCAAAGCGTCTCATAAACAACTTCATTTCAATAACAATCACTTATAAATCTCACTTTTAAATAATCCATATAGTGATGAAAATTCAAATTTTCTCAAGGGATACTGTTTTAACTTTATAAAAACAATGTGTGATCTGCAAAAGAGCGATGAAAGCTTGTTCACCAAGAATTAACTACGATATGATAGGAAATGAGCTTTAGCCAAATAATCATGAGGTTCATGACCTCGATGGCATTCAGGAATACAAAGAGAATAATCCACAACGTAACTCAAATTAAGATGAGTACTTGTTCAATGGTTGCATCGCTAATGCGAACATTAGGATGAAGCAATAAAAGATAGATAACATCGATATATGTAGAATTTAGCAATCAAAGGTAGTCTTTTCGTTAATCTCAAACAAGTCAAAATTGTACCGTAACACATTACGTGTCACTATGTCATACAATTCTCAAAACTCATCCTACCAACTGATGCCACAGTTAAGTTAGGGATTATTTTTAAAAGATACCACAATGAATACTAATCTACAAGAGTCATTAGGTGTCCTGCCTGTCCCAGAAGATCCATCGGTCCCAATTCAGAAGAAGATTTCTTCAATTTATTTCTTGGACACTGGGCATCCTCATTAGTGGACAATGGCCTAGGAACAACCTTTAACACGAACCTACAATCAATTAATACCTTATAATTCAATCACAAAACTTAACGACTTCTATTAATAATCTCATATTCCATATGGTTAAATTTTACTTTATTCAAGTTTCAACCAATTTTATACTCAATTCGATATCCTACCTCATATTCCAATACTTTCAATCTTATTCTTCGGCCTTGTAAAGGCGATAAAAGCTCAATATGATCAATACTTAATTTCTAATCCTATAGCTCTTACAACAACAATTATCAAATGAGTCACTAGTATGAAATGACTTGATCATTCAACTAGACTTCTCGGAAAGGTATTAGTGGCATGAGGCTTTTGGGTAATGGTTCCAATAACAGCCTCAAGTGCAACATTCACCCTTTCGATTTCAATTCAAGAATTGGATGACAACGAATCAGATGACATCTTTCTAGGTGGTAACGTTTTGTCAAACTCCACTCTATAAGGAAAGATCGTCATGATAGCGATATTAGTTTTAATCTCACCAATCCTTTTTTCAATATCGCAATCAACTAATATCTACATTTCTACGAATATCAACCATTTGTTGGGATCATAAATATCCGCAACTTGGTTTAGATCTAGGATAGCTAGAATTCCTACGAGAATAGCTTCGATTAATTTACTAGGGGAGTTAGGGTTACTTGTGACAATCTACGTTGTATAAATACCTCGTATAAAAATCAAAATAATCATCAAACAATCATGTAATCAAATTACATCATATATATATATATATGTATATATATATATAATCCAAGTTATATATATATTAAAATAACACTTCTCAGTCTGGCCTTGTCGGTAACTCGGGAATTCTTTGGCACCGTTATAGTCAAAAGATTTTTAGACATTTTTAAAAAAATGTTTATAGTTAAAAGATTTTGAAATGTTTTATTCAAAACCTTGGTTTTAAAAATCTTTCGTTCTCTATAACGAGAGCTCTGGTACCAAACTGTAACACCCCCAAATTTATACAGCTTAGTACAGCGGAAGACTAGTTGGTGTTACGGGATAGCACATTACTCACATAATAGACAACGCATAAAAATCGCGTCGTTTAATAATAAATCATTTCCATTCATAAACATCAAAGTTACATCGGTCCCAAGTCATATTATATTTAATACAGGTTTTACAAAGTATTTGAATGGAAAATATAGTTTAGGTGCGGGCCATGAATTCTTGTCGTCTTCACGAGAATTACCCTCAAGTACCTGAGATAAGACATGTTAAAAGAAAAGGTCAGCGATAACGCCGAGTGAATTCATAGAGTTTAATAAATTCCATCAATATAATATCAGTATAAAAGTATTACTGAAAATCATTTTGTACAAATCGTTTTGATAGGCCATGAAATAGCCAAAGTCATTTTATACAAATCCTTATCGAAAATCATAATATAGGCATTTGCCTTAAAAATCATTATACGAACCAATGTCGTAAAAACATCATACAATACGTCTTATGACGTTGTATAAAATCAAATAAAAACCGTTATATGAATATGGTTATGAAAACCAAAACACAAACATAATATCAATAGTATGACCCAGTATTGCTAGTCAGGCAATACATCGTAATTCGGAGCGTCCAGTAATATTTTGGTGATTGGATTATTATAAGCCGCATGACATTGTTACCTTACTAAACCAAAACGGGTAGCTAACCCGATACCAATTTTGCCCATCTAAAGTAGCGTGTCGTCACAAAGGTCACGCTATTGGAAATCTTCTCATACATAAATTCGCTTACCAATCAATGTGGCATGACGGGGATCAACCGTCAAGGCGCGAACTGGGGTGATCGTCCCCAAATAGTACTATTAAATGCATAAGCGTCTACCAACTCCCGGTAGTTCACAATTCATGCTAATGGGACTTTTAGTGACATAACCTAACTTTAATAATCCATTTTATTTCATCTATCGGGTCCATTCATCATTTATCGGGTCATACAATCGGGTCATTCAATCATTCGGGTCCAAAATCGATAAACAAACAATCGGGACAAATGGTGTCGTATTTTATAAAAATAACATGTTATCTCCCTCGCGGGTTTATAAAACATTTATAAAAACATTTAAAAGAGTGCGAGGCTATGAACTCACGTTGATGTGGGAAGGCGGGTTATCGGCAATTCAGACGTACGGTGCGTGCTTCAATCACGGAAACCTAGACAAATAATACTCGGTCTTAGACTCATGTCCAATGACTTTATAAAAATAACAAGTATGTATACATATGATGATTATATATATATGATGATCAAGTGGGTTTACATATTCTCGTTTACTCCTTTTAGTGTTATATGTTGATAACTTTTATATTAGTTTACTAGTTTTTACCCGTTTACGTGTCTTAAGTCCAATAAGCTTATTATAAGTTATTTAACTTATTTTAATCCATTTTGTACTTATATTATCAGTACTTAAACTTTACAAGTTGGGCCTAAATGGGTTAAGCCCAATAAGTTCTTTTTATGGGTGTTTATCTTATGTAGTCCAATTATTAACCCAAGTATTAGTCCAATATGTTTACTTAGCTCGTTAATGTCCGTATGCCCTAAAGTTCGGGTTTTATCGGTTTTTACTTGTTATACATGTCTATATATCAGTATATAAGTTTTATAAAGTTTTCATTAGACGGTTCTAACCATCTAAGTTTTATTTAACAAAAACGTTAATTTTACGGCGATAGCCGAAAAAGTCGTAAAAATCATGTTTATAGTTTTATAACTTATAAAACTTAACAAGTTACCATTTTTATAAAATGTACACTTATTTAACCTTTTACATACTTATATAAATAAAATCCAAGAGATAGTGGGTTTTAACTTTACATATTATACAATATAATTTTGAGTGCTTATATAATAGTATTATACTTTATTTTTCAAAAATCTGATTTTTATCTTTACTTTCACCAAAATTGCCATATCTTGAGTTCTACATGGAGATAGAAGCTCAAAGTTTTATCACATAAACTACATGATATGTGCTACATTTAACTCTTCTATAGATACTGTTGAATCATCTTCTAAATATTTTCTAAAAATCGTCCAAAACAGTAACCTCAGATTTGTATCTTAAACTTATTTTGATCATATCTCACTCATTACAATGATTCCATTGCATGGCCAACTCTCACATGTGTACAAGACCCATAGCTTACTGTAAATCCATTCTACTTCATCATTTTATCAGTTTACCATATGGTTCTTTACTGTTTTATACAGCCATCAAATTTAACCAAGATTTTAACCTTGTTTCTTATAGTTTTTCACCTTTTTATCCATGATTATCAACAACAAATCCCCACATAACATTTTTATCATCATATAATCATCATAAATATATACAATAGGAAATAAAATACATGTTTACATAATCAAAATAACAAGAAGATGAGGAGGACAATCTTTATACCACCATGATGATGTAAGTTGTGATCAAAACATGGATTTTGATGGAGAAACTTGTGGATATCCATGACCATCTTCAAGACCACCATGATCCATGGACTCCTTGTGGAAAATCAGCCTCATGACACCATGAAAACTCCTCCATGGATGTTATAAGTTGCACCAATCTTCATCTTTTTGGATGGGGATTAACATATGTTAATTGTAACATATGTTTATGGTTAAATTTTGTATGAATTGGGTGTTTGAAGTGTAAAATGGGACGGCAAGATGAGCTAGAGAGAGAGAGTTTGTGTAGTTGTTTGCATGGTGAAATGGTGGAAATGGAAAGGGTTTGATGGTTTTGTGTTTGAAGTGGCTTATTTTGTAAGCTACAAGTGACAAGTGTAGCTAGAAACTTGCCACCAACTTGTGATGTGGTGTTGTTATGCCGGTTTTGAAGTGGGGTGGGACAAGTGTCCCACTTGTCTCATCCCCAATTATTTACGGGTACTTCTCGATTCTAGTTTCCTCGATTTGCGTGCCCTCGGGTCGTTTTACGAAAAACGTTTTTGTAAATTATGAATCTACGTCACAAAACGAATCCAATAAAAATTGTCTCATCAAAAACGGAGTTCAAAAACGTAAATACGTAATCCTAAGGTTTCCGGTTTAGTCGTAAAGGACGTTAAAATAAAATCGTAAGTCCTAATCTCTTCTCGTAAATTTGTGAGTTTATGAACTAACACAAATTTAAAACTCCAAAATAATATCCACGGACAAATTTATTTTTCTGAAATGTCGGACTGTCACCAAGGATGGTGTATGTAAACGTAAGCACGTAACGTTGAATCCTCCGGTTTAGACGTAGTCGATGCTACTCCAAGATGTAAATCCAAATTTCTTCCCAAAAATAAGTGAGTTCATATTGTATCATTAAAATAATATTTGAGAATAAAATATCAACCATAAATTGACGGATTGTCACAGTGAAGCACTAAGAAATTCTTGAAATTCAGCATTGAAGTGAAAGTAGAACCACCTAGTTTATCTCTAGCAGTATGAATTACATTAAAATCACCAATAACAAGAAAAGGGCATGTAGATAACTTGGCCAGACTTGAAATACGATTCCATAGTGCAACTCTATCCTCTCGAATATAAGGCCCGTAAATGAAACATGCCCTCCATGACGTGGATGATGTAGATGGAATAGTACAACTTTCATTAACGAGAATAAGATTTGTATCTCCATTCACAACATTAAAAGACAAACTATTTTCCACCATAAAGCAACCCACCTGAGCGACCAATTGGATCTACATAGTAATAGCCTTCAAAAAAGAGAAAGAGACGGATTAACTCAAGATGACACCTTTTATTCTTTGTTTCCATTAAGAAAACCACATGTGGGAGATGCATTTTACAAATCTCTCGCAAGTTTGAAATTGCCAGGGGTCTCCCTACTCCCTGACAATTCCAAGAGAGGATTAACATGGGTCTTTTGGTTGAATTAGGGTAGTCACATCACCCGCAATTACCTGAGATGGATTAAAAATTTATATACTTCCAATAGGTAAATTAACAATATAATCAGAGAGGGTTCCAACATCAAATGATCTTTTTCGACTGTTTTTTGAATCAATATACATCTTAGCAACTTCTATTGGGTTAGAAGAGATAGCTGAGATAACTGAGATCGGTTTTTTGGGTTTTGGATGGGTACTTGACTTTTTCTTTGTGTTTTAGCTGCTACTTATGTAGATTGAACTTGGGTTTCAATTTTCCTTTTCACTGAGAGTCTAGAAAAAGATTCTTCCATAGTTTGTAAACCTTCAGAGAGTATAAGTTCATTATGGATTCGTTGAGGAGTTTATGGAGGAGTGGCTACATTGATATGTATAGCAGGTGAAATATTAGTATGCACATCAATGGGTACTTGAGGAATCTTAGAGAAGTTTTGGTTATATGTATGTGGTGTAGACTGGAAAACTTCTACTGATGTCTATGCGAGTTCGCCATAAAATAACGATAAGGTAGGTTGGGAGGATTTAGTTGGTGAAGAAGTTTGCATATGTTTTGATGGATGAACGCTAGACAAAGAAGGCGTATGGGTTTGTGTGGTGGTGTCTTATGATGAAATATGACTGAGTTGAGAATTTTGCAGACTAATAAACCTTGAAGTACGCAACCCAACTCCAATTGGAGATATAGAACTATCACATTCAAAACCACACGAGTCTACATCATGACCAAGCCAACCACCGTTATAGCAAAAATCGCCCAACCTCTCATATTTGAAATAAATTGATAAGTCTTTGTAACCATCACGACGCAACATAAATACAGGTCAAAGTGGGCTCCTAAGGTTAACCTTAACTTTAAAATGCAAGAAACTTCTATCAATTTGAAACCCATGTACATCACATTTCATATCAGTAAGTGTTCCGACCTTTAAGGAAATCTCAACGACAAAAGATTTTGTAAACTACCCAAATGGTAAACCATGCGCTTGCACCCAAAATTCAGGATGTGTAAAATCCAACTCGGTGATATGGATATTAAGATTAAGCGGCTGAAGTACAAGATAGTGGCCTTTGATAAACCACGGGCCATTGTTTAAGACTTTATGCAAATCTTGTTTTTGTGAGAATGTGAAAATAAAATGATTATTTTCCCACTGGTGGACCAAAGTTAATGACCGGGAGCGCCATGTACTTTTAACAATGGTGTTGATCCCAAACTCAGATCTTAAACCTTAGCTTGTTTAAGGGTTATAGTAGAAAGAGAGAATTCAAACTACTATCAGAGAAACTTTGCACTACATAAAGTAACTAAACAAGATGCGGAAAGTAATGTTTAGCACAAGAACAAATAATGAAACAAACGTTTAAGCTTTAATATATTGACAATATACGAATACCTAGTGATGGTATTAGGGTTTTATAACCTTAAAGCTTGAGATGAAATGACATGAAAGATATATAAAACATGAAAACCTAATGAGTCTTTTTATAACACAAGGACTCATGTACAAGAACACTACTAACAAACTAGTAAAGTATTCTAGAGTAGTAATAGAAATGCGTCAATATCTCTTCCTAGTTTATCCATGCAGTAGGGTTTTTGACTTATAGCAAGGGGACCAATCCCCCTGTCTTCATTAATCAATAGGGGGATTTACTCTGGCAGGGGGAACTTTGACCAACCAGCAGGGGGAACTAAGACTCATGCATTTATTCCCAACAATCCTCCCCTAAACATGTGCTTTCACCAAAATGACAAGTTTTTGAATAAATGCTGGTTGATGAGGATACTTATAAACTTCCTGGCCAAATTTGACTGTGGATAAACCTGACTAGATCATATGGTACATGATTCTTGCAATCCACTCTCAAGTCAGTCTGCACCATCTTCTTCATTATCTCTTGTGAAAGAGGATAATAACTATTATTGAGTAGATAGACAGTTACTCCTTCCATGGCCAACTCATAAACTCCTGAATTTCTGAACAACTTCCAATATAACATTTTAGCTCCATTCTGTGCATCAAAGATTGGATCATTAAAGTCTGTCTCATACATCCTACGCATGCTATCCCAAATTAACCAATCCTTCTCAACTCCTTCTATAGTAGGAGGATTTGCTGCAAACATTCCTTTCAAAATCCTCTATAAATTATCCAGGTCTTCTCTATCCAAGGTTTGAAACAGAAGACCCAAAGTTTGTAATGTCTGAGCTGTATCATCAGCCCTTGTAAGCTTCCACCAAGACATACCTCTATACTGATATATACAGTATACTGCACTATGGAGTACTTCTTCCTCATATCATCAGGTTCCTCCAAGATTATTGCTGCTCAATTTCTTCATTGGAGGGTTTCTAATCTTCCTTGGTTATTGTCCCAATCTTTTCAATCTTCTTCATTCTTTTGGCTACTCTTTGTGACTTAAGAGCAGATCTTTTACCTGCTAATGAGGTTCTACCTACTTGTGTAGTTTCCACTGCTTTAGTGGTTTCACCTGCTTCTCCTTCTGCCTTCATTTTCTTAGCTTCCCTGGTCTTCTTCATCATTTCATCCTTCTTTCTAATGTACTCAGCCTCCTCAGCTGTGCTTATACCAAGAAAATTATCCACACTAGTTGCCTTCATTACAGGAATGGCAGCCTTTTCAATTTTTCAAAGGTCATTTTCCTGAAGTGAGCATCAGTATACTTTGTGTATCTCTTGAGTATGACCTTGTAATGCTCCAACCTCCCCTTTTCATATCTCAGATATTTATCCTTCTAAAGTTACATTAATCTTCTTTCCAAAAAGTCTTTTTGAAAGTTAAAGATCAGAAGAGTCAATTCATACCTTTCTTCCAAAGGAGCATTAACCAGTTCTTGCCTTCCATTGCTCCAAAAATTCAGTAACATTAGGTACGCTTTCATCCATCTCTCTATGCATAATTTCAATCTGTTTGAGCATTTCCCTTGGCTGCATTCATACCTTTTCCTGTTCTGAGAGATCTAATTTAGAGACATCCAGTTGTGCCTCCTTTATCCTCTTTTGCATCCTCTCATCTTGCATATGTAGCTCTTTTTCTTGAAATATCTGAGCTACCAATTCATCATGTTCAGACTGAACCCTTAGTTCTTCTGGCGTTTTGTGTTTATACTTCTTTTTGGGCTGTTCAACCATTTTTCCCTTCCCTTTGTCTTTTGGATCCACTGTTGGTTTAGCTTTGGGAGAAGTCTTTTCAATTTGTATTCCCTTCTGAGCTGGCTATCTCTTCTTATTCCTAGCAAATATCTGAGAGATATGTTGCCTTGTAGGTGTAATAGCAATAGCAGGGGGAATACTTACAACAGTGGGATTAATGGTAGCAGGGGAATCTTTTGTTGTAGCAGGGACTTCTTTTTAATGACCAAAATTTAGCAATGTCTGGGCTATATCCTTTATTACGCTCCCCTTATCACTGCCTTTCTCCTCACTAACTATCTTCTCTTTTCCAAGTTCCTGTTCATTCGGAAAGGCGTACCATTGAGTAGACTCATTTGTGTGAGGTACTTCCCCCCTTTGGAAGCATCCTCATCTGTGGATATAATCAGCTTTGGTCTTCTCCTCCCCTCAAGTGTAGCAAGTCTGGTTTCCAAGTTGGTAATGACCAGACCTTGCTATTTGACTGTTTGTACTAGTTGTGCATCTTGCTTTTTCAAGCTCATTCACATAGTCGTCAAAGGCTAAAGATACACCATTGCCTTGAGTACCCCTTTTGGGAGCCCAAACCTAACGAGCTAAGGCTTTCACAACTTTTCCCCATCTACCCATATTTCTAGAGGCCATAACTTTGCCAGCAGGGGAAACCTTGGGCTTAGTAGGGGAATCCCTAAGCTAAATAGAGGGAATCCATTGCTTGCTTTGGCCTTTATAGGTGTGGTGGTAAGGTCTATGGCCAGATGCAAATGTATTATGAGATGTTGTTCTGGTCACATTAGAACTAGATTTTGGGTATGCTTCACTTTTCTTCCTCAAGGCAGGCACAACATACTTATCAGTTGCCTTATTTCTCAAAGCAGGGGGAATGTACATAGCAAGGGTAAAAGGTTTTTCCCCTAAATATAACAAAATAACTTTTGGTTGCATTTCCTTTAAAGAATTTGCAGCCACCATCCCCATAGGTGCTTTATAGTCTTGATATGTGTGATCAAAACTGCCGCAGGTGAAACAAGGTTTTGTGTTTTTCATAGTCTTTTCCTAGTTGAATAGACTTTTGATTATTCTAGTTCCTTTGATTTCCTCTAACCACATGTCTTTGGTATCTAGTTCTATACATCTCTGCATATCTAGTAGTGGTTTTGTAAGGTTTTGGACTAGTGGTTTTAGTTTCAGCCCCTGATTCACTACTAGTTCTAGATGAAGTACTTTTGGAACTAGTGTAACTACCAAATAAACCTCCTCTAGAGAAAAGGAGAGGGTTATCTATTTTCCACTGCTTTAATGCAGCTTGTTCTTTTTCAAAGTCCCTAACCTCACTGGTTTTTACATAGTCATTTAAGTCAAACTCAATGTCTGCCTGCTTGCTAAAACAAGGAAGACCAGTCCAAGAAAGATCTTTGATAGGAGTAGCTCCATGTATGTTAGTAGGTGATGGTGGAAAGGTAGCATGTTCATTTTTAACACCAAAAAGCAGTTTTATCTCTTGGATATTGTCATATTTCAACTGCCTTAGTTAGATCTTTAGAGGCTTTTCCAAAATTTTCAACTGTTTGTTCATCTACCTTTTTATTAGCTCTGAAAATTTCAAGTTCAACAGTTAATTCCTTAATGGAATCATCATTTTCTCTAGCATCTCTTTATGGAATTTTAATGTGATCTCTATATTGGTTTTCTCTTTGCTTATATTCTCTAATGCTAGACTCTAGTTGTTCTAATGCACGTTTGTAATTGTCTAAATCATTCTCAGAATTTATGTAATTTGCATTCAGCTTTCTCATTTGGTCATTTAATGACTCAGTATTTTTCCTACATGCTTTGTACAATAGGAGTCATTATATACCTCATTGTTTGAGTTGGATGTTGACATAGCCATAAGAGCAAATTATTCCTCTGTCTCCTTAGCAACTGGAGCTTGGTTCCTTTAAACACTTCCTGTCATAGCACTCTAGTCCCATCCAACAACTGCATCTATTCCTTGCATGGCTACTATAGCCTTAGCCTCAGAATCCTCATCCCTGCTCTCCTTCCTATAGCTGCTACTATTCTCTGGTCCCCTGCGCTCCCTAGCAAAGTGACCTTTCTTACCACAGTTTTAGCACTCCACCTTTGATTTATCAAATCCAACAACATCAGAAAGAATTAATTGAAATCTTGTTCCCATATTTCTTATAGAATCTGTTGGCTCTCATGCTGAGTAGAGCCATATTCCACTTGATGTCCATTTCCTCCAGACCTTGCTTACTGATTTGAGTTAGATCTTCATGTAGCACAATGGAACCATGAGAAACTTGTGATGCAATAAAGGCACAAGTAGTGTCAAGGCTAAATGTTGCAGGCCTTTCTTCTCTATTTGATGGTCATGAGTTAGAAACAGTGGAATATGTAGCAAGAGAAACTTCAATCCCACTGCTTTTGTTCGAAACAGTAGTTCCACTACTTTGAGAAATGAAAGCCATATTGGCAGGTGGATCAGTAGTTCCACTTGACTTTGTAGGAATAATCCCTAAGGCCTTCATTTCATTGACCACAGGCTCAAAAACCTTCAGGTTTTTGTAGATACCATCAATGTTTTTGTGATCAATGTCATCTCTGTTTTGCCAAATGGCTTTGTAAACAAACCATTCTTTTTGAACGCTGTTGAGAAATCTTGCATTGACCTGCTCTATTGACACCTCTATGTCAAAGAATTCCAGTTGAGCAACCAAATCTTGAAGCCTGTTATACATGGAACCAATTGCTTCATCACCTTTTGCTTAAAAGAAGCAAATTGGTCTATCATCTGATTTTTCTTTTTCTTCTTGGTAGCTTCATTTCCTCCAAACGTGTTACCAATAGCTTCCCAAAGTTCCTTAGCCGTCTTATGATTCCTAGACCTTAACTGATGTCTATTAGGTAGAGCTAAAAGCAAAGAATTGTGAGCCCTGACATCATGTCTTCTTAATTGAATCTCTTTGTCTGAAACAACAGTAGACTTTTTCTTGCCATCATCTTTGGAGCTTTCACTAGCTTCTCCCTTATCTTTGTTCTTATCTTCAACTGCTATTGTTTTGGTGAACTGATCACCAAACTTTATGACCTCCCATAGGGCATAGTGTTCCATCTTGAGATATTGTTGAATCATGAATTCCCATATTTCAAAGTTTTTAGGATCCAATATTAGAAGTTTGAGTGCATTTTTGTTTGTGGATGAAAGAGAGTCAGTAGACATGGTTGGAAATGGATGTGAGGTTTGTGTTGTTCTTAGTTTAATCAAAGTTTCTCAACAAACTCTGATACCACTTGTTGATCCCAAACTCAGATCTTAAACCTTAGCTTTTTTAATTGTTATAGTAGAAAGAAAGAATTCAAACTACCATGAGAGAAACTTTGCACTACACAAAGTAACTAAAAAATATGCGGAAATTAATGTTTAGCACAAGAACAAATAATCAACAGGGGAACTTACTCTAGCAAGCGGAACTTTGACCAACCAACATGGGG